>JAJJWW010006846.1:0-588834 GCA_023531295.1 Papaver armeniacum
AATGTTCATTTTAGAGACGATATGCAATCATGACAAGGAATGTCTTGGATGTACTCATGTTCCGCATTCAGGGAATGTCCATCACTGAATTATGGAAAAGTGCTTTGATGCATGTACGAGCATGAATACTCACACGTTAGAGGAGTGATGAAGGAAAGTCGAACAGAAGATATTCGAGGCCAAGGCGATCATGCCTAAGAAGTTCTCTCAAGGGGTTCGATGCTTTGACCCTCAAGCATCTCGAAGTTTGAAGCCTGGATTTTCTTAATTTATTCGTGTTTTGATCAATCCCTCCAAAGCATATGAAATACTTGCATTCGGTAGTTGAATCTCTTTCAGTAATCAACATCGAGTTTATTTAAATGAAAATCTTTATCAAACCAAAAGAAAATCCCTCACAACTATCAATCGCCTACTTTTCAGGCCAATCGAAAATCAAAACCTCTCATCTCTCAGAGTGTTATATTCTTCGAAGCCTTCGTATTGTACTCCCAATCAAAGAGTATACCTTATAATGACGCCTCTAGCTTCAAGACAAATATCTCGACGATGACATCTCGATTCACCATCGACATCGATCAAAGTGAAACTTGAACTACAATCGCTGAGTCCTCCAAGGCAAGACTTCTGAAGCAGATGCAACATCATTCATCCATCGATGGCAATAAATTCCTTCAACATGCACTGGGGACTTGATCTTATTGGACAATATTCAAGACATATCAAGTCATTGCAACCTGATATGATTCCATGGAAAACTTTATCAACGGAATCTCTCATATCACAAGCCCAGCCACGACTAAGGAACTTCCCATCTTCACCGAGTCACACCTGAATGGAGGCCGCTGCTATCTACACATACAACGCTTGACTCACTGATGAAGCTGATCCACGAGAAAGTCATATTGATCGAGAAAATTCGGGTTGTACTCCAGGTACACCCACATCTTAGGATGCGCAAACCTCCAACTAGTTCAGTGAATGTAAAGGCTCACTTGGATGGAGGAGTAAAGGCTATGTCGATAAATCATGATTCTAACCTTTTCAATCTTCGAAGTAACTTCGACCATAGTATCGGCATCAACAAGGATATGTGGAGGAACTCCGTTCATGGTCTCAGACATCAACAAGAATTTCCGGAGAGAATTCAATCGTGATCCCAGACATTAACAACAGTCCTGGTGCAACATCCGGCTTCATCAACTAACCATTCTCTGAAGTGTTACACATGAAGCATACTTCTTCAATAACTAATGATTCATATAAAGATGTGTAGACCTGATAAAATTCTCACATGAAATTCTTCCCAAAGCTTGCACGACTGGTGGGCATAATCCAAAGTCTTCAACAAGATGTTCTCATCACCTCCAAAAATGAGATACAACACACTTCAGTCCATGGGTTTACAAAAACGTACCAATGGGCGAGGAATGGGACAATGCTTACTCAACAAAATATGTTTGTCTACGTCTTTTCTACAACATACCAAAAGGGCGCATCAATCGGACATACGAGCTGAAAGATATAGCCCCTTCTTGAGTCGGTCCTACGAAATCTGAAAAGAAATTTATACGGGATTACAAATTACAAATGTGCACACTTCGTTGGCTGACCTCTACAACTCAGAATTGGTGATTCTTTTCTCATGTGATAACTCAGTCTCTTAGCTTCAAAAGTTGGGGGTCAAGCATAAATTCCAACATGTATGAGGTTCCATGACTTCGAGCATTGCAACATGCAAGCAGCAATTTTTAGACGGGGATTCATAACTTCCATAGTGGACGAGTTGTCCAATGAGTGTCTTTCCACTAAGTACTTCATCAAGGTACACCAACTTCACCACCTAGGTCTTTACATCAATTTTCTACCTGGGTCCTATCCAAGTCCTCTTAAGAAGAGAAAACGAAAAGGAGAGATTTAACAAAATACTGGATCAAGGTCCCATGATCATGACGATCAGTTTCACGGTCAAGACCCGTGGCACTGAGACTCTCAGATCACAAATGAATAAATGACATTAAAATCCTTCAACAATCGTTCAAGACACAACATGAGTGTTTTACAACAAGCTTTTCTCGAGAAGATTTTACTCTTACTGCACAAAACGATGAAGCCGGGAGCAATTGGTAAATAATCAAGGGTTAATTTATATACAATTCTCTTTGTACATATCAAAATTTCATAGCAATTGGAGGAACGAGCAAAGAGATGTGGTGAAACATGGACTACATGCCACCTGAAAAATTTGAAGGCCTCACGGAAGTTTACTGTTTCGCTGATTTCGGCCCTTAAACATGCTCAAAACTCAAAAAGATTCTTTGATAGAGCTTGGAAATTTCTGGGCATGAGAAAGCATGGGTAAATCACGAAAATCCGACATCATAGGAAAAATCTCTGACGTTTTCATTAAAAGGAGAGTTCTGAATTTTCCGGTGACGTATTTCGCAAAATTTTCATTCATTCATATGGGTCCTCGTTCATTCATTCACAAATCAGCAACCTCATACTTCTATGAAGAAAATATACGATGGGTACTTAGGAGTGGATCCTAACGTGCTCAAAAAACCTAAATTGCCAACATCACCATTGGAGACATCATTGCTTTCATTCGGTTTCGAAATCCGTGGTTTTCTTCTTCACCATCCTCCGAAGACGAATGGGCATCATCAGTACTCCCCTCGTTCCATGGAAATCTCCTCCCGAATACATCAACAACGATTAGTGAGATTTGAAGACCATCAAGGCTCGATGAAGCAAAATTCTGAAAGGAAATAACAAACCTTGGTTTCATGATCCTAATTGCACGGACAAGAAAAGTCATGATGTGAGAAGCGTTAACAACTCACCGAAGAAGTGACTGGGGACTGCACCTTATTCGGTATCATCCTATAATTCCTCCTGCTTCTGCCTTCTCCATCCTGGAGACTGTCTTGCACGTCTGAGAAGTCTACATGGATTCGAGATCTCACATCAGCGTCTACAAAAATGGTAATCCTCAACTCTTACCTATTTACGGTTTCACGAACTTAGTGATAATAACGTAAAAATTTCGAAAATCTTGCTCGCTCCTTCAAACCTGCAAAGACGAGCAAAACTCATTATTCAAAATCATAACTTGATTTTCATAAAACCGTGAACAACCCACGTGAATTTTAACATCCACTGTTTTTTCAAAAATTGGACAGACGTCCATGTTGGAGAAAATGAGTTTTATTATTGGTTTTATAGTCTTGGTGAGAATGGAACTTAGGACCTTTGGGTCTCTAAGATCACTTACTCATTTTCTTATGAGTGAATGAAATAGAACCTTTAGTCCCACATTGGGTATAACTAAAGAGGAGTTCCACTATATAGCTATTCCTTTATGGATAGTTAGTAAAACAATGTGGGTGGAACAGGTGGGTCAAAATATTTTGTTTCACTAAGGCTTTTGGCTCGTGCTCGGGCTCGTGCTCGCGTCAACCAAGACTTATCTTTATGACAAAATTCTTTTGAATTATTTCCTTAAATATTTTACAATCAAAATAAATTTTGTCTTAATGTGGGGGGGGCGTATGACAAGGCGCAATATATTTTACTTACCAAAAACTCATGTGCAGTAATGATCGATTTAATTGATTTCAATTTTCTTTCCGTTTCAAACTTTATTTGATTTAAAGAATAAATGTAATAAAATTCGCCATTATTATTGGAGATGCGGTAAGAAAAATTACCTCTGTAAAGTTTAATGACTAATTCAAGAATTTTTTTACATAGCAGGTAAGCGAGCAACAAGCTGCTTGTATAGAATACTTTAATTTATTCTTTACCTCTGTAAAGAATAAATTAAATTGGCTGTTTTATTTCGGTTTTAATATTTAATTTATGGCTTCATGCAAGGAATTGAATAGAGAATCAATTGTCATACTGCACCTCTCTCATTTCTGTCTATAAAAGAGACTCGAACTCTTCATTCCAATTTGTGTCCAGAAGAGCTACTATCCTCTTCTTTTCGTCTCTCTCCCTCTGTGTGGTTTTTACTTTCATTCTGTGCCATTGTTGTTGAGTTCGTAAGAGTGGGCAAGTACTGTAGTGCTAACAGTTCTTGCAACGGGCAGTTTTATCCTGGATACGACTTCACCACGGGGTATAGGCATCACTCATTTTGAGGCGTACCGGTGAACTATCGTGTTAAGGACAGCGTGTTGAACACGTGACTCTGTCCTCTGTTTATTATTTCCCGTTAAGTGTTTATTTAAGCTTTTTCAGAAATTTGTTTCTAACATCATTCTTTGAGTTTTTTATTGTTACAGTTCCAACAATCTTAACACGATAGTTTCATTTCTGTCTGTAACAATGGGTAAGAACGATGTTGATGGGTCTACAAAATTTTCTGGGGAACGTATCCGTTTTGTCAAACCGATCACTTCCATTTTAAAGGAGATAAGTATCAATAACTTTTTTTTATTTGATTGTTCCTTGTTTTAATTATTGCGCCCAATAATGATTTTTTGGGTCAGCTGTAGAGTTTCGAATATATCTCTCAACCTAGAAATAATTTCGATGAACCCTTTTAACCTACTGTAGTAGACTTATTGATAGTAACCCTCACAAAATTTCAGAATTTTTGGAGTTGTAAAAGTATTTTTTTGATATTTTACAAAACAGAGAAACGTTCCTGAAAAATTCTGACGAGAAGAATTTTGTTGTTGACTAAATTGGGTTTTATAGGGTAACCATGAGTTTTTTGAAATGGTGATTCAAACGAAGTTTGTATAATCTAGATGTTATCTTCAAAACTCATATTTTATTTTCTGATTCGGAATTGTGGTTTGTGAATAAAGGTGCCATCTACAAGGGACATGGCTATTAGGCGCATGTGGCTGAAAATAAATCTTCCAAAGATGGCAAAGGTGAGAACGTCAAATGCAACACTATGCATAGCTCTCATAAGAAAGGTATGTTTCGCGGACCTAAATCTAGCATTACTTTAATTAAGGGTGATTGTTATGTTTGTAAATTTTCTGGCCTTTTGGCAGTGTTTGTAGACAACATAAAAACCTTAATAAGTAGAAAGTTAATGCTAATTCAGTTGAAACAAACTAGAACGAGTTAAGTGGCATGATGTCGGAAGTTATTTTAATAACCAATGTGAGAAACTGGGGTGGACTCTGGAGCCACTAAGCATGTTTGTTGAAACAGAGACCTTTTCACCTCCTATCAGAGGATAGGGGATGTCGAGTGACTCTATATGAGTAACTCATCCGCAACAAAGGTTGCATAAAGGGAAAGATCGAGCAGAAGCTCATATCTGTAAAGACTCTCACATTGAATGGAGTTTCCATATTCCGGGCATATGTAAGAATCTTGTTTCTTGTTCTGTTTAAGATTTAAGATATTAATTAAATCTGTAGAAATTGTTGAAAACAAGGACACTGATCTTTAGGCAAGGGTTATAAGACTTACGGCCTATATAATCCTAACAGAAAAATCTGATAAAGTAAACATAGTTGGTTCTTATGCTTTCTTTTGTGTGTTTTGGTTGTTTGCATGGTAGACTTAGAACCGCTAGTTTATAAGTCAATGCATTAACTGGCTAGCGCAGCAGACGAACCCAAATTTAGTTTGGTTTTTGAACACAAAAGTGTGACTTGTGAAGTATCCAAATTTGCTTTAAATTTTTTTAGAAAAATTAATCTTGTTAGACCTAATTGACTCGTTTTTAATCCTTTCTAAGGTGGTAAAAATTGGTTTGTAACTTATATAGATGACCATATGTGGTATGGTCATATATACTTGCTTAGGGATAAGGATGATGCCTTAGAAGCCATAAGATGTATAAAGTTGAAGTTGAAAACCAATCAAGTGTTTCCATTAAAAAAAAAGTTAGGTCTATACGTGATTGCTAGTATGAAATTTTTAAAGAGAATTTTACTTTCAAAATGGCATTATTCATAAGATCACACTTCTTTTCACCATAGTCTATTGGTATAGTTGAACTTAAAGAACCGTTAAGGAGATGATATATGCCATGTTGACTAGCTCAGGATTAAACCGCCAACTTGTGGGGGGGAGGTCGTTATCTAAAACTGTTATATCCTGATTAGATTAACCTTTAAAGGATCAGATAAAACTCCATATGATTATGGAAAGTTAGACAACCTTCTAATGCTTACGTCTAAGTGTGGGGGTGTTTAGAGTACCTGCTTTGCATATAGTTTTTGGTTGTGAGTTTTGATTATTCTCGACATTGGTATGAATACTTTTATGAATTCTAGGGATGATGAGTTTTTTGAACATGTTTTTTATGAAACCTGTCTCCTCTTAAGATATGTTTTGATCCCCTAGATGTCTTTTCAACTAGTCAGAATTTACCTTCAAAGAAAGATGGAGTAAAGTTGATCCCAGGAGATGTAAAAGGATTAGAACTGAGACTTCTTATAGATCTGAATTCTTAATACGCCTAGCTTTGTCTAAGCTCCAGACTCATAAGGAAGTCATAACATTTACTAATTAAAACCCCATTCTGGTAAGAAGCTTCATTTAGTGAAATGGACTCAGTCCGTCAGAACCAGACTTGTGAGCTTGCTAGTTTACCTCCAGGGAATAAGACCATAGAGTGTAAATGAGTCTTTAGGAGGAAACGTAAGGTAGATGAAATTGTGGAATTTATAAGGCTAGGTTGGTAGCTAAAGGCTATAAACTAAAAGAATGTTTAGATTTCTTTAATTCTTATTCACTTGTGACGAGAATTACTTCCGTTGAGATGCTAATTGCTTTTGCTTTGCTATCTTGAGAGATACATCGATTGATGTTAAGACATCCTTTCTAAAACCGTGAATTAGATAAAGAAATTTACATAGACCAACTTTGAGGACTTTGTTGTGAAAGGTTATGAAGACAAAGTTTGTGAATTGAACAAATCTTTGTATGGTTTTCAAATAAGCATGTAAACAGTGACATGGAAAATTTGATCATGTGCTAATGAGTAGTGGATTTAAGTTAATGAATCTGACAAGTATGTTTATAAGTAACTTGTTAAGGATGCCTGTTTGATTGTATGCTTGTAAGTTAATGATATGCTTATACTTGTTACAAACGTAGATGTGATTAATTCCACTAAAAACATGCAACGAATGAGAACGTTGACTTGAAAGACTTAGGCCCTTTCGATGTAATCTTAGGGATGAGGATTAAAAGATAATCAAACACTTGTAGTCTTAGTCATTCTCATTATGTTGAATTTGTTCTTAAGAGATACAATCGATCGATTGTATGCCTACTGTACTCCATACATTCTTCTTGTAGACTCGAGAAAAATAAGGGTAATGGAGTATCTTAACTTGAATACTCAAGAGTTATAGGATGTCTGATGAATTTAAATGAACTGTAAGAGTCCACACATTTCCTATATTGTGAGTAAGTTAAGTAGATATACTTGTAGTCCAGAGCAAGAGCATTGGGATGTACTTAGTAGAGTATTATGGTACCTAAAAATACTCTATTACCTTTTGTTTGATTTATGAAAGTTATCTTGTTTGTCCTTGAGGGACTTTGTGATGCAAACTGGATAGTTGACTCAGGGGAGTCCAAGTCTACGAGTGGATATGTTTTCACTCTAGCATGAGGGTTTGTTTTTGAAAGATTTCCAAACAGACATATATTGCTCAATTCTTTATGGAATCTGAGAGTATTGCGTTAGATAAAGCACGAGAGGGGGCCGAGTGCCTAAGATGCTTTTTTAGAAGACATTCCTCACGGCAAAGGCTGTGCCAGCTATATCTATACATTGTGTTAGCCAAGCTATAATAGCTAAAGCTAAAAACAACTAATCTCAATCGGCGTTATTTCCATTGATTGGATAAAGTCCAAGGAGAATATCGCGCAACCTTTGACGAAAGGTTTGTCCAAAGAGATAGTTAATAATGCATCGAGGGGGGTGGGGCTTAGGCTCACTAAATAAACTTGCCATGAAGGATACTCAACCTTCTGACTGGAGATCCCAAGATCAAGGTTTTGAATGAGACAACTAATTTATGGCGGGTCAAGGTAAACACTATCGTGAGAATTTCATTCTCGCCCTTCCCTATGGTGTAGACGTGATAGTGTGACTGCATGTGAAGGATGACTTTTAACTAAGTCTTAATGAGTTTTATAGTTTCAATTTAAGATTGAAGTGGGGTGTAGCATTAAACACTCTTGATGGAACTCACCTATCTGAATGTGGAGGTGGGTCGCTTCCTATGAGAATAGAGCTGATTCTCTAGAGCATTCTGAGAAACAGGATCTGTCCAGGGCCAAAAAGGACACAACGGCACGAACTTGACAGCACCTAGAGAGATATCACGCGTGGTTATTATCGCGGATTACACCAAAATGATGGCAGTTCAAGACACCGCGTTCACTGTCCATCAAGTAGTCCCGGCAATTTCTCATTAAGCAAAGGTTCAATACCTCATGGACACCTCTTGCCTAAGTGGTATTTCTCGCTTTCCGTTTTCTGATTTTTATCGGTATTTCATTCATCTGGGGATTGTTGGAGAAAATGAGTTTTATTATTGGTTTTATAGTCTTGGTGAGAATGGAACTTAGGACCTTTGGGTCTCGAAGATCACTTACTCATTTTCTTATGAATGAATGAAATAGAACCTTTAGTCCCACATTGGGTATAACTAAAGAGGAGTTCCACTATATAGCTATTCCTTTATGGATAGTTAGTAAAACAATGTGGGTGGAACAGGTGGGTCAAAATATTTTTGTTTCACTAGGCTTTTGGCTCGTGCTCGCGTCAACCAAGACTTATCTTTATGACAAAATTCTTTTGAATTATTTCCTTAAATATTTACAATCAAAATAAATTTTGTCTTAATGTGGGGGGGTCGTATGACAAGGCGCAATATATTTTACTTACCAAAAACTCATGTGCAGTAATGATCGATTTAATTGATTTCAATTTTCTTTCAGTTTCAAACTTTATTTGATTTAAAGAATAAATTAAATTGGTTGTTTTATTTCGGTTTTAATATTTAATTTATGGCTTCATGCAAGGAATTGAATAGAGAATCAATTGTCATTACTGCACCTCTCTCATTTCTGTCTATAAAAGAGACTCGAACTCTTCATTCCAATTTGTGTCCAGAAGAGCTACTATCCTCTTCTTTTCGTCTCTCTCCCTCTGTGTGGTTTTTACTTTCATTCTGTGCCATTGCTGTTGAGTTCGTAAGAGTGGGCAAGTACTGTAGTGCTAACAGTTCTTGCAACTGGAAGTTTTATCCTGGATACGACTTCACCACGGGGTATAGGCATCACTCATTTTGAGGCGTACCGGTGAACTATCGTGTTAAGGACAGCGTGTTGAACACGTGACTCTGTCCTCTGTTTATTGTTTCCCATTAAGTGTTTATTTAAGCTTTTTCAGAAATTTGTTTCTAACATCATTCTTTGAGTTTTTTATTGTTACAGTTCCAACAGTCCATTCTACAATTGTGAAAACTCACAAACAGACATTATTTCACCATGTATAATTGTCTACTTTCAACAGTTGTTCAAAATCAAAACATTGTTTTACAAAATATGTTTTAACGTGAAACTCACGTCTACATATATTTTACTCCTCGAGAGTATATTTTCAAAAATTTGTGAAAGCTTACATATCGAAAATAAATTTTTTCATGAAAGCTCATAGACAAATTTTTTTAACAGACGCACGTCTATTCAATAAAAAAAAAAAAACTTTTCTCTCGTACGAGCATCCACCTTTGAAACGAGAGTTTATTCCACTTTGTGAAATCTCACATATTTAAAAAATAAAATTTCGGTTTTCGTAAAAGCTCATGGAAATTTTTTTATATCATTAGACTCAGGTCTATTTGTTCATTCCTTAAACTAACGAACAAACGAGCGTCTATTCCTAAAACAAGGATTTATTTTCATGGACCTGGACCCGTGAATCCTAAATCGACCAAGGTTTCGTCATCAAATCGGCGGTTCTACACCAATTTATGCTCATCAGATGATGCTGCTGTGGTTCGCTCGCGCAATCGAAAATCCGGTAACATCTTATCTTACGACTAAGTTCAATTACTTATTTCGTTCATAAATGGAAAATCACCATCCAGTGCTGACTGAGGAACATGACTGTCCCTCACTAAGCAGGGGACTTAATGTAGATGGTGAATTTTTGACAAAGGCTAAAATCGCAAACCCATAATTATACGAACTTCTGATCCAGCAATCAGACGTGAGTATTGAGACACGGGTCTCTCATCGAACCTCTGACTGAGAAATATTGTCTCTCAGAGTACATACAGATATGTAGTCTCTCGGCTGGACAACGGCATATCTCCTGAATACTGAACACTTCAGTAATTATTTCTATATAGAATCACGAGATTGACGGCTCTAGACGCCTTGCTCTCGCTAGTATAGAGCGATAACGTCTTGAGGATACAAACAACGATTTTCCCCGACTATATAAAGGATATGAAGCTCCAAGCAAGCTCATGTCGAGAATAATTAATGCTCCTAGACGACTTGCTTTGCTAGTATAGATCCATCATTAATTATTCTTAAATTCTTGGATTCATCCATTGAATTTACGAAAAATATTCAAATATTTTCATAATATTCGTTACTTCAATCTATGGTTCTTCCCGAGAATAACGTGGGTTAGTAATAAATATTCAACGCACGGGCGTCTGAGTACCTCCGAGTAAGCCCCAATTTAAATGGTGCAAGTGTACTCGACGATGATGCACTAACAATCACCGCACGAACGAGTATTTCAAAATACGACGAAACGATGAACCTATGCAAAATAGGAAGGAAAATAATAAAAAATTAAAAAATTGACCAAGGCACTGGGAGCATGGGCCCACCGACCGGCCGGCCGTGCCGTGGTCAATCCCACGCCAATTTTATATTTTTATCATATTTTTTGTTATCTTCCTTGATCTCATGAAAATCCTTTCATCTGAACAAATATCCTTCGTTTTGAGGAAACTCCTCAGTTTTATGGTGTTTCCTTCACACTGAGGAAATAATATAAAATTAGGGAAAATATTGTGGGGCCGTGATTATTGGCCAACCGGCCATGCCTTGATCCCGGCCGGCCCCACACCTCATGGTTCCTCATTATTTTATTATTATTTCCCTAATTTCATGAAAACTCCTTAATTTCATGATATTTTCACAAACCCATGAAAAATATAATATAAAATTAGGGAAACCCGTGGGACCGGGCCCAAGCCTGCCGTCCATGCCCTAGCCGGTCCCACACGCCCCTTATTTTATTATTATTAATTTTAAGTTTTCATTGGTCCCATGAAATTCCTTGATTTCATGGTATTTCTCTCAAATTATGAAAATTCCTTCAAATCATGGAAAAATACATAAAAAATACATAAAATTAAGGAAACTCCTGGGACCGGGCCCAAACCGGCCGGCCATGCCCTAGCCGGTCCCACACGCCCTTATTTTTATTATTTTAATATTATTTGCTTCCTTGATCCCATGGAAACTCTCTCACTTTAAGGAAACTCCTTAATTTCAACAAAATTCCTTGATTTCATGATATTTTCATAAAATCATGAAAAATATTATAAAATTAGGAAAAGGCACCATGGGACCGTGGTCACTGGCCGGACATGCCTTTGCTCCAGCGATCCCACGCCTCATGTTCCTTCATTTTATAATTATTTTCCTTCATCTCATGAAGTTTCCTCAGTTTCAGCAAAACCCTAATTTTGTCATATTTTCTCAAATGGATGCTCAACTGCATGCCAGAAAATATCAAAATTCTCAGGATTGTGACACGGACGTGTTGACGACGTGAGCATGTTACCTTGACCGACCAGGGTTGGCTCCTTGGCTCGCAATGAGCCGGTCCCACGTATTTTCACGATTTGACCTAATTTGCACAATTGCACGTATTAGGTCCAAAACTCTTCCAAACAACTTGGAACTTCATTCGACGATCAATATTTGATCCCGTGACTACCTGTGGCGGTTTCATGACCCCTTGGTCGGTCCCTCACATCTTCATAATTAATTAGGTTTTATTACCTAAGGTTGGGGCGAGCATTATTTTAATAAATGATTAAACCAGCATTTAATCATCCTTTCATCAAATCAACTGGTCTTCAGGAGACCTTGATATTTTCTCACGTGAGCATCTGGGCGCTACATGTTTGATCCATAATCCCATGTAGCCGATCCCTCCTTTGCTCCGTGGTTAATTTTCAATAAACCATTAGTTAATCATCAATTGATCAAATTAGGGTTTTGAGTCCAAGTTTCATAATTCCAGATTCAAATGCTAATAATTTTACGTTGATCCCGTGATCAACATTTTATTTATCATACTCGGTTCAATTGCCAGTATCTTATTTGGTCATGCTACCAATAATTCATCGAATGAGCAACATTTGCTCAAACCAAGGAATACTGGTTCAACTATCAATATTCACAATTCATCGAATGAGCAATATTTGCTCATGTTAGCTTATTCACGTATTATATCTCTGTCTCAACATACATGTTCAATTCATGAGTCTCGGAACATTTCCAAATCACGTTCGACTCAACAAAACAAGGACTCATCGTCCCATGAAGTCATGAAGTCAGCAACTGACTAACTAAATACACATCTGCCTTGCAGACTCCACAATCATACGAGACATCAATCGTGTTACATGGGGGGATATTAACTAGGGTTTTGGTCTGGCGGTCTAATGTGAGCAAGTCGTGCAATCAGTTGAAGGAGTTAACAAAGTAGTGGATGGAAAATCAACCAAGTCTCCGCACGTTGAGCAACTGGTTTTAACACGATTTCCACTTCCCCATTCTTTGATTCCATCAACTGTCACACTTCATGATATCATGGTGTTTTCAATTCCAGCAATATAAATAAATCTCTGAATCATGATTGAAAGAAGGACAATCTCACGTCAAACAGACAACACGAGATTAACAACCCAACTCTCAGCAGAGCAAATTCAATCATTCAGAATTTATCTTATTTTCAGAATACACAACACACCTACAATCTTCGATCACCATTGATCTCACACATTTCTCATCTTCCCTCCTACAGACCGACCCATCCTCTCTTGTGACCGAATTTACTCTGGAACGGCTATTGTCTTGGTTTAGGCCGGAGTACTACATATTGATATCTCGAATTCAAAGCACTCCCTTCTTGCAGTGTATCTGTGTGAGGTTAAGCATTTTGCTCGGTTCAAGGAGTCTCCTCCGTGCGATCATCTCCTCAATTCCGTAAAAACCAGCGAACCGTTTTTCCCCATCCACACATTCATACAAGTATTGTGGGTAACATATTTCACTTAAGTCAACATTTGCACACTTCACTTTTCTATTTCCATTTTCTCATCTATCCATGTGATTTAAGTATGCGAATGTTGTGACAAACATTGCAATAAGTACGATGACTATCTTAGTAGATTTTTGCAATCAGGTTAAATATCACACATAAGTAATTACTTGTGTGTGATGATTGGAATGTATGTGGGATGTTTGCAGCTAAAGAACTTATGCAAGCTAATTATTTGGCTTTCTATTTTGTGTCTATACTTAGCGGTTCTTCCAAGGCGAGAAATTGGAGTAGGTTTTGTGGGTATACCTCTTGTAAACCCTCACGAGACTATAACTCGTCCACTAGGGACACCTAGGGGTTTAAAGGCTTGTTATACATGCTAAGTATAACCGTTTTCTCAACGACATGGAGTTGTTGTATTTAGGATCAGTTTTATTTAGTTTGCTCGAGGACTATCAAAAGCTAAGCGTGGGGGAATTTGATAAGTGCATAATTCATATGATTTTAGTGTCCATTCCATACTTGCTTTAGCTATTATTCTTGCATGTATTCGTATTATTACTATTGTTTTCTCTTATTTTATTCCAATAGGTGAATCATACAAAAAGGATCTAAAAAGTGCTGAAAAGATCTAGGAATAGAAGTATTCCAAGTATCCAAGTACCAAAGTCCAAGAGAAGTGGAAGAAAAGCGACGAAAAGGAGCAAAACGCTCAAAATCAAGAGAAGGGCCAAAGCCCGATATTAACTCATTCAAATTAAGGATGTCTCATCATCATCTTGAAGAGAATTTAAAGATAAAAAGAATTCAAAAAGAATGAGGTCATTCCGAGTTCGGATGAAGAAGTTGTGGCCAAAACAGTTTTTATCGAATACCGAAGACAGTAAAGTTCGCGGACGGGTTTCATACTTTAATTCCGAAAATTTCTGCTGGAATTTGAAGTTCGCGGACTGGGTTCGCGAACTTAGCAAGTGGAAAACGTGTATTAATACCTTGGAAAGCCTAAGGGCACGTTTGGAGTCGTTATGTCGTATTTTCGGGTCGGGTTCTTGAAACCGAACTAAATACTTGATGGCCAAGCAATGTAAACCTATAAAAATAGGTATTAGGCTTTTCACGTAGAGGAGATTATCTCATATCACAAGTTCTACATCAAAAATATAGGGTTTACCCCTTTAGGGGGAAACCACCATTATTCATCTTCCTTGTAATATGAGTAGCTAAATCCTTTGTTGATTAAGGATAAATTCAATGTTCTAAGCGTGAAGCTTTATTAATAATACAAATATATTGAGAGTTTTTATCATCATCGTTTGTCTTTACCATATCTAGGGTTTATGAGTGATTCTTAGATTGATTTGGGATGCAACTAGATTAGTCTATTGATTGTTCTATTGCTAGTGGAAGTTATGAGATAAGTAATCGTCGATTAACTCTCTACACAAATAGAAATCGCGAGACCTTACAGAGGGATTCTGTGGATCAATCGTGTGTGAAGACAACACCAGCAAGTAAACCTTGATCTAAGAGTTTAACTACTGGGATCAACCTAAATTCACAAAGCTTAAGGCGTTCGATTGGATTACACCTTGAGTGATCTACTACTTGGTGGTTCGTTGAATAGAATGGGTAGTCGAGAACTTCCGTATCCGGTGATTGAAGGAGTTTTGGGGATAACACTGATCTAGGTGTTATTCTACGGTTGGTGATGAATGGTTCTTATGAACAATAGATAAGTATACTAATCTAGCTATCGCTTGGTAACGGCGAAGGATTCCTTGATCATCTCTTTTCTTTATTGTCTTTATATTTATCTTACAACCAAAACCCCCTTTTGTTATTTACTTTATTTTGCTGATCAAATAACCACCTATCAATTACATAGCTCTTTGTGGGAACGATCTCTTACTACCGCTATATTACCAGTTAATTAGTGGGAAATATATTTATTAATTTGTTGTGCCTACGACAGCCCAACAGAAACCCCCAAATTACTGATTAAACAAAAGGACTTTGGAGAATGAAAGATCTGAAATTGGAATTGATAAATACTTGTGTTCATCAGTAAATTAACAATGGGAAGAAATAGACAGGGAAGGATGGGACTTTGGTTGTGATGGTGGTTGCATTTTTGATGGGAAGAAAAAGAGACAGAGATGGTGATTTTTTTTCTTAGATGCTGGTGGTGGACGTCCAAAAGGTTGAGAAGATGAAATAATCACCTTAATGTAATAGAAGGTTATAATAGGAAAGTCATCTTTTAATTTAATTAATTTAATTTATAAATTTTTGTTTTTAATTTAATTAATAGTTTCTAAACATTTAACCTAGTCAATTGTAGTCAACGTCCAGTCCAGGTACCAAGCCCTAACGTTGGACAAATGTTAGACCAAAGCCTAGTGTTGGTCAAAACTTGAGTACCAAACACCAGTTATCCCTTTTTTTTTCTTTTTTTTTTTTTGACAAAAATATTGCAACTACAAAAATAATAACGAAATTAAAATTAACATGGCCATGAAAGAAGTACTTTACCACTTTGTTCTTCACAACTTGTATTGTCTTCGTATCATAAACTTCAATAACTCTCATCTTTTGATTTTCTCCGCTCTTGTAAATAAGTCTTCAACTTGGATATATAATTCCGCTCCTTATTTGTAAGTCTTCAACATGTATATATAAATCCGCTCATTGTATGTTGCTTTACTTGGATATGAAATTTTTTGCTTTTCTTTATATTGTTGCTTGTAAACCTCAAGCGTCTTCATCTTTCCTTGTAGATTTTGATGTCGCTCCACTTGTTGATGATGATGGTGTTTCTATGGATCTGTTGTTGGCGAGAGAGAGAATGGTGCTAACTGCAAATCAAACTACAAGAAGGTGGTTTTCATCTATAGACGTCACCCTCATGATTGACAAAATTAGCACTCAAGATATCAAAGAGTAGTGCTTCTATTGGTGGGAGGTTGGGTAGCTCACCATTCTACCCGGAATTAACGTACGGTGACACACATTCAAAAGAAAGCTCTTTAGTCAGCTACAAAAAAAATTTGGTCTGGTGCCTCTGTTGATTTGAAAATAGGTAGTCTCCACTAATGATTGATCAGCAACTCTAATAATGCATTCTCCCTACTCCTCATTTGCATCACCGGCATGATTAAATCCATTATTTAACACTCTAACAAGCAAGAAATCCGAACGTAGTTCCCTAACACTTCCAAGTTCAGTTATGTCGGTCAGAATTCTCTATGTAAACATACCTAGAAGTATGCTAGTGACTCTAAAATCTCTACAAGTTGGAGGTTTTTTTTTTTTTTTAATGCAATATTTACAAAAAAATTTTTGAAAAAATCTATATGCAAAATATCCAATTACTCCCCCACACTTAAACTTTACATTGTCCTCAATGTAATTGACTCGTCCTAAGTAAAGTCAAGGTGGGAAATCCTAATATGATATGCAAAAGAAGAAAACTAAAAAACAAAAGGATAGAAAATACAAAACCTATGGGTTGCCCCCCATTCAGCGCTTAGTTTAACGTCCTCAGCCTGACCCGTTGGTTATCGGCCATATACCAACAATCTGAAAATCTGGTAGTCCACCCAAAAAACAATATGCAATTCCAATAATAGCTTCATGAAAACATTAGCACAAAATATAAATATGGAAGCTATCACTTTATTGAAGTTTCTCCCACACTTAGTCATTTCTACACTCGAAAGTGGATAAAGAACATAGAATTCAGGAACTTCAAATGGTTCTTCAGCTTGGTGAACCTGAAAAATGCTAGAATCAAACACATCAAGTGGTGGATACTTAGAAGCAAAATAATCCGTTAAAACTTTGGAAGCACATAACTCCAATCCTAAGTGAGGTATTTTCTTAAAAGTTGGGTTAAAAACTCTTGAGAATCTACTTCAATTAGATGGAAAGGATCAATAGATATAGAATTATGCAAAGGATTAGACAAACCTTGTTCGAGATCCCCATCTTCTATCTCTAGTGAATTATTTACCTCAAGTATATCGTGGTCCTCTGTCGAACTCTTAATTTCTGCTTTAACCGAAATCTCAGCATCATTATATTCCTTAACAAGCTCAATTGGGTCTTCCACGACTTCAATCAATTTGGTTTCATTCTCAATTTCTATGTCTTCAACAACCTCGTCATCGGAATCGGAATCCTCTCCTAGGAAGTCTAGTTCATTGGTGCAAATCTTAAAATCATTGTTTGAGTACGTTACACCATTTATAACAACGGTTATGTCATATCCATTCTCCTCTTTTTGAATAGACGAGTGATCGTTATAATGATCCGGGGTTGGAGTAACTTTACCATTATTGCACGGAATTTCTAAAGGTTGCTCATCTTCATAATCATCACCAATCAAGTATTCATTACTATCCAGGGAGATGTCAGAATAGTTTTGGTTTTGAGACCAAAGTTCTTCTTTATTCCTCTCTTCTTTAATTTGATCAAGGTCTCTTCTTAAGTTTTGGAAACTTTCTTGAAGTTCTTGGAGTGATTTATCAACACTCTGCGGATATTGGTCCAATCCCTGTTGATGTTGCGCCATAGCTTGGATCAGTTGGTCAAGAAGTTCTTCAGAACCTGCACTTTCACTCACCCCAAGATTTCCATACCAAGTCTCCTCCTTTTGAATATGTGAATGATCATAAAAACGATCAGGAGTTTGGTTAGATATATTGTAGTAAGATCCGGTTGATGTATTTTTCTCCATGCTTGGTTGTTCATTAAGTGGTTACGGCGTGGATAAACTGGCCTTTATTTGAAGAATTAACCAATCAAGTTTCTGCTCACATCTAGAAGATAAACGATTAGAAGTATAACTATCCTCCCATCCTTGTGATTGTTCACTTACATGCCCTTCATAAGGTTGTTGACAGTTATGAGAATATCCATAAGGTTCTGTATGATATTGATCATAGCCAAAAGATTGGTTTTAATTATACTCATATCATAGGATGGTTGGTAGTTATCATATGAATGAGATTGAAAACCATATTGATTACCACTGTTGTATGTGTAATCTTGTGCTCCGTACATGTTATTTCCGTAAGGAAACATGACGACTCACAAGATAAAGAAAATCAAAACAAAAAATAAAATAAAAACAAGCTAAACTAATAACAAATCAATTAACAACCGCTCCCCGGCAGCGGCGCCAAAATTTGACGCGTGTCGTAACCACAACAAATTAATCGAGATATTTCCCACTAATTAAATGGTAATATAGTGGTAGTAAGAGATCGTTCCCACATAGAGCTATGTAATTGATAGGTTATTTAGATATCAAAATAAGATAAAACAAAAGGGGGTTGGTTGTAAAATAAAAAGACATTAATAAAGAAAAGAGATGAACAAGGAATCCTTCGCCGTTACCAAGCGATAGCTGGATTAGTATACTCATCTATCTTCGTTAGAACCATTCATCACCAACCGTAGGAAAGCAGCTAGAGAAGTGCTATCCCCAAAGCTCCTTATGTAATCGGATACCGAAGTGCTCGCATATCAAGTTCTATCCAACTGAACCACCAAGTAGTAGCGCACTCAAGGGGTAACCCAACCGGAAGCTTTAAGTTATGTGAACTTAGGTTGATCCTAGCAGTTAGACTCTTAGTTCAAGGTCCACTTACTAGTGTTGTCTTCACACATGATTGCTCCACAGAATCCCTCTGCAAGGTCTCGCGTTCTCTACTTGTGTAAGGATTATTCAACAATTACACGGATATCCTAAACCTTTACTAGAAATAGAATGATCAAAAGATTAATCTAGCGTGCACTCCAAACAATCTAATTAATCAATCATAAACCCTAGAAATATTGAAAACAAACGATGGTGTGATTATAACTCCGAATAGATTTATATAATAATGTAGCTTCACGCTAGAACATTGAATTCATCCTTAATCAACGAAGGTTTAGCTTCTCATGATTACACAATTACCCGGTTTCCCCATAAAGGGGTAAACCCTAAAATATTTTATGAAGAACAAAAGTGTATTATGAGATGTGTGATATGTATGTGATATATCCTCTAATTGTTGTGGAAGTCCCCTTATATAGTTTTCATGATATCTAGGTCTTCGAATCCTTTTGGGACCATGTTAACTTGATTTAGAAGCCAAAATACGTTCCTTAGGTTTGCCAATGCAGCATGGTCAAAATAGGGTCTTACACTTGCCAAAATTACACCTAAATACGTAACCCACGAGCTTCTGTTCATGGTCGGTCAGGAATGGCCGACTGTAACCCTCCTGGTCGTCCAGGTCTGGACGACTGCAACCTTGCTTCAATGTTTCTCTCATAACTTCCTCACCCGAACTCGGAATGACCTCATTTTGTCGCCGTTCACTTCGTATTTGAATTCTCTTCAAGATGGTCATGAGAACTCCTGGATTTGGATGAGTTGAACTTGGTCTTCTAGTCCTTCTTATATTTTCGACCTTCTTTGCTCTTTTTCGTCGCACTTCTTCCACTTCTTTCACTTCTTTAGGCTTTAGATACTTGGATCTTTGAGAACTTCACTTTATAGATCTTTTATAGCCCTTTTCATTCTTATTAGGATGATTCACCTGATATGACATATAAACTAGAAAATAATCATAATAACAAGTAATATGCAAGAATTATAGCTAAAACAAGTATGGAATTGACATTCTAAACATGTAAATTAAGCACTTATCAAATACCTAGACTTATGATTTGGTATGACCGGTCCTGGTAATTGGTGTAACCGATCCTAAGTAATCACCATGAGATGGTATGATCGATCCTTGTAATTGGTGTGACCGATCCTAGTAATTTGTGTGACCGATCATAAGTGTTGTGTGACCGATCCTTGTAATTGGTGTAACCGATCCTAGTGACTGGTGTGACCGATCACAATTAGATACCATGTTTAGGTAGAACCGATCCTAGTGATTGGTATAACCGATCTGAACCCGTGTATGTGACTTGGTAGGACCGATCACATAGTAGTCTTGGAATACTGGTAAACCAATTCTAAACTTGTTTGGAAGTGTGGTAGAACCGAATCCAGGAAGCAAATCCATGTAAATATGAAATAAGGATTTGCAGTGAAAAGATATCAACATACTTTGAACACGAACACTAACTCTTATCATTTATAGTTCAAAGATATTCCTTGGTACTCAAGGTGATCCTGTGCCGAAATAAATTAAGAATCTTTTAATTAAGGTTTTTGGTTTTATATGCTTTAGTTACCAGCAATTAATACATAGCTCTAGAGAATAAAAATTAGTAATGTGCATTTACTAATTGGAGATTTTCTATTGAGAGATTTCAGAAATATTGGACCAGCATTTATTAGAATTAGGAAAACCGAATTAGGGAATTCATTGCATATCTTGAGAATATTTTCGGTTTTGGAAATTCTTTGGTGTCCAACATCCTTGGTCTAAAAATACTTAAGTTTGTATTTCTAGCAAACTATCCTAAGAGCCAGGTGAACTTCATTTCTTGTTGTTTCTGATGGAGTCGTCTATTCGGAGAGAAAGTATCATAATTAGGTGAAATCTCTTACGACCGCTCGTTTAAAGACTTCTGTGGGATCAAGAAGCTCTACGAGGACCATTGGTGGGAAACTAGATAATTGCAGTGTTATTAGTTTTCGATTTGATTTGATTGACTAACGGTTGTTGAGACTTTGATTGCACCTAGTTTGTTTATTCTTGAGAATCTTCTCTTCTAATTTTTATAAAAATAAACAAATTTTTAAAAAATGCCAACCCCACCCTTACTAATTTACCGTGGATCTTCTTCCTCTTAAGTCTTAAACCCTATTTTTTTTTTCTTCTAAAAAGCGTTTAGATTTCTGAATAACGCTGTTTATGATAAACATTTCCAAAAATCATGGAAAAAGACTTGGAAGGCAAGAATGATTGTGTAGCTGGGAAAGGTATCCACGCAGACGGAGAATCTTCTCTGTCTCTAAGCTTGACTAGTTATCAATGAGTACAAGAATCACAAGTCAATTGTCACTTATACATGATTTTTTCTCTTTTTTTTTTTAAAAGAAAAAAAACCCTTGTAAGTATTTGTAATGTAACCTAGTTGGACATCCACTTTTTATTCCTAATGGAGATTTGATGTTTAAAACTTATCTCCCATTTGCTACTGTTATATAGTTGTTCCTGATAGAAGTCCTGATTACGGTGAGGATATGGTGACACATGAATTCCCAGACTTAACAGAGTATTTCAAAACCGAAGAGGTAAGTTGTCACAACAGTAAACCATATAATGATGTTGTTAACATTTGTGCTTAGCTAAGAAGTCTATGCGTCACACGTGTTGTGAATAAGTTTGTCATGTATTCTTTATTTGTGTAGGTTTTTGATTCGAAATTAGAGGCAGCTATGTGGATCATGGAAACTGGGTCAACTCTTAACTGTGTGATTGTAAAATCATCTTCCAAGAATCAAAACATGGTATAAGACCGACATTAATATGCAAGTGTACTGCTAACATGTATATGGTTTGGGAAGCTATTGAATTTTCCATTAACGGTCTCAGTAGCTTGTACCACGTAACTAAGCATGTGCTAACACATTTAACTTAGTGCCTAGTTGTTCAAGTATTGCAGCAGGAATGAACGTACTTGTTTTTAGTGCTTGTCAGGTCACTTGCAGTAAGCCTCTAAAGGAGAAAAAAACATGACAATTCATATAGAAAAGGGAGTTCAAGAGAACGAAATTAAAGTGGACTTGTTGAATAGTTAGGTTTTTTTAGACCATTTGTTAATAACATGTATGTAAGTGTGCAAGTGACTGTGTGTGGTGTAGGTTGTGAGTGTGTGCAACACGTGTGAGTGCAAGAGAGAATTGTGTCGATAGAGAGTATAAAATCATGTCCTGTATCTGTATTTGATTAATCTTTCTTTTATCAATCAATTGATTTGAACCGCAGCAATGTAGACATTAGGATTACCTATGCTACTATGGTATCAGACCCAGAAATTAATTTCTGAGGGTATCGATCCTAGCCTGTGATGCTTCACCATCATCACCATTACTTCATCTTCAACCATCTCCATTACCATTATTTCATCATCTTCTGCTTCTGCTACTGTAAATCGAAATTCGAAGGCTGATTTGATTGAATCATCTCAGATTTGCAACTAATTTGACGGATCTATGTGTTTCTATCTACATCAACAATATCAGTAGGTAATTTTCTTCATCCACCTCCATTAATGGTGTTTTCTGGTAAAAATTAGGGGTTTAATTTGGTTGATACCTCTGCTACGTCAACAAACAGGATTAAGCATGTATTTTCGATCTAAAATTCAGTTTTAGGCTTTGAGCTCTTGGTTATTTTCAATTTTCTATTTGGTGTTTTGGATTGAAATCTCTTACCTCATCAACTATCATCTGAATCTCTGCCGGTAATCTCCAATTTCATGTTTAGATTACTTTAGATTTAATCTCATGTGTTCAATTTCTACATCACTTGCTCAACTACATCCAGTTTTATCTTCAACTGCCTTATACATCATAATTAGCATGTGTTTTTGCATCTAATTTCTTCATCAAGATCTGATGTTCTTCTTCCTTGATGCCATGAGTCTCTGAGCGTGTTCTAGTCCACTACACCAAGGTCTAGTTAGGGAGAAAACTTAAAGTCGTTCCACTGATTGGATTCAACAGAAGATTGAGAAGTTATTGGTCTCATATCTTACTTCAAGGCAGTCCTCACATATGTGTTGAAGAATCTTGCGTTTTTTAATGGTGTTTCTGCAATTGAACATCGAATTGGAGTTGCTGAGTTACATTAAGTACAAATTGGAGTTCTTTTGTTGAGTTTGTATACACTCAGTATGCAACCTAGTGTTAAGTTTGCATATGTGTTCAATGTGCAACCTGTTGTTCTTCTCCTTTTCATGCTCTTCGAATAATTCAATTGAAGTTCATCTTCAATGGTGCTTTTTACTTTTGTTTCCTATGTGAGTTGAATAATCCAAGGTGCTACGGCCTCATGGAAAATAATACAAGGTACTTTTGTGAGTCCTTCAATAAGATGCTTCAAATCCTGATTATTGGTAATAACTTATCGTTCTTATACCTCAACGTGTTGGAGTTAGTGGAGTTGTTGCTCACTTTTGCTTCCTGGTGGTTAATTGTGCAATAAGAACTCTTACTTTTGTCAAGACTCAGCTAAGTGAAGCAACTTTTTTTTCCTGGCTACCTATTGTTTACTTGATGTCCTTTGAAGCTCATGAATCAGTTCAGGTTTGCTGGATAGGTATTACATCTTGTAGGGGAATTCTTCAGTGCTTAATCATTACTATGCAGTGATATTGTTCAATACTGGCAATAAATGGATTCAGTTCATGAATCTGTTCTTCACTTTGTGTGCTGTTTACTTCTTGGTTTAGTTGGCTCAAGCTCCCTATCTGCAACATGTAGTGAATGAATACATACAATAGCTGGAATAAGTGAGCCCTGCTGCAATAACTGAATAATGGGAATCATCTATAATGGTGTCAGTAATCTATGGTGTCAGCAATAATGTTGAGAAGCTCTTCCAAGTGATTCTCTTTGTCACTGCATTGTTAATTCTGATTTGAAGCTTCTTCCAGCTAAGTGAAGCAAATCTTATTTTGGTTTGGCTGCTTATTGCTTCTTCATGCTCAATCTACTTAAGTCATCAGGTATGAGTTCCACTCCTCGGTATTATCTGCATTACTTTACTCTCAATCAGTTCAAGGCTAGCAATGTATGCGGATGAATATTATATTTTGGTGCGAGATGTTTTGTCGGCTACTTGTCCAATTGCTTCATGTCAGATTCATCTTATTATACTAGCTGCTACCTCATGCTACTTTATATGGTTCACCTGGTCCTATTCTACATCACCTATTATTGTTGTACCTCTATTTTGATGTGTCTGTGACTGTGCCGAAAGTGTTGCTTCTTGCTTATGCTCTGAAGAAAAATGCTGACCACCTACTGCAGCACTGGCATGCTATGCCAATTCTTATGCAACTCATGATGGCCTTATTACACTGCAAGGAACTATTTCTATTGGAGCTTGATATTTCCACCTGCAACTACTACATCCACCTACATGTGCGCAAGGTTGATATATACTTCAGCTGCAACGGTGCTACTGTTACCACTGTCACACCTCTGCGACAAAGATTCCGCATCTACAACCTCCAATTTGGGCCTTGGTTTGTCACAACTGCACCACCTACTATCGTTGATGCCTGAATACTTTTGGTTTTCCTTTTCTATTACATTATCTCAGGTTAGTTTGGTTTGTACTCTGCTATTACCTCCTGCTGTTGTTTTCATTTTGGCTACTGCAGCAATAATATTGGCCAACATGGTTTATTTTGAGTCTGTGTGCGAGTGACTGTGTGTGCAAGCTCAAGTCGCCTCTTCAAGCCCCCTTGTGCTTGAGGGAGGGTAATAACATGTATGTAAGTGTGCGAGTGACTGGGTGTGGTGTAGGTTGTGAGTGTGTGCAACACGTGTGAGTGCAAGAGAGAATTGTGTCGATAGAGAGTATAAACTCATGTCCAGTATCTGTATTTGAGTAATCTTTCTTTTATCAATCAACTAGCCCTTAACTCGTGCCGTAACGGCACGGGCCATGATGTTGGTTCATTTTTAATATATCGTATAATTTGTGTCCCGAATAATTATCGTATAATTTGTGTCCTTATGATTTAATATGGGTTTGTCATAAAAATAGTTGGGATTTTCCTCTCTTTTTCCTCCTGTTTTTTTCCTTTAATATTTTACCGCCGGAGATTTGCTCAAACGAAAGAAATATAATCTTAACTTCCGGACACTTTTTATTTAGGTTCATCGCTTATAATGAGATAATGCTCTACATGAACATGGAAGTTTAAATATTTTCTTGGAAATATGTCGTCAGTAGCGCTCATCTCAGTGAAATCAACTAATCAATATCGTCCATAAAAGTCTTCCCATGCTCATATTTCGCTCCAGTTGACTCATCTATCATGGTCATGTTGTCGATCCTCCAAATAGGCAGAGAATATTATTTTTTTGCATCGAACGGATGATATAAACTCTCTAATGTGACATGATTTTCCTGTAATTTTTCAACACCCATTAGATGACAATGTTTAAAATGTGTACCCATTACCTTTTCGAAGGGATTGTATATATGCGAACTTCTGCCATTAAATCTTCAACAAAGTATTGTTCCCAACAGTTCGTCTTAACGAAGGCTTTGGTAACTTCAAAAGTCTTGGACATTTTGTTACTTCTATATGTTCCTACCTTCACTTGGAATACAATCTGGCGACACGTTACCTCATAAAGAACCTTGATCCTATTTCAAATTAATAGTTGTTAATAGATCCTTTACCAAAAGTTGACATCTTCTACGTTGAATATTTATAAAAAAAAAATTATGGTATTGTGGATCGTTGCTTTCTAATATTGTAGTTTTCAAAATTGGCCTCTTCAAGTCCCGCGGCTTTCTAAGTTTATATATTATGTTTGTTTTAACATTTTAGTTAGCCATATTATGTTTGTTACTAACTTTAAACTTGATGTCATCTTCTAAAGTGAACTTTATGTGATTTCAGTATCAAGTAATCCGTTGTATATCC
The DNA here is from genome assembly GCA_023531295.1 of Papaver armeniacum. Taxonomy (NCBI): domain Eukaryota; kingdom Viridiplantae; phylum Streptophyta; class Magnoliopsida; order Ranunculales; family Papaveraceae; genus Papaver; species Papaver armeniacum. The sequence continues at coordinate 25,946 of JAJJWW010006846.1, forward strand.
CAACAATTCTTCTACAACAATTCCTTTCTTTTGTCGTTTCCGACCATCAGTAACCATTATTGTCAAACGCAATCTGTCTAATTTTTGTTGATGTTATGTATTTGCAATGTTCATTTTTCTTAAATAAATAGATTGTGGAAAAACTAAAAAAAAAGAAAAAGAACATAAGTATTACATCGGGTCTAAGTTACTATATCCAAAATACTCCAGTACATCGCTTTGGTGCCTTGTTTCCTTAAATTCCTCGTTGCATTCTAGATAAGTACATGCAACACCAATCATTTGCGAAGTGAGCTATTTGCGCAAGTGTGGTCAATGTATCCCTTACCCGTAATAATAATAACAACACATTTAGATTTTTTATGATGATTTTGATGAACAAACATAATTTTCAAACAAATATTTTATAATGCAAATACGGTTTCCCGGTCTAATAAGGTTTTATATCTAGAATTGAGTGAAAGTTGTTGTCTTTGTAGGGTAGTTGTCGCGAAACAACTCGAAATTGATGGTCTTTTCAGAAAAAGAATGTAATAGTACTTGGGAGAGCGATAATGTTCTCTTTACGTTGATACACCAATTACTATAATACTTGATAATGCTAAGCTTGATCCAATCAACTATGATCATATTGTCTTTATATATTCTAAGATCATCCTCGAAGATTGATTTTTTGTCCTTATCAATCGCGCTAAAAAAACAACCATTACATCTTTCACAATATAATGTTGAATGTTTTGTGAAGATTTGTTTTTTACTCACACAAACTCACTAAAAAGCAAAAACTATTATTATCCACTACTATTACCAACACCCACCACCATAAAAACCATCCACCCACTGCTTTTTTCCACCAATAGTAATGTTACCACCTCCACCATTCACAAACACCACCATTTATACTAACCCTACTTCCACCACCACCATTAGAATTAATATAGCTTTTTAGTAAAATTATTTATTAATAAAATTATGTATTTATGTTAGATTATTAAAGGGACATTTATAATAGAAATATACTTAATCATTGTGAACAATCAATGAGACACTAATTAATAAAACATTTAAAAGTGGTTAAGTTGAACAAACCCCAGCTGGTAAATTTATTTTGCCAAGACAAATCAATTCACTCTTTACAGACAAATCGATAATAAGTAATTTCATGTCTGATCTTGATTCGTGTCGTTTCGTTTAGTTATTAAATAACATGGCAATTGATCGCACCAATTTTTAAAAATGGACACGTATTTTATCGAAGCTTATTTAATAGACATTAGAATGATCAACCACGCTTTATACGTTATAATATAACGTTACATATTTTGTGGCATTAATAAAATTAGCATAATATGTTTGTTCACCAATATTCGCCACCACCATAAAACCATATGAATCCATTTTTTATCCACCAATTAGCTATGTAGCCAAGGGTTGAATTAAACCCGCTTTCAACCCCTTAAATTTTTACTAACTACATAAATTTTTAGTTTATTTTATAAATAGTACTTTGTCCATATATATTTATGGTTTAGTCCACCAAAGCCATATGTTTCTTTAAAAATAAAGTAGGCCTCTTACGTCACTCTCTTGTCTCCACCACTGCCACCATCACCGCCACCTACCCCATGTAGGTTGTTGATGTAATTCTAATTTCCAATCACAAATGCCATGTATGAGGTTTAGACAGGCAAAATGTCGTCAATTGATTAGTTTCATTATTATTTTTCCGTGTATATATTCGTTTTTGTATTACGCGATCAATTTTATTTAACATTAAAAAATCATGATTTATACGATATCTACCAAAGATAACGCGAGGTAATTTGGGTGATCCAACAACGATCATGAAAATATTGTCTTATATGATATCATCCCCCGAAATATATGGTACCTTCATTTATCAAAGTGTTAAAACAACCAACCACATCTTCCACACTACGATGTTATCGATATTTAAACGACATAAAATTAATAATATTCATCACTACTCACCAAAGACTCACCGTCACTACTCTTCCACCACAAACCGGGAGCGGGCGAGTTTAGGAAAGATGGAGAAAAATTCTTGGCAAGTTGGATACATGTGAAAAATGGACTTTGTATCCCATTTTACGATAAAAGAACAAAAATATTATAATTGTGATTGCCCCCAATACCACTAATCTTTCGCCTCCACCTCTTCTTACTACTCATTTTCGCCAAAAATGTCTATTGATATTATTTATCAAAATTACTTATTAATAGAAATAAATATTATGATTAATTAAGAAAATATTTATAATAAAAAAATGATTAGTCATTTATTATGAGCAATTAGTGAAACACTAACTAAAGAACACTTTATAATGAATAGAATATTTATTATGTGCAAGTAGTGAAACACTAATTAATAAAATAATAATGATATTTAAGTGGAACAAACCACCAATCGATTTGATTTATCTTTTCTATTAATTCCAACCAAAAAGTGGAACACTCTGATTAGGAGACCACTCTTATGACACTATAGGTCATGAGTTCGAACCTCCCCGTTATAATTTTTGGAAAATCCATATATTGGACTTGAGTATTCATTTTTCATTCATAATATTGGAATTAACACCACACATGCGAAGTTGTAGGTGTACACGGCTAGCATGACCCTTGATTTATCCTTCTCGACAAATGATCACCACTGAACAGTATGACAAGCTTATCCTAGCTTTGTTTTGTACTAATGATTGATTCAATATGACAATATAGACGCCGAGTTACCTGTCACTCTTGTTGTTAACTGCTTCTTATTTTGTTCTTCATTTTCCTTCTGCATCGCGACTTTAAGAAAGAAATCTACGATTGGATCATCTAATTCAGTCATGGGTTTTAGTTGCAGATCGTTATGCGGGTGGGTAATCATCCCTGAAATGTTTTTTTTGTTAGGAGAAATATTGATAGTCAAGGAAATGTTTTCAGATATTTCGATGTTAGTTAAGTATATGTTTGGTTGGTAAAATTAACTACTAGGGTATTTTAGACATTTAATTCATTTTCTGAAAAGTCAATCCCTCCCCTAAAATCATGATTCCCTCCCCCACAATCCTTGCCTCCTCAAATAGTCAAATCCATTCTTTCCCTCCCAATAAGAAAAAGTTGTTTAAAAGTTCATGGCAGCCCGAACTTTCGTGTTGTGCAGTGGTGGTACCCTTGACCTGCCACAATATATACGCGTCCCAGGCCTCAGGTAAAATTTTCTGACTCCATCACTGCTCCCAATATCTTTTTACACTCCAATGCAAAACTTAACGCTTCCAATAAAACCCGATTTCTCGATTTCTCTCATATATGTCTAACTAGCGTTTTTAGGTGAAGAGTTCCAAGAGGACATTGACATAGACAAATGTTGCATCTTCGAGTGAGCTAAGCTGATATACCCAAATAATGCATCTTCGAGTAAGCATTGTACTATGTTGTTAGAAAAGACGTAATGACATCATAAATAGAAAAGGATCATTTTGCATAGTTGTTTTCTTGACCAAATATATTTTCTCAAAGGAGAATGAAAGGCTTGAAATAATTCAAAGCTGACTCGTGTTATTATAAACGTCATGAGCAAAATATGCCAATGACCCCCGAGGACCATGAGGTTAATTCAGTCTGAATCTAATTTGAGTATTGACCAATAATTTTAAGCTAATTTTAAATGAAAAATCATCCCTCACATCCCTTTTTTTAGGTTAATAGTAGGTCTGATATTTTGATATTGCTTTTACGCTTAATTCTCCTTGTCACTCTCGTTAGCAACAAAAAAAAAAAAAATGTAGTCATGGTTGGCAGTCTCTTTTGATTCAGAAAGAACTATATAGGATTATACGGCAGTTTTTATTTTTAAAGGATGAGCAGAAAATAAATCTAAAGCAACAAACCATTGGAAGATTTTATACTAGTTTAAACTCAAGTCCCTTTTCTAATCTTTGTCCAACTACCAACTGAATCTCAGAATGAGTCATGGACTCATCCTCTTATAGTTAAAAGTCCCCTCCTCCCAGCTAATTTACACAGTTTTGCTAGCTACTAGTAGTAGTGGTTGAAACTATTGCTTAACTAACTATTTTATTCTGTATACCATAGTCCATTGACTCCATTTATACTAGTAGTGGTGAAAAGTGGAAACTATTTCCTCCATAGTTTTACTAGTTGCTGATGCTCTAAAACTCTGTTGATAAAATTTCCAGGATAAAAATTGCTACCACTAAAGTACTCTGTCAAATGATAGATAAAAAGAGTGCCTAGTAATATCAGTATATGACCCTAATAAATTTAGTCTGTAAGACTTTCTAGGAAATATAAATAACATAGCAAAACGTGACCAAGTTCTCGAATCTTGAAAATGTCATTTAACGGCTTCTTATGAAACAAGACTATGGTGTGGTGTCAGTCATGCAGTTTGTTGTGGTTGGGGAGATGAAGAGGCCACCAACACAAAAAACCCTGTAGAACAGTCAAGATTTTGGTTCACCAGTTATTTCTTCTTTTTCTTTATTTTTCCTTTCAAAATTCAAACTCTCTTGTTTTGCTTTCCAAAAAAAAAACAAATTTGTTCTAACAACTCCATAAAAATGAAAACTTAAAAACTACTACTCCCTCCGTCCCACATATATAGGCGGCGAGAGACAATTCTCTTAGATTAAGAAAATTGTATGGGATTCATAATTTTATATGTTTTTTCTTGTTTTGCCCTTCGTCTTATCTCCAACACAATTACCTATGTACAATAAATATGGGTATATATGGTAAAATTCATCTTGGAAAACAAAGTCCGCCTATTTAGTGGGACAAAGAGAAACCAAAATTCCGCCTATATATGTGGGACGGAGGGAGTAGATTTTAATTATATTATAATCAAAACCCATGCATGCAAAATGCGAAATAACAAGGGAATTGAAGTTGCGTTTGTTTGTGTAAAGAAAAAAATCCCCAAGTTTGGTGATGTTAGTTCATCTCCTATGCTTCTCTTATTCTTCACACTTATTCAAAATTCTACTCATATCTCTCTCTATCTTTAGTTTAAACTAAGTGGGATTTTTTTATCACCATCTTTCTAGTTTCTCATCTAACTCATCTTCTCTATGGAAATGGAACTACCGGTAACTTCTCCGGCTTCAAGTAGCCGGAGAACTCCATACAGAATAGAAACCAAGAAGCTCTCATACAGATTGCGCGGAGATATCAGCGAGTTCAATTGGTTTTGTTGTGGAAGGACCAGTCCAAATACTGATACTAATAGTAGGTACATTCTGGAGGATGTACACTTTGAAGCCAAACCCGGTGAGATTACGGCAATTGCAGGTCCTTCTGGTGCTGGAAAGACCACTCTGTTAGAAGTTCTTGCAGGGGTAGTGCCGCAGAGTAGAGTTTCAGGATGCGTCTTTGTTAATGATCGACCAATGGTGGCTAGGCATTTTCGGAGAATTTCAGGTTATGTTACTCAAGATGATGCTCTTTTTCCGTTGCTTACTGTGGAGGAAACGCTTCTATACAGTGCACGTCTTCGGCTTCGTGGAGGGATTAGTGAAGCTATAATTAGAGTTAGACAGTTGTTGAAGGAGTTAGGTTTGGATCATGTTGCAGGTTCAAGAATTGGTCGGATTTCAGGAGGTGAAAAGAGAAGAGTTTCTATTGGTGTTGATTTAGTTCATGATCCGGCTATTCTTTTGATTGATGAACCCACTTCTGGACTGGATTCCGCTTCTGCACTTCATGTAATTGTGCTACTTAAGTCGATGGTGGTGAACGAAGGAAAGACAATTGTTCTTACTATCCATCAACCTGGCTTTCGAATTCTGGAATTATTTGATAAAATTTTGTTACTTTCAAGTGGAACTGTTCTTCACCATGGATCACTTCAAGTTCTAGAAGAACGGCTTAAACTTGCAGGTCATTGTATTCCTAAGCACGTTAACGTGCTAGAGTTTGCTATCGATGTCATAGAAAGCCTGGTTTTGCAGAAATCAACTACTCCTGACGATCAATTATTTCTCATAGACAAGGATCAAGACAACAACAACAAAGAAGAAAAGATGCATAACTTGGTGATGATAACTCCGAATTCAGATTCAGATTCACACTTTGCCGATGAGACAAAGAACATGGGATATCCAAATTCTCGACTCCAGGAAATTTTGATATTAGGCCAGAGATTTTGCAATAACATTTTAGAACCAAACAACTTTTTGCTGCACGAATGCTTCAAGCAGTACTGGCTGGTTTTGTACTTGGTACCATTTTCATGAATGCTAACAATGACAGCAGTAAACAGGTAACATTACAAACCCGGGTTGGATTTTTCGCATTCACCCTCACTTTTTTGCTCTCCACTACAACAGAAGGATTACCTATTTTCTTACAAGAAAGGAGAATTTTGATGAGAGAGACTTCAAGAGGAGCCTATAGAGTACTCTCTTACGTTATGGCAAACACCCTCGTCTTTCTTCCTTTCCTTCTAACCGTTGCTCTTCTTTACACAACCCCTGTTTACTGGCTTGTTGGTCTGAGGAAGGATTTCGATGGGTTCCTTTACTTTTCACTGGTGGTTTGGTTGGTCGTTTTAATGTCAAATTCACTTGTGGCTTGTTTCAGTGCTCTAGTGCCGAATTTCATCATGGGAACCTCATTGATTGCCGGGTTAATGGGATCATTTTTTCTATTTTCGGGTTATTTTATAACTAAGAAGAACATACCCAGGTACTGGATTTTCATGCACTACCTGAGCCTATTTAAGTACCCATTTGAGTGTTTTATGATAAATGAGTATGGAGGGGATAAGGGAAGGCAGAGGTGTTTACAGAGTGTTGGAGATGTCTGCATTCTTTACGGTGATGAGTTTTTGAGACAACAGGATGTCGAACATTCAATGAAATGGACAAACTTAGGTGTAATGTTAGGGTTTATATTTGGTTACAGAGTATTGTGTTTCCTTATCTTATGGTATAGATGTTACAGAACTAGAAACTAAACATGCTTTCCTAACCATTAAATAACTATTTCTAGGATTTTATTCAATTTGTGGAATTTAAACTGAACAATGTATTATGATTTCGTTTGCTGATTTATGAATCATACTATTCTTTTAGTTGTTCCTGTGCGTTGGAATGTTAAGTAACTCGAGAGTACATGAAATATTCAAAAGAAAAAAGATGAATCTCCCGTATGTTTTGAAATCGAAATAACGCGGAAACTAAAAGCACAACATATTTCATTTATCACCCAAAAGCAATTACACCGTACCTTTATATTCACAAGGAAGCATTCAGTTTTTGTTTACTCCCACAACTAAAACAATCAGACATACAAATAGCATGGAAATGCAATAAACACACTAAAACACCTAAATCAAAGATATTTCTTATGTCAGAAACAACTTTTTCTTTTTTATCGGTTTATGGCATATAAACCATTTGCATCATTACTCGTAACGTATACCAGGATTCTGCTATCATGAAGAGGAGGTTGAAGAATTGAAGGGTGACATTCTTTGTTTCTTATTTGGGAGCATTGTTCTTGGAGTAAACTCAGATGTGGTAGGAATTTTATCTAGAACAGATCTTAGAGCTTTATGAACAGAAGACATAAGTAGGTGTCGTACCTCCGCAGAATCGTCTGGTCTGGAGCTTGCCATGACAAATACATTCTTCATTCTTCCTCCTAAGGTTGAAATTTCCACCTTCACTGTTTCCAACTTGCATGCCTCGAGTGCCTCTCTTAAGTTGGGGAGAATTTCAGGTCGATCATCACAGCAAAGGGTTGCCTTAATAGAAAAAGGTCTGCCTAGCATGCCATCATCATAAGGTTCAACTTTCACTTCATCGGTATCCATTGGGATGACTAACCCTTTGCTGGCTTCAAGTGCAGTTCTTTTAAGATCTTTTACGTGATTGATCACTTCAGCGAGCACTGAAGCTTTGTCCATCTGCAAATAAGAAAGAGCCAACTTCATTAAGTCTTCGCTATATTATAGAAATATAACATTGACGCGACTTCTTTCAACTACAAATTAGTACATCTAAGAACTCTAGACTGGTGTATTTCTTTTACTGTTGCAGCTCAAAATTAGTGTTGTTACCAAAGCTGATAGTGCTAGCATACAACAAAAAAGATAGAAACATCATGGACTGAGACAGTCAACAACCACATAGCCATTTCAGCAAAGCATCGACATATTTTCGGTTTAGATGGGAGAAGGAGATGAATGTAACAGTTCTTGAAAGTTTTGGTAAGGATTAGCATCAGAAATTAGAAGTGTATTCACTGTATAGAAAAGAAAAACATGCTTCAAGTATCCTTGCTTGATAAATGTCAAATCTCCGCATCCCGGAACAGTGGGACATTGCCAATAATTTAAAAAGAAGTAAACTAATCGGTACTGGAGTATTATTCTCCACTTCCTATTTTAAAATGCTGTGCCTGGGTCAACTGAGTTGTTCAATTCACAGTATGATGAAGGTAGAGTAGAACCAATACTCTATGATGAAGGTAGAGAGACAAATAGCCATGAGGGTTCTCAAAGATTCGGAGATTCAGGTATCACAGGCTCACAATACCCGCTCTATGCATATAATTTATTAACCCAAACCATAGCTAACCAGATCTCATCACATCTAAACCAAGACAAGAAAAAGAAAAATAGCAGTTTGAGATAGAGTCTGTTAATGACATCGGATTCACACAGATTGATGCAAATAAAATTTCTAGGATTAAGCAAAAGAATACAGTTTTTACTATAAAAACTTCATCGATGCAGTAATAGGTGGTAAATATCCCACAGCATCATAAGTAAATACTAACACAAACTGGCAACACATAGATCAATGACAAGCTTCCATAAACACAAATTATAATGTAATTAGAGTGATGTTAATTGTAAATATATGAAATTTTGATACTAGCAAGAATTGAACCCGAGACTGTCTGTATTTTGATTAACAAAGTAGTTCAAAATCAAAGAGTCTAACCTTGTCTGTAGAGGGAACCAAAGTCCGAAGAGTATCAAGATGAGAATTAATTCTCTCTCTACGTCTCCTCTCAGCTTCACTATGATTCTTCAAAGCTGCCAAAGACTTCCCTTCAGTTACTCCTTTTTGCCCTAATTTACTTGGAGCTTTCACAAGTTCTCCTCTTTCACTATCTAAAACCAAGGAATTAGATGATGAAGAAGAACAACCACCTTTGCCATTTGATTGAAACCCATAATTTTGTGAGAAACCATTAAGTGAAGGATTGGTTCCATAAACAGCTCCAGAATTTAGATTAAACGTATCCATATAGCAACCAAAAACAACAACAACAACTAAAAGGCTGAAGAAAATCACACTAGGAACCAAAACCAAAGAAACCAGGTGGACGATGGGTAGGAGATGACCAGAATGTATACCATATTGTTCTACTTCTTTTCATATTTCCCGTTAAAATTAAAATAGAAAACATCAAGTTTGAAAGTTTAACAACTAAAAATCCGCATTTTTTTCTTGATTGTTTTGAATTCTAACATTTCAAATAGTGGGGGTTTAACAATTTTTTTTTTGTTAAATCAATGAAAACCCAGGTTACGGATCAAAAATTGAATATTCAGAATCCAGGAATCTAAATGAGTGAGTGTATATTTATAGAAGAGAAGAAGAAGAAAGGTAGAATTGATGGATGGGGGTTTGTGGAGGGACAAGTGCTTTATTGGATCAAGATACAAAACACACAGCAATCAAGCTCGAAACAACACAAGATTCTAAACCCTAAAAACAGGGTACGAGATAGTATGTTTCTTGGAGCCCTTTTGGTGTTTTGGTTTATTAGATCGAAGACAGCTTCCGAGTAGAAGCACTTTATTGTTGATTGTCGTTGAATATTCTTCTTCATTTTTTTTTTCTGTATTATTATATTATTTACAATGGACCCCATAAAAGAAGGTTTCTCTTAAATGTAACCCATGTTTTTATTAATCATAGGCCAAAAAGTTTAAGTTAAAACGAAAAATCAGAATTACCAAACGAGTCTAAATTTTTTAACTTATAACCATACTTCTTCCCCCAAAATTAAAATATGAACCCTAATTTTTTTGTTTTGATCCAAACTAAATTATATTTCAATTATAAATCACCCTACTATAATCGTTATCTCATTATTCTTACAAATCACCCTATTATAAACCTTAAAAAACTAAACCCAATTTTTCACCTTTTCGATAAAACGATGTTATTTTTTCAAATCATGATTATAAATTGAGGTTATATATTCTAACTATTCCTTTAAAACTTCTCCACAACAATATCAATTCAAAAAAGAAATGAAATCAACTAAGGTTTTGATTCTTTTCCTAAAATCAATTTTCTAAAACTCCATAACCATTGTTATTCTTTAAAAAGTTTCTAAGATGATTTTTTTTTTCTCAATCATGATTACATAAAACTAGGTATTCTAAGATCATCAATTCGATATGCCCACATATTACATAATTAACTTAATTTTATTTTTTTGATTTAGGGATTTGATGGGCTATATATAAAAATCATGTTTAATTTTATGGGTTATGTTAATAATCATAAGAACACGTTTGGTTGAATTAATGACTTATTTTATGTGGGCTATAGTTAATAAAAGAATGGGCTATATTTAAGAGAAGCCTAAAAGAAATGCTCATTCTTTCAGTTGGTGGAACCTTGGTTTGTGTTTGTGGCACGCACAAAACCGCACTCGTACGAGGTCCTAGAGCTGCACATTGTTTTTACCGTAGAACCTTTGTATAAGAATACCCTGTAAAAGGATAAACTCCGTATAAGAATAAAAATATTTGGCCCCAACTTGGCTTAATCTTTGCAAAAATTAGAATAACCTCTATATAAGAATATTTTTATATAGTCCCAAGAGTATTCTTATATAGAGGTTCTACTGTATTTGGATCCGAACTCTGACATAATTGGGAGTTTTCTAAGCTCGGTTCTAAAACAGCCTCAATTGGACATATGTTGTGATCTTCCAAGTCCAGCTTCTTTAGTCAATGAGTCCGCAGTTAATACATTGATTCTGAGCTCGAAGGAAAGTTTTCCATATTGATTTACACACTTGCTTTGTATTTTCCACATGTAATTGGAGAGTTTCATGTTTATAGTGTGTGACAACTATTTGCATGCAATGTGTATCTGTCCCAACCGATGACAAAGGTTTATCGGCTAGACAAGAAAGCGCATGTAAAATATAATGATCTTCCCTACGAAGAGTTACAAAAGGCGGGGGTATAACAACCACGTACACCCAATAATTCATTCGGCCGATATAATTTCGAGAGCACCAACTTAAAGTGAGACTCAATCAAAAAAAATATATCAAAGAGCTTTATCTCTATTTCTCAATACAATCAGCTAACAAACAGATATAAATCCGTGAGCCTGGTTGATATGAGAAACAACTTGGATGGTACCAAAGACTAATGCCTAAGTGTCAATCAAGTTATATCCAACAAACAAGGTCGGAGTTATCAACTGATTGAACTACACACAACCTATGATATTTTAATTATATAAAAACAAAAATATAATGCGAAAGAGAAATAATATAGACACTAGAAATTTTGTTAACGAGGAAACCGCAAATGCAGAAAAACCCTGGGACCTTGTTCAGCTTTGAACACCACATTGTATTAAGCCGCTACAGACACTAGACTACTACAAGTTAACTTTGGACTGGAATGTAGTTGAGCCCTAACCAAGTCTCACACCGATTAAGGTACAGTCGCGTTCCTTACGCCTCTAGTACCACGCCGAATTCTGCACACTTAATTCTCTTAGCTGATCTCACCCACAACTAAGAGTTGCTACGACCCAAAGTCGAACACTTATAAACATATCTGTCTCCCACAGATATGTCTATTATTTATTCAGTTTTTGTTCCGTCTTTTGATAAATCAAGGTGAACATGAACCAATTGATAAATTGGTCTTATACTTCCGAAGAGCAGCCTAGAAATATCAATCACCCCATAATAACCCAATTGATTAACAGAAAAAGTTATTGCGGAATCACAAAAGTCTGAGACGAAGAACTGTTGTGATTACCTTTTATATCTTACCCATTGAAGATAAATCTCGAGTAAATCTTAGAGAAGATAAAACTCAATACGATAGAACCAGTAAGATGAGAATACGCAACTACAGAGAAAATAGTTGGATCTGGCTTCACGAATCCCAAATGAAGTCTTCAAGTCGTTAACTTAATATGGTTTTGGAAAAACCTAGGTTAAAGGAGCATCGACTCTAGTTTGCAACTAGGACACAAGAAAGTGCCGGGATTAAGTTTTCCAGTTGCTAGAATTATCAATTATATAGTCTTTCAAATCAAGGTTGCTTACAATCAAAGCTAAGATAACTTAGTAACAAAGCATTCAATATTCGCCGTTAGATGAAATCTTAATTTAAGATTCATGCTAAGTCTGCTTAGAAATTAAGCAATTAATCTCCACCATTAGATGGCCTTAGCTTGTTACACACAAATGAAAAATACTTATATTTAGATATGGGAAACCGTACCTAAACGTGTATATTGAGTTGGCTCAACAAAAGTTAACCGAAGTTAGCCATATGAACATTTTTGTCTTAGCCTTATTCATTAAACACTTCTCGATCAAATATGATGATCAATCAATCATGAAAGATAATCAAATGAATCTAATTGTGTTTCAAATAGAGTTGTTCAATTGTTCACTATCTCATAGAAATATATATGAATAAATTGAATCAAAATCGGATTGATTCGTAATCGTACAAAGTATTTATACAAGAATCAATTCATGAACATTAAGCCACAGTCTGCAAAGTTTATTTGCATTCCTTAAATCATAAATATTTTAGTTCATGAGTATGAGAATCATACATGACCTATTTTAGATCTTAACCACTGTGTTCGCAAACTAGGTACGCGAACAACACCTCCGAACCTTGGCCTAGTCAAGCCGTTCGCGAACAACCGTTCCGGACCCAACTCAGGTAAACTCGTTCGCATACTAGGTACGCAAACAATAGTTTCGGACCTTCTCAGGTAAATCCGTTCGCATACTAGGTACGCAAACAAGAGTTCCGAACCTGAATCATAACAAAACAGTTCGCATACTATGTATGCATACCGTGTTGCATCCAGACATGGGTAATTGTTCTAAACTCTTATTTTAATCATTGAAACATCCTTAGAAGACGACAATAGTAATCTTACACATACCATTAGCTTCAAGTAATTTTCAAGTGATCGAGTAATCAATACGAAACTTCCCAAGCTAACATCAAATGACTGTCTCACACAAATCATGTAAGATGTTCAAGGTAATTTTCACATGATCATCTTTTGACTTAATATTTAGTTTCCAACAAATAAATTGTTTCCAACTAAACTCGTCAGGAATATGATGAACATAGCTAAAGCAAAAAGATTCCAACATATATTTCGAGAAATAGATAAGCGAGATAAACTCAAATCTAAATATCAAATGTGTATAATGTTAAAGTCTATATAGTTATACGACTTAGTCTCATTAAAAGATATAATAGAATAGACTTCTAAGTGATAGATAAGTTTTAGTCTCCATATACCTTTTGTTGATGAAGTTCCTCCAAGATCCTCAGTAGATTTTTTTCTTCAATTGGTGAATGCCGTGAAGTCTAAAGCTCATCTACACATTATATCCTAATCCGAGACATAGCTATAAGTAGACTAAAAATTAAGTATATAGTTTTGATCAACTAAACTTGACAAACAAGCTTGAGATAGAAACGCTTTCGAGTTCGACCGAGCAGTTCTCTAACAGAGTTGAAGATGCACATCATAAACCAGCGGCAGGGTGAACCAATTTCTTCAGGTCAGTCGAGTAAATGAGGAAATCATATCTGATGGAGTAGTCTTTTATTTAAATGACGTATCTGAGAATAATATCAGGTTCATGCCTAAAAATTTTCTTACATGATAAGGTGCGAGAGGTTTTTGAGAATATTGCTGGATTATTGGGGAGTGTTTAGTGATAAAGGTAATCGGAATGGATGAAGGAGATTTTTTTATTTTCTTAATCAGTTTCAGGTCAGTCGAGTAAAGGAGGAAAGCATATATGATGGAGAAGTCTTTTATTTAAATGACGCATCTGAGAATAATATCCAGTTCATGCCTAAAAATTCTCATACAGGATAAGGTGCGAGAGGTTTTTGAGAAGATTACATATTTGATGATATATGTAATTGGAATGGATGAAGGTGATTTTTTATTTATTTTCTTAATCAGAATGGTTAGAGAAGGTTAATTATCTAAAAATGAACATTGCATTTGTATTTCCAAATGAACCAAAGTATAATAGTGACTTTATAAAGGTGAGCGAGTTCTGGTGAACGAATTCAAGAGGCAACCCACAAACTGATTAAGGGGGATAGATTGTTCAAGACTACGGTAGACAATGAAATGAGAACCAAATTTCCCTTTGTAGTTACCTAAAATCGGTGGGAGGCTAAGAGTTGGATTCTAGGGGTTTGTGAAAGTGAATTACGACAGGTTGAGCACAATAATCCACGTCTAATGCAAGAGGAATGGTCGTACAAGGGTTGCTTGATCGGAAGAGAGATTAGGTGTTCTTAGGGAGGAAGGAAGAGAAAAGAAAAAAAACCCAGAGAATTCTAGATTTTGAAATAGGTCATTCATATTGGTCGATGAATGACCTATTTATAGCAGAACTGCCTAATTTCAAGTCTGTGAAAATAAGGATACTTGCCTTGCAAAGAACTCTTCCCATCTTTTCAAGAATAACTGCGAGGCTGAGTTTATTCTTTTACTCTCTTCAACCTCCTTAGCTTTCTTTTGCGGTAAGAAATAAACCAGGTATTTTACACACATGTTGTAGACCGCCAGATCAAAAACCTAATTGATATCCCCCCATTTGTGTGTGACTGAGTCAGCCTTTATGACTGATCGTTGTCGTATGCGTCAAAAATAAATTACTTTCTCACTGCTCAAAATATATAATATAGCAAGGGCAAGAAAGGATCGTTCCCACAGAGAGGTCTTGGGTTGTCAATATATTATGGTTTCTTATAAGTAACAAGGGGGGTTTTTTTCTCTGATTTTTATTTACTAAAAGTGAAATAAATAAATAAAACAAATCAAGCAAGGAAAGATATTGGTTAAGGATTTCGTTTTCAATCACAAACATGTTCTTGTCTTAATAATTAGAATTGATATTTAATCTCTCATTATCAAAAGCCCTAATATATCTAGTCAAAAGAATATCCCGCAATTTCCTGATTTCATCACACATACATGTCAAACGATGCAAGTATGAATTCTACCAAAAGAATAACCTAACGCCTTGCGCTAATCAAGTTAAATTCCCATGGAGCATTAAGATTCATAAAATTAGGATAATCAATGCAATTGAAATACATTGCGCAAACAATTTGAACAAAGGTCATGGTTCACATATGATTACAAGGATATATCACTACAACCTACAATCATATTTATGCTACTTGTGTTCAAGGATTATCGCTCGATGATTAACCCTAAACTAGCAATAGATGTGATTACAAGTTCTACCAATTTGCAACTTGACAAAACAAACAATCAATCATGTTGTAATACGTCAATCATACAACTATATTTTCAGAGAATCATGAACGATAAATATGAGACAAAACTAATATATTGAATCAAAGAACCATGTTATGTGAAATCCAACTAATCCATAACCAAAAGAAAATTAAGTACTCATGTTAATGGAGTTCATAACAAGGACAAAAAGAAGTTCCATCATGTTGTAAACCCTAGAAACAAAAGTAGAAGCTGACTTATAGATAGAGAAAAATCTTCTCTTTTATATGTTTCTCAATTTCCATAAAGGATACTCTTTCTCAACTAGGTCACGCCTCATTCTTCTCAAAAGTCCATCTCCTAATGGTCCACCAATCCCATGTGTTAAAACATATCTTCTGGAAATTACGGGTCCAAAACAGGGTTACCGGATTGCCGACGTCATCATCGGAATCCGGTCACCGGTCGCCGGAATTTGTCACCGGCAAGCTGTCTCTGGCCGCCTTTGTCATCGAAACTATCACCAGCAAGTGCATACACCCAGCGGCTCAACTCTACTCCTATGCAGTTCAAACATTCACTAGAATCATCTAACTCAATTCCTTATTTCTTGTGGAAACGTACCCAAAAGTGTGACCCGTAGCTCATATATTCGGCCATCGACTCTTGCATCCGACTCGAACCCCCTTCATGATTCAGTGAAACTTTGAAATTCCCAATTTCCATTCCGAAATCTGGCAACCGGAACTAGTACCACCAGTGCACCAATTCTGCTCACTTTTCGCACAACTTCTTAATCCTGCAATCTTGATAGCCAGCCGCGGCAACAAAACCAAGAATTCCCTGTACCACAGTACCACCTTTATCTGCAACCAAAACCAACTTCATTTCAATATCCACTGCTGTAGCTTCACAACTCCAACAACACCAACGTTCACCTCCTGCACCAGCAAGCACCATTTTCTTCTCCATTTGAGCTTCATTCCACCAACCTATTCTATCTCAGGTCCTGCAATCCATCACCAACAATTCCATCTGTAACATCAACTTCAACTTCAACCATTCAAACATCTCTGTTCCATTATCACACCACCACATCCATTCCATTTACGGCACCTCAGAGCCACCCGAACCATCCAATACTCCATCTGCACCATATGTAGTTGCAAACATCAATTCATACATTCCTTGGAATCATACCTTAGCCTTCGCAGCACCAGCGCATCACACCGTCAACAGCATAGCTTCTCTGCAAAATCACACCTTCACTGGACCACAACACCCCAACATGTAGTGCCATCAGTTCATACTGCACTTCAATCAGCTGTAGCAACAACTTCCCATTCTTTGTTACTGCTTCACTTCTCAGTTCAGGTGCAACTATAACTCCACATAGCTCTCATTGCATTACCAACTGCAACTCTGATTATGCCATGTAATCTCAGCTCAAACCCTTCAACCCAACTGACCCATGGCTAGCTATGGCAAGAGATAGTGTAGTCGAACAACCACAACTGGCGGCTTCATTGCTGATTTCTCGCTGCCAAAACAAACTAAGAACCTCCTCAAACTTGTACACTCCTTTCCCTGCTTAGACAAATGCAGTCACAGCATACAACCATACCCATATCAAATCAATTCAATTGCAACCCATTACAGCACTGTTAATAACTGCAACATCACCATCTCAGCTCAATTCATGCCAAGCCATTCATTCCACCACCACTGCTCAAAATCACCCACCAATTTCAGATTGAAACCAAGCTAGAACGACTAATATTCCCACTGCTATTCCCATTATTCAATTCGACCTCAAACTCAATTGCAGCAAGAACCCATCAACTCATCTGTATTTCAATCAACAGCATCCACCAAAACCACTTTCAACTACAGCTACCACCATGGCTCACATCATCACTGCTTGCCTCCTCTCTGCCTAGCCATTGCAGCACCAATGTCATCTTCTGCAGCTGCAACATCATTGTCATTACTGCACACAGCAGTAGCTGAACCAACATCATCAGGTTCTCAATCCTGCAGCTCCCATCTGACTAGTTTAACCACCAGCTCATCTTGAGCTCAACAACAACACAAATTCCATATCTGTTTAAACTCTCAGTCAATTCTTCTTGCTCAGCCATACTAGTGCACAACATCAACTCTAATAACAACAGCTCATTCAAAGGACCCAGTTCTTCCATGTCTTCAATTAACCTGCAATATCAACACCACCATTTCCCCTGGAAAGCAGCAGTAGCTTCAATTCCAGCATTCCCTGTAACAACAACATGACCCATTCTTCTTTCACTGCTCAAATCCACAGCGACTTCAATCTCCTTCTCTTCTGATTCTCTTAAATTCATCATCATCAATCCAAACCCCAATTCTTTCTTCAACAACAACATCAAATCATCATCTTCTTCTTCTTTGTCTCGATTTTGATCCATTTCTCTATATCTCTCGGTTTCAGTAGCAGTGGCTGCTGGTTTTATTTCTCAACTTCTGTTTCAGGTGAATGAAATAATTGAGAGAAGAATTCTCTCAATTAGGTTAAAGAAGTTGAGTTGGATAATTACACCCCAGGGATAGGGACCACCTCAGTTTGGGTGCTAACAACACACACATCCTCTGGATAAGGGCTACCCAAATTGGCATCCCCTTAACATAAACTGTCTGTCTTTAATACTCATCTGATAGAGTTTCCCCTTAACCATTGCTCGGCTCCCAATATTATTTGCCTGTGAAATGACTATTTGGCCCTTTTGGCTCAATTTAGGTGATGTCTTCTTCTTTTCCTCCGTGCGACTCCAAAGTAGCTACAACTCAAAAACACACGTAAAATACATAATTTACAAGATAAATAGCAAAGAAAGCATAAATACTAGATATAAAATTAGGTGTTTTATAACACCTATCAAATTCCCCCATACTTAGACTTTGTTAGTCCTCGAGCAAATCAAACAAAATAAATTCTAAAACATACATACAACTCCATGTCGTCGAGGCTACGGTCACACTTAGCATGTATAACAAGCCTTTAAACCCCTAAGTGTCCCTACTGGACGAGTTATAGTCTCGTGAGGGTTTACTAGAGATATACCCACAAAATCTACTTTTCCAACTTACTAGTTCTCCGAAATGATAGCATCCAACGCGCTAAGAAGACATAGAGATTCTGCACACTAGTGATAAGAAGTTAGACACATAAATGAACACAATCTCATTTTTAAAAGTTGAGAGAGAAATACCCATCCCTTATCGAAAGAATCCGGGTTCGGAGTGATCAAAAGTCTCGACTCTGCCTCACAAGAAAGGGTTTTATGAAGTTGCTCTCAATAATAAACAGCTTTTTTATGGGTCGCACATGTGTCTAGGTAGGAATGAAGAGAGAATCCTGCGACACGTTGAATGGTAGGAAGGCAAAACCCTCCGAATTGTTTTAAAAACCCACATCTTTTATTGTTTTTGAAAACCCTTTTTCTGACGATCTCTAAGAAAGGAAATCAACCACTTAACGAAGGTGGGAATATGCTTACTTACCTCGTTATCCGTTCGATGTGCAGTTAGCACCACTCTCACATCATCCATAGAAACTTCTTCGGTCTTCAATCGGTGTCTTCATCTTCGTCTTCGGTCTTCAACTTGTGATGATAACTCTTGAACTTCATAGAATCTTGACAATGTGATTCTTTCCTCTAATTCCTTGTTGCTTGAAACTTCATTACAAATATTCCTTCTTTCCATTGGCTTTATTGAAAGAACAAAACTAAAAAACAAACTATACAAACACAAAATATGATACAATGAATTTTCTTGTCTTTTTTTTTTCTTTCAATTATGCTACTTAGAATCAGGGATAAACAACTTTTTCGTATTGAAAAAAACCCTAATATAGCTTTATAAATGAATGCAAATCGGATTGATTCCGGACTCAACCAAAAAAATAATCAAATCATATAACAATATAAACCATGAATCATAAACAATAAATTACTGAGACAAAACTAATGCATTGAATCAAATATCATGTTGAGAAATCAACTTTATCACATAACCAATAATATGTGTTTAGCTACTCATAGCTTTTGAGTTCATCATAATCATAATCAATAATAAAATGAAGAAGATGAAAAACAAATGAAAGCAAACCCTAGTCGCCGCTTTCCAAAACTCCAAGTAGAATATACGTGATAAGCGGCGCCAAAATTTGATCGCTGTCGTATGCGTCAAAAATAATTTCACTTTCCTAAAGTATATGATAAGAAAGAGTTCGTTTCCACAGAGAGGCAATTGTAGTTATTATGTATTCAATTTCCTAAAGTAACCAATTGGGGGGATTTCTGATTTTTATGTAAGCAATAAAAGTAAATTAAAAGCAAAGTAAATTGGAGAAAGTAATCAATAGAGAAAGATATTGGTCAAGGAATTCATCTTCAATCTTAAACATGTGCTTGCACATATGATTAGAATTACAATTTAATCTCTTTATCATCAAAAGCCTAGAGTATCAAGAGAGCAAGATAATCTATTACTTTCCTAAGTTCATCAACGCACACATTAGAGCTGCGTATGTGAATTCTACCTAAAGAATAACCTAACGCCTTGCGCTAATTAAGTTCAATTCCTAAGAGCATTAAGTTTCAGAAATAGGCTAATCAATGCAATTGTCATACATTGCGCATAACAATTCGTACAATGGTCAAACTCTACATATGATTACGAGAGTGTATCACTACAAACCGTAAACATATCATGCTACTTGTATTCAGGGCTATCGCTCGATGAAAAACCCTAAAATAGCTATGGACAAGGGTGCAAGTTCAATTAATTGGCCACTTAACTAAGCAAGCATCTAATCCTATCACAATACATCAATCATGTGATCATAAAAACAGTAGAAGTATGAACGATAATCAAGAGACAAAACTAATACATAACTCAAGCACAAGTTTTCGAAATCGGATTACATCCTTAACCAATAATATAGAATTTAGCTACTCATAGCTATGGAGTTCATCACAAAAATATTAGTTGAATAAAGAGGATGAAACAAAAGCAAACCCTAGTAGCGTCAACAAAAGCGGCTCTCTCTCCCCGGCAACGGCGCCAAAATTTGATCGCTGTCGTATGCGTCAAAAATAAATTACTTTCTCAATACTCAAAATATATAATATAGCAAGGGCAAGAAAGGATCGTTTCCACAGAGAGGTCTTGGGTTGTCAATATATTATGGTTTCTTATAAGTAACAAGGTTTTTTTTTTTTATAATTTTTATATACTAAAAGTGAAATAAAGAAATAAAACAAATCAAGCAAGGAAAGATATTGGTTAAGGATTTCGTTTTCAATCACAAACATGTTCTTGTCTTAATAATTAGAATTGATATTTAATCTCTCATTATCAAAAGCCCTAATATATCTAGTCAAAAGAATATCCCGTAATTTCCTGATTTCATCACACATACATGTCAAACGATGCAAGTATGAATTCTACCAAAAGAATAACCTAACGCCTTGCGCTAATCAAGTTAAATTCCCATGGAGCATTAAGATTCATAAAATTAGGCTAATCAATGCAATTGAAATACATTGCGCAAACAATTCGAACAAAGGTCATGGTTCACATATGATTACAAGGATATATCACTACAACCTACAATCATATTTATGCTACTTGTGTTCAAGGATTATCGCTCGATGATTAACCCTAAACTAGCAATAGATGTGATTACAAGTTCTACCAATTTGCAACTTGACAAAACAAACAATCAATCATGTTGTAATACGTCAATCATACAACTATATTTTTAGAGAATCATGAACGATAAATGTGAGACAAAACTAATATATTGAATCAAAGAACCATGTTATGTGAAATCCAACTAATCCATAACCAAAAGAAAATTAAGTACTCATGTTAATGGAGTTCATAACAAGGAGAAAAAGAAGTTCCATCATGTTGTAAACCCTAGAAACAAAAGTAGAAGCTGACTTATAGATAGAGAAAAATCTTCTCTTTTATATGTTTCTCAATTTCCATAAAGGATACTCTTTCTCAACTAGGTCACGCCTCATTCTTCTCAAAAGTCCATCTCCTAGTGGTCCACCAAGCCCATGTGTTAAAACATATCTTCTGGAAATTATGGGTCCAAAACAGGGTTGCCGGATTGCTGACGTCATCACCGGAATCCGGTCACCGGTCGCCGGAATTTGTCACCGGCAAGCTGTCTTTGGCCGCCTTTGTCATCGGAAACTGTCACTAGCAAGTGCATACTCCCAGCAGCTCAACTCTACTCCTATGAAGTTCAAACATTCACTAGAATCATCTAACTCAATTCCTTATTTCTTGCGGAAACGTACCCAAAAGTGTGACCCGTAGCTCATATATTCGGCCATCGACTCTTGCATCCGACTCGAACCCCCTTCATGATTCAGTGAAACTTTGCAATTCCCACTTTCCATTTCGAAATCCGGCAACCGGAACTAGTACCACCAGTGCACCAATTCTGCTCACTTTTCGCACAACTTCTTAATCCTGCAATCTTCATAGCCAGCTGCTGCAACAAAACCAAGAATTCCCTGTACCACAGTACCACCTTTATCTGCAAACAAAACCAACTCCATTGCAATATCCACTGTTGTAGCTTCACAACTCCAACAACACCAACGTTCACCTCCTGCACCAGCAAGCACCATTTTCTTCTCCATTTGAGCTTCATTCCACCAACCTATTCTATCTCAGGTCCTGCAATCCATCACCAACAATTCCATCTGTAACATCAACTTCAACTGCAACCATTCAAACATCTCTGTTTCATTATCAGACCACCACATCCATTCCATTTACGGCACCTCAGAGCCACCAGAACCATCCAATACTCCATCTGCACCATATGTAGTTGCAAACATCAATTCATACATTCCTTGGAATCATACCTTAGCCTTCGCAGCACCAGCGCATCACACCATCAGCAGCATAGCTTCTCTGAAAAATCTCACCTTCACTGAACCACAGCACCCCAACATGTAGTGCCATCAGTTCATACTGCACTTCAATCAGCTGTAACAACAACTTCCCATTCTTTGTTACTGTTTCACTTCTCAGTTCAGGTGCAACTATAACTCCACACAGCTCTCATTGCATTACCAACTGCAACTCTGAATATGCCATGTAATCTCAGCTCAAACCCTTCAATCCACCTGACCCATGGCTAGCTATGGCAAGAGATAGTGTAGTCGAACATCCACAACTGGCGGCTTCATTGCTGATTTCTCGCTGCCAAAACAAACTCTGAACCTCCTCAAACTTGTACACTCCTTTCCCTGCTTAGACAAATGCAGTCACAGCATACAACCACACCCATATCAAATCACTTCAATTGCAACCCATTACAGCACTGTTAATAACTGCAACAACACCATCTCAGCTCAATTCATGCCAAGCCATTCATTCCACCACCACTGCTCAAAATCACCCACCAATTTCAGATTGAAACCAAGCTAGAATGACCAATCTTCCCACTGCTATTCCCATTCTTCAATTCGACCTCAAACTCAATTGCAGCAAGAACCCATCAACTCATCTGTATTTCAATCAACAACATCCACCAAAACCACTTTCAACTACAGCTACCACCATGGCTCACATCATCACTGCTTGCCTCCTCTCTGCCTAGCCATTGCAGCACCAATGCCATCTTCTGCAGTTGCAACATCATTGTCATTACTGCACACAACAGTAGCTGAACCAACATCATCAGCTTCTCAATCCTGCAGCTCCCATCTGACTAGTTCAACCTCCAGCTCATCTTGAGCTCAACAACAACATAAATTCCATATCTCCCTCTTTAAACTCTCAGTCACTTCTTCTTGCTCAGCCATACCAGTGCACAACATCAACTCTAATAACAACAGCTCATTCAAAGGACCCAGTTCTTCCATGTCTTCAATTAACCTGCAATATCAACACCACCATTTCCCCTGGCAAGCAGCAGTAGCTTCAATTCCAGCATTCCATGTAACAACAACATGACCCATTCTTCTTTCACTGCTCAAATCCAAAACGACTTCAATCTCCTTCTCTTCTGATTCTCTTAAATTCATCATCATCAATCCAAACCCCAATTCTTTCTTCAACAGAAGCATCAAATCATCATCTTTTTCTTCTTTGTCTCGATTCTGATCCATTTCTCTATATCTCTCGGTTTCAGTAGCAGAGGCTGCTGGTTTTATTTCTCAACTTCTGTTTCAGATGAATGAAATGACTGAGAGAAGAATTCTCTCAATTAGGTTAAAGAATCTGAGTTGGATAATTACACCCTAGGGATAGGGACCACCTCAGTTTGGGTGCTAACATCACACACATCCTCTGGATAAGGGATACCCAAATTGGCATCCCCTTAACATAAACTGGATGTCTTTAATACTCCTCTGATAGAGTTGCCCCTTAACCATTGCTCGGCTCCCAATATTATTTGCCTGTGAAATGACTATTTGGCCCTTTTGGCTCAATTTGGGTGATGTCTTATTCTTTTCCTCCGTGCGACTTCAAAGTAGCTACAACTCAAAAACACATGTAAAATACATAATTTACAAGATAAATAGCAAAGAAAGCATAAATACTAGATATAAAATTAGGTGTTTTACAACACTTATCAATGACAATGTGTTGATAGGGTAAGATATTTTCCATAGCCAATGTTGGCTTAGGTGGAGGAATATTTCCTGACTTGTGAATGCGACTAAGACGAGTCATGTGGAAGGAAAAAATACCTTAGAAAACATATGAAAAGTACAGAGGATCCGAGGATGAGCTCTATCCCCGCATAACTTGTCACACATTTCATATAAAGACCGAGTTCTTGCTGGTGGAACTCTTAGTTGAGCAAGTGTAGTTTATCCGAATTTTTGGATAAGCATGCACGATTCAGACCATTGTTTTAGTTGACAATGGATTGTCGACTAGACAAGAAAGCTTAAAGTTTAACATTTATGATGATGCTTACCAAAAAAAATTTCAAACAGTTCTTGGTGAACCGCCCTTTTAATCAACACACATAAAAATAAAAAACACCAATCAAGGGTCGTGATGAACCTGTAGGGAAGAAGTGGATCCTATCTGAATGCCATTGGACCTACTTAAAAGCTTTGAATGCGAGGGTGTTGTTTTGGGGTTGTTTTTTTGGGCGGTATACCATGCATTCCCCCCCCCCCCAAAGACTCTTGCATTGCACTTTATCCAAATACACCACAATATTGCAACCGAGATATTATTCCATCCCCTGTTTAGTTTGGAAAAAATCTCCGAAGTGTGTGGATCGATGATGGTTTTGTAATAGTGGTAAATAGAGTTCGTTACTAAGACTTGTGAAGATTTGATTTTAGACCTGGTTCTAATTAAAACTAGAAAATAAGTAAGAGAAATGACAATATTGAGAGAAACTGGGACTCAAGACTCCACCAATAATCAATATTTGAGTGATGCATATGCGATTCTTAACAGATTTTAGCTTTTTTATGGACACTATTTCTTTGCCAAAAGTAGATTTATGAAATATTAATGGTAAATCATAAGCATGGCGCATCAAAAACTCATCAACAAAATAATTCCATATTTTCAAGGTCCTCCAACAATCATAAAATAAGTGCGAGCTAATTTCATCATTTTCCTCACAAAAACAACAAACACTTGAGACATTCATACCCCTTCTTATAAGTTTATCCTTTGTCATTACCTTATCATGAAAAATAAGCCAAAGAAAAAAGTGTATTTTGCAAGGATGCTCACGACTCCACATAACATCGGTGAGAAAGTTGGATCATATTGTACCATCCTTAATCATATACTAACCATGATCATTTCCGACCCAAATCCCGCTATCCAAAACACTTTCTTATATGGAGACGGAAGAAAGAAGATTTGATATTGTGGAGACTTCATTTGAGAGGATTTTTGTGTATCTTTGTCTAGACATAAATTTCCATCTTATACCGCAATCTCTATTTTCATACATACTAGTGTTGATGGTGGTTTTTAAACAAAGGGTAAAATCGTATAAACACCCAAATAACCTAATGTTACCGGTGACACATTTATTAGAACATTTAATGCATGTAGTCAGTAATTAATAGGGGGTATTTTTTCAAATTAGGGTTACAACGAACAAAACCCTAATTCCCCTCCGTGCCAATGGCAAATCATGCCAGCCACACCTAGCCCAAGCTAGCCGCGCCATGCCAAACGCACTCTGCCTTGGCCCTAGCTATGCTAGTCACACCAAACGCGCCAAAGCATGCCAACCATGCTAGCCGCACCTCCGTGCCAATGGAAAATCATGCCGACCACACCTAGCCCAAGCTAGCCGCACCTCTGTGCCAATGGCAAATCATGCCAGCCACACCAAAACGCGCCAAAGCATGCAACCATGCTAGCCGCACCTCCGTGCCAATGGCAAATCATGCCAGCCACACCTAGCCAAGCTAGCCGCGCCATGCCAAACACACTCTGCCTTGGCCCTAGCTACGCTGGTCACGCCACGCCAAGCCAAACACCCTTACCTTGGCCCTAGCCGCGCCATGCCAAAGTAGCGCCCGCACCTAGGCTTGCAAACCGTGCAACCTAGACCAAATTGGTCACGCATGCCATTGGCACATGCCAACACGCCTTGCTGGTAGCTTTTCTTACCAAACCGTGGCCCTAATGGCCGAGCATGCCATTGGCACATGCCAACACGCTCGCTGGTAGCTTTTCTTACCAAGCGGTGGCCCTAATGGCCAAGCATGCCATTGGCACATGCCAACACGCATCGGTAGCTTTTCTTACCAGGCCGTGGCCCTAATGGCCGAGCATGCCATTGGCACATGCCAACACGCTCGCTGATAGCTTTTCTTACCAAACCGTGGCCCTAATGGCCGAGCATGCCATTGGCACATGCCAACACGCTCGCTGGTAGCTTTTCTTACCAAGTCGTGGCCCTAATGGCCAAGCATGCCATTGGCACATGCCAACAAGCATCGCTGGTAGCTTTTCTTACCAAGCCGTGGCCCTAATGGCCAAGCATGCCATTGGCACATGCCAACACGCATCATTTGGTAGCTTTTCTTACCAGGCCGTGGCCCTAATGGCCGAGCATGCCATTGGCACATGCCAACACGCTCGCTGGTAGATTTTCTTACCAAGCCGTGATCCAAGTTGGCCACGCATGCCATTGGCACATGCCAAACACGCACGCTGGTAGCCCAACCTGCAAGCTGTGCAACCTAGGCCAACTTGGCCGTACGCGCCATTGGCACATGCCAAAACCCACGGTAGCCTAACTTGCAAACCGTGCAACCTACCGCCAAGGCATTACGCACATGCCATTGGCACATGCCACACACGCCACTAGCAGCTCTATGCATTGCCACTTACACTCAACGTACAACCTACCACCAAGGCATTCCACTCATGCCATTGGCACATGCCACACACGCCACTAGCAGCTCTGGCACTGCCACTTGCGCTCGAGGTGCAACCCGCAACAAAGGCATTCCGCACATGCCACACGCGCCCCTAGCAGCGCCACTTGCACTCAAGGTGCAACCAACACTCGAGACATCAACACAAACTGGGGGATGCAACCAATACTCGAGACATCAACACTCGCCCATATCTCATGAATAACCTACTCTAAAGATTTGGTTATTTGCAAAGTTCATCTTGAGACTTGTAAGTTATTGAAAGGAGAACAACAGAATCCTAAGTTTCTTAACTTGTAATTATTAGTGGGGGGAATGGAAAATTGAGTGGTTTATTTCAGTTTATCTTATATAATTATGTAATTATTTAGTTGTTCAAATCATA
This sequence comes from Papaver armeniacum, assembly GCA_023531295.1. NCBI lineage: Eukaryota > Viridiplantae > Streptophyta > Magnoliopsida > Ranunculales > Papaveraceae > Papaver > Papaver armeniacum. Next base: position 53,362 of record JAJJWW010006846.1, read on the forward strand.
CCATCCTTGACCTCGAAGAAAACTTATTTACAGAGTGTTCGATATTATCGAAAGAGATGTCTTATTGGTATAACAGCCTAATGCTAAAACATTTTTTATAAGAAAAATACGAGATCTACAAGAAAAAAAAAGTTCATCCTTATTAAATGCGTAGAATATATACTTCTGATCGACGTGTAGAAAAAACGTCTAAGTTTTCTTTTTTTGCGGCCATTGACGGCTACTTAGTGCAATGGATTCATCTCATGCTTTATATATAGTTGTCCCCCTAGCCAAAACTATCTACCTCCACTGAATCTATCCCTTGTAGATATCATTTAACTGCCCTACACGTGTTAGCATCTGGATGGTTGTGTGTAAGTTAACTCAATAAACCCAGCGACGCTTGGTACCCTAGAAGTATAGGATCTCTCATCTATTTACTTTATCTCATCACGAGGAAGTTTCAACCAATGGTGGTGATGAAGAACTAAGCCTTAGACCAGGGACGTGGCTGCTGTCGGCAAGTCAGAGACAGCTGAGGCGTTCCCTCAGCATTAAATACAAAGATTATCTACTTAGGCGCATGGTCTTCTGGCACGTGGAATGAGCTTAAGTGGCACAATCTGACTGGGGAATGACCGCAGTCGACGAAGGTACAATATGTGCAGAGGAGTAGCGAATTTCGATGGGTAGACAACATGGAGGAAGCATAAGTGGCAGAGACTAACTGGGGAAGGTCTGCGGTTGACCAAATATGTACGGAGGAGCATCAATTCTCGATGGGCTTAAAGATACTGAAGATGTCCCTGATGTGGAAGGTGCTATAAATACAAAGCTTCACTTCCGAACAAGGGACACGCAATTACTAAAATAGACCTAGAGAGAGCTCACACTTAATGAATGCGAGGAATTAAAGTTCAAATTCATAATTTTAAATTCTATTTAATACCTTTGAGAGCATTGAATACCTTGTAACCTCACTCAATACTTAATAAACTCAACCATTCATTACCCCGTGGACGTAGACGAATGTCGAACCACGTAAAATTTCTCGTGTTCATGATAACTTACTTGCACTTAGTTTATTAACATATTAATCTTTATTGCGACTTGCACTTGAATATCTTTTATTTACTCAGCAACATCAGTTCAACTGAGGTATCATTACTACTTAGTAAAAGATCCTCTGAGTTGTTCATATTACGTAGACTACCGGAAAAATAGTATTCACGACTCACAACCCTAGTGTTGTAACCCGCTTATATAGAGAATTATGGGTCAACTGCAAATTGTGGCGGCAGTTCTGTAGCCTAATAGAAACATTCTTACACTCATAAATTTATTTGAGCAGTGCTATCCCACACGACATTGCGAGATGGCTTCCCGCAAAAGCGGCTTCTTTACTGTTAGATCATGCTAAAACCCAGATCTAACAGCCTTGAACCCTTTAGGGGAAGTGGTGGGTCCTTCCCTGAAAGTGATGAATCCTTTTTTGAATATGAATCTAACCGTTGATTTGATCATCCACCGGTAAAGAAGCCGCTTTTGCGGGAAGCCATCCCGCAAAATCGTGTGGGATAGCATTTGTCAATTTATAATACTTTAACGGAAAGGAGTACATTTTCTTTTCTTCACATCTATTGTGTAGATGTCCAGAGGGTTTGAACATGTGGGTAAAATACTGAATCGTTTTCTTAATTCCACAGGAAAAGACAGCCGACAGTATTGTCACGCCCAAAGATTCTAATTCCGATACATTGTGTAACTAAAAGTAACAATTTTTGTGGAGCTTATGAAGATTGCATAACACTTGAGTCAAAAAAACAGTGACGATTATGACGAAAATTTGATGCAGTAACATTGAAGTGGTTAACTAGTAAGCCATTATTGTTGAATCTCCAGACGTCAACAACTTATAAAATACTCGAAGATTTCTCAGAGTATCGAAGGAGTAACTTGTTTACATAGAATCGTCCTCTAATGCCTCAAAAGGGTATCAAATCTTTATTTGTTTATCACCCAAAATAATAATTGGTGGATCAAGAAGCAATAAAAAGCCAAGTAAATGAAGAGATACTTCTTGTTGATTAGGGGGAGACAACAATATTTCTTTCGAGAATATTCAGTATGTTGATCGAGTTAGAAACTGACCAATAAGAATATGTAAGATGGAAATTTAGTGGGTTTTCATAACACAAATGCAATGCCACATTAGTCTTGAAGTCTTTGCTGATTGGGTTCTTGCCAGCAACTGAGAGATTCTCTGGACAAGAGACAAAAGTTAAAAGAGTGTTGCTCATGTTACATCAGAGAATCAAAAACCTAGTAGAATTCCAAGAAATTGATATACTAATAAATAATTTTAATACAGTTCCAAGTGTATCTAGGAGTTCCAATCTGCTTATATTGATAAGTAGTAACGATTTTAAAAGTTTGTTAGTATAAGTGATTGAATAGAACTCTATTTTTAAGTACTTTTAGCAGATTAAAGAATATAAATAAATGCCATAGTTTAGTAATTGGGCTCACTGACCGAAGGGCCGCGAAAATCAGGAAAAACGATATTTTCATCTAAAAAGACTACAATGATGTATAATGCGCTTTATGCTATTAGCGGCGTTTCGTTTTTCTTCGGTCGGCCCTCCCATCGTGGCCGCGGCGTTCTAGTTTATAGTCAATCCATTTTTAATTAATGAAATGTGATTTTCAAGCTGATTAAATCTAAATTGTAGTCGCCCCAATATTTTATCGTGTCCAAATTATTGAAGTTTACAAGAAAAAAGACATTGTTAGTGAGAGCTATCAAACAATTCATGATTTCATCCGATAAAAAAATTGAGGAAATCAAGCTTAAAATGTCGTCTGCAAAATTAGGTCAAGGGTGCAATACGTTAGAATGAAGAGCCACCACAACCATTCACCTCAAAAACAACCAATCACTGCTTTGCTTACCTCTCATTGACCTTTGATGCCATTTAAAAATCAAAAACTATACTCCAAAATGTCTACCAAAAAAATAGTTTACGCCCACCAATATAATCCTCATTTTCTAATAGGCTCTTTAGGTCTAAGCTTTGTCATCATGTATTTTAACATGGTGCCAATGATGCTACAAGTGGTCGTTGGAATATGGCCAAATTCAACTTATTTAAGGGTAGATGTTTGTTCATACATCCCAATCCCATCTTTTCTTTTCTTAATTCGAGGGTTTGTGTGATTTAACTTATAAAATTTGATAATATGGCTTTCCAACGACGCCCAAGTAGTTGTCTCTGTTCCTTATTACATCACCATACTCTCTTGTCCAACTTAAACACTTGTTTGCACCAATGACACGCACAACAAAACTGTCAAAAACCTAACTGCTGAGTGCGACCAATTCTGTTTTTCACTTTTACTCGACCAATATAATCTAGAGATGCTCATTAACTATTTAAAAAGGTTTGGTTTCTCATCCCAATCCACACAAAACAAGTCCATGCCGAACTAAATTTTGTTCAAAGAAGATGGGTTAAATTGCTAGTTAAATAGTTTCGAGGTTTGTTTTGCATTATGGAGGCTTTAGAAGCAGCATTTAGATAGCCCAATGCATAGTGTTTTGAAGCATGAGCACCGCACGGTCCGCACCTTTCAATTAAATTTGTAGTCATAGACACTGCTTACTTCAGAGAGGTTTTAGCTTAGGTGAAAGAGCTGCAAGGGCTGTGCCAAATAAGATCAGAAACAAGTCAAAAGACTTCACTATCAACCATATGTCAAGACATGTTCTTTTTAAAAACAAAGCAATTGACTTATAGGTTAAGTTACTGACATCATGACAACACAACCGTACACACATTACAGGCCCAAATGGTACCACAATTACGGGCTTCACACTACAGACTGTGAGAAGCATGTTGGCTGCGTGGTTCTCTCCTCCTTGCTTTTGCTTTTGCTTTCGCTTTTTTTTTTTTTTTTTGTTTGTGCTCGGTTCTTTTCTATAGAACCCTCGTTTGGGGCATACAGGATAATTTTGGGGCATACATAATAAGACAAAAAGGGGTTGGAAATAGTATTTCTAGGCTATTCCTATTTTCATATATGCGAAAATACCCTTGTGTGATTGGTGTTAAATTAGTATTAATTTGATTAATTAGTTGTTAATGATTGTAGTTAGTTTAGTGTTAATTTAGGATAGTACTTGTCTTTTTAAAGAAGAAGAAGAAGAAGAAGAAGAAGAAAGAAGAAGAAGAAGAAGAAGAAGAGGAATTTTTTTTTTTCTTTGTGATCTTTGTGATTATTGAGAGATGTGTGATACAAATTCGAGTGAGGAAGGTGAATCTTCATCACGTAAAGCTAAGAAAATACATATCAATTACGATGGAGATCCAGACATGGCTTATTTGTTGGATTTGAAAATGATTTTACCCAAACTCAACTTTTTTCTCAAGCTCAAGATGGTGACTTTATGGAGCCAAATCCCGAAGATGAGTACATGGATGAGGAACCAAATGCTAATAATACACAGGTATGGTTGTAGACGTTGTTTAATTTCCGTTTTGTAGCTTGATTTCACCAAAAGTTATGATTTTTGCAACTAGTTCGGCGCAACAGAGTTAGGTTCGGCAGATAAGATGTATGCCGAACCTTAATAAATAAGAACAGTTCGGTTTCTGCGATTGAGATATATATAAGCCGAACTGTCATTTAATTATTTTCGCGCCAAATAATTTTCATGGTTCGGCTTAAAGATGATGTGCTAAAATAAGCCGAACCTTATACAAAAAAATTTATGAGTTACAGTGTAATGTTCGGCTTACACGTGATCCAACCGAACATTAATTTTTGTTTTCATAAATTTCAAGTCTTATGGTTCGGCTTATAATATTAGTGCCCAATAAGCCGAATCCATGTTTGACAAGTAGTTCGTCTTTATAAGTCAAACACGAATTAGCCGAGCCTTTAGCTCGGCTTTCATAGAGTACTGTGTGCGAGCCGAACCTGACCCAAAACCTGTGAGATATTGTTGTAGATTGTTCCTGAAATGGAAACTATAGAGGATCAACCACCGCCTGTTGATGTCATTCATGAAGATACTAAAGATCACTTCCAAACTGACTTGGTAGGTAACGTAGATTATGTTTTTATTACTTTTCAAGTATGTTGTATGCACAATCATTAATAAAACTTAACTTTTGTACTTGTGTATATGTAGACGTGGAAAACTAAAGAAGAAGTTGTTAAATGGGTTGAGGAACATGCTTGGAAAATCAATTGCGTCCTAGTTAAAGGTAGACAAAGCCGAAAGGAGCGGGTTGAGATGATTTATGAGAGGGGTGGGAAGAAAGTAAGCAAGAAGATAAAAGGTGATCCATATGTTGGGAAAACCGGGAAAAAATATAAGACTAAAACAAGGAGGACAAATCGTCCCTTCAAGATCGTCTTAAATTGGAACATAAATGAAAAAGTTTTCAAAATGAATGAAGATATGGATTGCCATCATAACCACCCACGTCCAAAGTATCTTCATGGACATTATAGAGCCGGAAGACTCAAAGCTCATGAATATGCGAAGGTAGATAAAATTACACGAGCACGTATGCCACCCAGAAAAATTCTTAGCAAGTTGAAGGCGGATGATAAGAACAACAAGACTACGTTGCAACAAATCTATAACGCGAGAAGTACTTTGAGAAGAAAGGATTTGCAAGGTAGGTTGGTGATGCAACAATTATTGTGGTTGGCGCAAAAGAAGAACTATGCTTGCCAAAAGAAATTGGATGAATTCGGCCATGTGACCCACCTTTTTATTGCCCATCCGGAATGTGTGAAGTTGGCGTTATGCTTCCCACAAGTTCTCATATTGGATTGCACTTAAAAGACCAATAAGTATGAGATGCCTTTGATGAACGTTGTTGGTCATACGTCAACCAAGTCACCTTTCACCGTTGCTTTTTGTTTTTTGCATGATGAGTTGAAAGAAAGCTATGTTTGGGCATTGGAACAAGTGAAGTTAATCTTTCGGGAGGATGCTCTTCCAAAGGTCATGGTAATCGACCAAGAGGTGGAATTGATGTTTGCTATAAGGAAGGTATTTCCGAACGCGCAAAACTTTCTTTGTACCTTTCATGTATGAATTAATGTTAGGAAAAACTGCCAGCCGATAATTCAACCGCTCAAGTTGAAAGAGCTAGAGGTGATTGCTAAATTACCGGATGGAGAACGAGAAGTGAAGAGGAAACAATTCAAGAAAGCATATGAGGCTAATGAAAGGATGTGGGCATGTTTATCCAACGATTGGGAGGCTTTGCAATGGTCAATCACCGAAGAAGTGTATGAAGAAAATGTTGCAAAACTCATTGCGAATTGGGGCGTCAAATACCCGGAAATCATTATATATTTACGCAAGCAATTCTTGGATACCAACAAACATAGATTTTTTAGTGCATTTGAAAACCACCACAAGCACTTCTACAACCAAGCTACAAGTATGGTAGAGTCGGCTCACTATCGTTTGAAGAGGAATCTATTTGGGTGCGTGGACACGTTTGTCACGTTATTTGATGCAATGGAAGACTATTTTATGAGTGATGTCAAAGAATTAAAACGTTATTCGAAAAAAGTATAATGATGAAGCATGATGATTTCCCGGATGATAAGTGGCTCCGGGGACTAACCCATAGGGTCTCTCATTTGTGCCTTGAACTTATAATGAAGGAAGTGGATTTGATGGACAAAATTGATGTTAACTCCCAAGAAGAGTGTGTTTGTAAAATGAGGGAAAGCATGGGACTTCCGTGTCGGCATGATCTACTTCGGTACAAGGATTGTATGGTACCTTTTGAGGATATTGATCCTCATTGGAAACAATTGAGTTGTGATCCCATGCCCGACGTGGAAGATGATGTAGAGATTTGGGACACACCTTATGGGAAAAGGTTGGACGAAATGTATCGTGGTATGTTCCGAGCTCAGAAACAAATCTTATGGCATAACATGATGCCAATCCTCTATCCTCACACCCAACAAGGTATATTAGAACCGGAAAAGGGGCCACAAAAAGGTAGGCCACCCTCGAAAGAAACCCGAAAAGAGAAAAGAGCAAAAGCGTATGAACTTGCCAAAAAAAGGGGTCCTACCGGAAGGGATCCATGCGGGGTCGAGTACAATGATGCAAAGTACGAAGAAGAGAAGAAGGCAATAAATAACTTAGAAAAGATGGATGAAGTGAAGCTATCAAAGAAACGTGGTCGACCGAGCAAGGATAAAGGTGAAACAAGTAACAAAGAAGTTAAGAATAGTGGTCCTCCATGTCCTCCCCCATTGGAAGGAGACGTAAAGCTTAAGGGTAAGATGTTTCCATCTCAACAAATGGAAACAACAAAGACCACTCCGGTGCCCAAGCAAAAGGAGAAAAAAACCATATATGTGGAAGGGAAAATGAAGGGTCCTAAAAGAGATAGTTTGGGGAAGTGTTTGAGACCTTCTAATATGATTTACAAAAACTACTTGGAGAACCTACCCGAAGCCATTCATGAGTTTATTATATCCATGGACGATGTCGAAGGGGATGCAAATTGTGGTTTCCATGTCACCGCGGAACAATTAGGACCTTTTAAAGTTGGGAACCATCCGGTTGTCCAAGGGGACGAAGTAAATTATATTCGGCAAAGATTGTTAGAAACACCATGTCAAAACAAGGACTTCTACAAGTCAATGATGCGAGGTGGCGGAGACCACGGGGTCGCACAAGAGTTCATTATTTTTGAACGGAGTTTACATGGGGATGCCGTCATCACAAGTGATCATTGGATGCAAATGTCGATATGTGGGTTTTTAATCGCGGAGACCTTTAATTGTGTTTTTCATTCTTTTGCGAGGGCCGGAAGTTGTTACACCTACGCGCCGCCAACAAAGCCTTGCAATGATAGTGTGAAAGATAGAAGACTTGTTATTGCATTTGTTTAAGGCTTCCATTATATCGGTCTTAAGCTTAGACCCGGTTGCCCAATACCTCCATTGTGTCCTTTAGCCTTTTGGCCTGTTTTTAAAGAAAATTACTCGATGGATTGGTGTGCAAATTAGGCTACGGAGATGGAGCTTTGGAGAAGTTTGCATCCACCTCTTCCACACAGACTAGTTTGTCTAATGGATGATGAGGATGAAGAAGATGTTTTTGAGGATGATGAAGAAGATGTTTTTGAAGATGACGAAGAAGATGTTGTAAGGTTAGGATCACCCTAGTACTTAATCTAATACATAGGGTGGATATATATAATTTTTTTTGCATTTTGTTTTCATTGGATGCCTAGGTTGATATGAGATTATGAATGCTACATAATGTATTCTAAAGCGCATCTTATGAATTGAATATATTTTGTGGTTTTTTAACTTGTTTGTTGGTGCAAAGATTTGAAGAAAGAGAACTTTTAGTGTATGGTTCGGCTAACCCATAAAAATATATTTGAGCTTGAAATGAATTCGATCCTTGCAATTGAAAAGGCTCAAAAAAAAATATATTTCCCAAGTGTCAAGGTTCGGCTTAAAGAATACCATTCTTGTGTGCCGAACTCAAATGAAGAACATTTTGGCAACATACAGTGTAATGTTCGGCTTATTAGGGAATATAACTAATAAGCCGATCCTGTGTTGGCTTCCCAAGTGTCATGGTTCGGCTTACATATGACGATTTTTTTGTGCCGAACTAGAGTGATGCCAATTATCCCAACACACAGAGTAAGGTTCGGCTTATTCGTAATATTCAATAATAAGCCGATCCCTACATATGACGATTTTTTGTGCCGAACTAGAGTGATGAGAAGATTTCAATAATAAGCCGAAATGTTATGGTTCGGCTTATATGTAATTTAATTATACAGCCGAACCATATTAGCTGAACCTGCAAATGAGATTAAATTACATAAATTGTTTGAAATTATAAAATCACCATTACAAATTAACCATTATAAAATCACTAACCATTACAAAGTAACAATTAAAATATTTTAATAACCAAACGATTTATGACAAACTTCCTAAGGATGTTGTAGTGAGATTGGTATTTGAAATTTTTTCCTTTCCATCTACGCCATTCCTCTAGAGCTCGAACAACAATCTCATCATTTGTTTCACCTTTAAGCCGATATCGATTGACAATCCGAACCATAGCTATGAAGTCCCTAACTTTATTTTTAATTGTTTCGATTCGACAAAATAATGATGCCCTATCCCGGTTGTTAGGATTACTTGTTTCATTGGTGAAGGCTTCATGAATTCTGACCAAGTAGTACATACTCATTAGACCCTTTACCCGTCGCTCGGCACCCTTCTCCGGATAGTACATTACGTAATGTTTGCAAAGACATAAATCTTCTTCTAGAGTATACTTAGGACTAGACGCTGCCATTTTGTGCTTTGATAATGAGATATCATATGTGGATATATATATGTTTGACGGATTGTACTATTTGTAACGGCTATATTTTCAAATGTTGTTTAAATCTATCTGGTTCGGCTAATACGGTGTTCGGCAGACATACATTTTTAAAACGGCTAGATTACAAGCCGAACTACACTTAACGTACCATCTCCAACGGCTAGTTTTTAAAATTTGAAAAACATTCGGTGTTCAGAAGACATACATTTTCATTTAAAAGCCGAACCTGCAAATTTTTCGACCATCTAGTGTATCTCGGCGCAAAGGTCTCTAATAAATCTCGGAATTCTTCTCTTCAGCCATCTGTAACATATTCCGAGCTCGTATCTTCTTCCTCCATGGCGTATAGCCCAAAGGCTTTGAATTCTAGCTTCCTAAATAAAAAGGAATGACAAGTTAGTTTTATAAAAAGAAAACTAAACAACTCTATAATGGAACATTAAGCTTTTGGATTACTCACTTTTTATTCATTAGTTTCGCTGGGATGATATTGATTAACCCATCCTAATACTCTGATGTAATCTTTCATCGTATAACGGATTTGTCGGAATCTTTCGGCTAATTCCGAACGATTCCGATCTTTAGGATTTCCATCTAACCGAAAATGGAATTCTTTTACTTTTTTCCAAAACATCGAACATTGCACATCAGGATGTTCACCATAAATACGATAAGTCCGAATGAAAGCTCTAACAAGCAACTTATCATCTTCTACGGTGAATGGTTCCATGAATTAGTATAGACGGAAACAATGAGTTAAGCAGACCCAATGCTATGAATAGAACACTACATATAGAAAAAGCCATAACGGATCTATTTTTTGGAAAAGGGAAAAAAACGTCGTTGTATTTTACAGAAGTCAGTGTAATGTTCGGCTCATATTAACGATTTCCTTATGAACCGAACTTGTTGAATTAAAGGTTCGGCTTATTCGTGTGTAGTTGTTGATGGTGGATTTTCATTTAAGGTTAAAATTGTAAAAAACCAGAAAATTATGCGCTAACATCTTGTAAAAGATAAAGCCATTAATAAGTGTTGAATACTTCATCACTTTACTAATTCACCTAGAATGGAGCATGTGGAAACAATCCCATTCTGTGAATTAAATACATGAAATTCATCCAGGTTGGAGCATGTAGCAACAATCCCATATACCCTGTGAATTTATAGCATTATTAATTAATGCGTGAGCAGACTTGTATTTCCTGTACTCATTATTAGTGCGGCATGACGACTGAGTGTTGCTCTCAGCAGAGCAACACGAACCTCCAAGCATTATAATGAAAGCATGTACGAAATACCCATACAGACTGCAACTCTCGGTGTGTTATACTAGCCCGATTGAGAACTCTCGGTGTGTTATACTAGCCCGATTGAGCATCCGGACTGTCCGTATCAGTCTGGATATGATCCTGTTCATCCAACCTCACCAGCATGATTGGATGGACCAGATCAATTCCATAACCCCCAAGCAGGTATGGAATATTCACCGCCGAACCAACGCGGACCCCGCATGGTCGGCCTCCCCAAAAGATTGGCATAGCTTGCCAAAACATCCAAACCAGAGCGGTATGGACGGAAAACCCTAAATTAGGGTTTGCGGCATATTGGTAGGCTGAGAAGATGGTTTGTTTTATGCCTACATGTTATAAACCGCAAGTGCACGGTGTCTTCAAAGTAGAACAAGGCAAATACGGGTCGAACCACAGAGACTTGTGGTGCTTATGTTGATCTATGGCTTACTTAACTGATTTCTAGGAGTGACAGAACTATTGTTTGGTGTCGTTGATACGACTGAGGTGTTGTTGTATGAATCTAAAATAAAGCAGTGACAATGTAGAAAGCACCAGGGTGATCAATCCACCCCTAATCTCATGCCCAGGCCATGGATGTTAAGCAATGTTCTTGTACCTTCCTTTGAAGGTCTAAACTAGATATTCATTAACTAAGTTTGCTAACTCACCCCTAGTATGAGTGGTCTTCTTACAGTACCACTCATCACAGGCTAGTAAGCTCAATGGTTAACTACTAATCCTAAGCATATTATAACATCACAAGAAACGGACCAAAAACAAACATGCTTGACATAAAGATTAAGGGTTTCATCAAACACCCTGGAAAATTAAACTAAAACATAATTGAAACAATCAAACTACAAATTACACTAAAATGGTGCTCTGGCTAGCCCAGGCATTAGCTCTAACAAACACAGACTCTTCTATTTATACATGCATAAACTCAAAACCCTAAAATTGACTTCAAAACAGAAATTAAAATCAATACTCTCTCACCCACGTCGCTGAATCGTGCTCTCTCTTGTCAAATCGTCTCAGAGCTCCATGCGTCGACTGTTTTGATGAAACCCTAGCTTTAGTTATCTTTAAATTAGCTTCTAGGGTTATGGAGAAGCTAAAAGAGAGATAACTAAACCTAGAGGGGAGGTGAAGGGATTACTGGTGCGGTTGGTGGCTGAAGCAGCTGTGGCAGGAGGTGATGGAGGTGGTGACTGCAACAGGTATGGGAGGAGAAGAAAGAGGTTTTCTCTGATGTGGACGGGAGAGGAAGAAAGAGAAGATGGAGGAGAAATGGTTAGGTCGATGGGGGTGTAGGTGTAGGCGAGTTTTGTTGTGAAGCAGGTGTAGCAAGGATCGATGAGGAAGCTGTAGCGAGCGTTGGATGTGGTGAGTGAGATCTGAACGGCCGAGGGAGGATTGGGGTGATTTGGTGTTGAGCGGAGGCATCGAGAAATGATGTGAGTGATGGAGAGACCGTAGGATGCATCTGGGCGAGATCTCAACGGCTTGGAGTGGACGGACACGGATCCGGGTCGCGGGTCTTGGATAGCTCAAGCCCATGTTTTGTAGATGGGTTGCTCCTTGTTGGGTTGCAACTGATGCGCGCGCGGGCTTTGGCTTTCTGCTCCATAGACGCTAGTCTCCAATTTTCTGCTCTTTCGGCTCCTCAGATTCTCCGAGCTTTATTTTCTACCTAAAAACACAAAATTAATTAATACAAATATTTATTCTTGAAAACAAAGAAAATACAGAATCTGGGATAATATCTGATTTCTGAACACAAAAGATGAGCTAAATGCCAATAAAAAGGTGTATAAATATGCAATATTTGGCACTCATCAAATACCCCCAAACCTGAATTTTACTTGTCCTCAAGTGAAACAGAAATTAAGAAATCCTAACTATACCCCCGTCGCAGTCTCTCGAATGCATTTAGCGTATGCACTAAGCCTTTAAACCCCTAGGTGTCCCTAGTGGACGAGTTGTAGTCTCGTGAGGGTTTACCAGAGGTGTACCCACAAAACCTTCTCCAACTTCGAGTGTAAAAGAGTCTCAAGCATCCAAGAAGCTATGAGGACATAGAGTTTCGCATGCTAGTAATGAAGTTAGAACTACCAAAGAACGCATTCTCATCCTTAAGTCTGAGCGAGAAGTAACCATACCATATAAAAGAATTCGGATTCGATTGTGATCATAAGCCTCGACTTCTGCCTCACTAATAGGGTTTTATAATAATTGCACTCAAAAAGATCGCTTTTTTAATCTCTCATGTGTGCAGGGAGGAATAAAGAGAGAAATCATGCACACGTTGTAGGTAAGAAGGATAACCTTCCGAGATAATTTATGGAGACTCCACAGAGGTGTGGACAAAAAGAATCTTTTTCTGATGATCTCTAAGAAAGGAAATCAACCATTAGCAAGGATGGGAGTACTCACTTACCTTCTCACCCGATCGGCAATTAATATCACTCTCTCAGCATTCATAGAAACGTCTTCAATCTTCGGTCTTCGGTTTTCAAATGTTGATGTCGAACTTCTGAACTTCACAAAAACTTGACAAACATACACATTTTTTTTTTTTTTTTTTTTTTACACTTGTCTTGATTTCACAAACTTCATTAATTCTCATCCTATTTTCTTTTGTTGTATGTAACCTTGGACTATATCAACTTTTCTTCAAATATTCTGATGTTGCTCCGCTTGCTGATGATGATGTGTTTCTATGAATCTGTTGATGTTGTTGAGAGGGAGAGAGTGATGCTAACTACAAATCGGTATTTAGAAGGAGTTTTCATCTTTAAACGTCACCCTCATGATTGACAAAAATAGCACTCAAGAGATCAAAAGTAGTGCTGAAAATGGTGCGAAGTTGGGTAGCTCACCATTCCTACCCGGAATTGACGTACGGTGACACACACTCTAATGACTTTTTCTAGAAAGTTGCAAAAAATTGAAGGTTGGTGCCTCACTTGATGTAAATTGGGTAGTCTCCACTATGGGTGATCACAATTCTACTACCGAATATCTAAACAAACACCTAATTCGCCCTCCGGTATGGTTAAATCCAACTTTAACGCTCTAATCAACTAAGAAACCCGATTGCGTTCTCCAGTACTTCCAAGTTCTGTTATTTCGGTCAGACTCTCTATGTAAACGTAGCTAGAAGCATGCTAGTGACTCTAAAATCTCTAAGAGTTGGAGGTTTTTATTTGCAAAAAGTTTTGAATTTTTTTTTTTTTTTTTTGAAATAAAATATTAAAAACTTTATATGCAAATGCAAATGCACCCTCAAACCTAAATCAAACATTGTCCTCAATGTGTCAACAGATAATAAGAATTTAAACAGTCACATACCATGAGAACTATGTTGAATAGAGAAAAGGGAAGAGATTACCGGATGTTGGCGGAAGCAAGGTTAGAGCTTCATTAGTCAAGGCTAGAATCCAACATTCTCAGTGGAGATCATATCGGATTAGCACAATATATGTACAAGAAGACTCAACCGATTCAAGAAAAGAAAATTTAACAAGTCCTACTGGATTATATACAATGAAAATTTACCATATACCAACAATCTAAAGAGTTGAGGATCAACCCAAAAGACGGTATGCAGAGACATCAACAGTCTTACACAAATATAACATGAGAGTGCAAGTAAGACTGCATATGAGAATGGTTTTCCCCCAAACCTAAACTTGTCAACAGATGTGTTTGAAAGCACAAAATCTTGCAATTTTAAAGGTACATCATGCAAAAGGTCTAACTCAAAATGAGTTTTGCTAAGAACAGTGCGAGATATACACATTCCAACTGTGATTCCTTAAAAGTGTTATACTTTGATGCAAAATAGTCCAAGAGGACTTGGGAAGCACAAAGCTCTAGGCCTAGATTAGGCATTTTCAGAAAAGTTGGTTTTGCAATTTTGTTACAAACTACACCTAGGTTTGGTGGAGGAGTTTCAATCTGTGCCTTAGGAGAGAGATTAGGTACATCTAAGTGGTTTTCATGTATAAGATCATTTGCACCATCACCTACTTTCCTAATTAAGGTCAGAAGAAGGTAAATCATGTTCACTGCTGTTGATGGTGGTTTTTAGACAAGGGGTAAAATCGTAAAACCCCATGACCTAGTGTTACCCGCAACACATTAACTAAGAGCATTTAACTCAGGTGTAAATAATTAATAGGGGTATTTTTTCAAAATACCAGATTAGGGTTTTCAACACGTAACCCTAATTCCAAAACCAAGCCGCACTCTGCGCATCATGGCAACCATGCCAAACCAAGCCGCACTCGCGCACCATGGCAGCAATGCAAACCAAGCCGCACTCTGCGCACCATGGCAGCAATGCCAAACCAAGCCGCATACTGCGCATCATTGGCAACAATGCCAAACCAAGCCGCACTCTGCGCAACATGGCAGCAATGCCAAAACCAAGCCGCACTCTGCGCATCATTGGCAACAATGCCAAACCAAGCCGCACTCTGCGCACCATGGCAACAATGCCAAACCAAGCCGCACTCTGCGCATCATGGCAACCATGCCAAACCAAGCCGCACTCTGCGCACCATGGCAGCAATGCCAAACCAAGCCGCACTCTGCGGATCATTGGCAACAATGCCAAACCAAGCCGCACTCTGCGCACCATGGCAACAATGCCAAACCAAGCCGCGTACTGCACACCATGGCAACAATGCAAAATCTCCAAGCCGCTATGCCTTTGGCACACGCCAAATATAGCGCCCTAGGCTTGCAAGACTTGCAACTAGGTCAACATGGCCGCACATGCCAATACGTGCCGCAAGCCATATTCCAAGTCGCTATACCATTGGCACACGCCAAATATAGCGCCCTAGGCTTGCAAAACTTGCAACTAGGTCAACATGGCCGCACATGCCATTGGCACATGCCAATACGTGCCGCAAGCCATATTCCAAGTCGCTATGCCATTGGCACACGCCAAATATAGCGCCCTAAGCTTGCAAAACTTGCAACTAGGTCAACATGGCCGCACATGCCATTGGCACATGCCAATACGTGCCGCAAGCCAAATTCCAAGTCGCTATGCCATTGGCACACGCCAAATATAGCGCCCTAGGCTTGCAAAACTTGCAACTAGGTCAACATGGCCGCACATGCCATTGGCACATGCCAATACGTGCCGCAAGCCATATTCCAAGTCGCTATGCCATTGGCACACGCCAAATATAGCGCCCTAGGCTTGCAAAACTTGCAACTAGGTCAACATGGCCGCACATGCCATTGGCACATGCCAATACGTGCCGCAAGCCATATTCCAAGTCGCTATGCCATTTGCACACGCCAAATATAGCGCCCTAGGCTTGCAAGACTTGCAACTAGGTCAACATGGCCGCACATGCCATTGGCACATGCCAATACGTGCCGCAAGCCATATTCCAAGTCGCTATGCCATTGGCACATGCCAAATATAGCGCCCTAGGCTTGCAAAACTTGCAATTAGGTCAACATGGCCGCACATGCCATTGGCACATGCCAATACGTGCCGCAAGCCATATTCCAAGTCGCTATGCCATTGGCACACGCCAAATATAGCGCCCTAGGCTTGCAAGACTTGCAAATAGGTCAACATGGCCGCACATGCCATTGGCACATGCCAATACGTGCCGCAAGCCATATTCCAAGTCGCTATGCCATTTGCACACGCCAAATATTGCGCCCTAGGCTTGCAAAACTTGCAACTAGGTCAACATGGCCGTACGTGCCATTGGCACATGCCAAACACACACGCTGGTAGCCTAACTTGCAAACCGTGCAACCTACCACCAAGGCATTCCGCACACGCCATTGGCACATGCCAAACACACACACTGGTAGCCTAACTTGCAAACCGTGCAACCTACCACCAAGGCATTCCGCACATGCCAACACAAACACACACGCTGGTAGCCTAACTTGCAAAACCATGCAACCTACCACCAAGGCATTCCGCACATGCCATTGACACATGCCACACGCGCCATTAGCAGCACCACTTGCACTCAAGGCGCAACCAACGAGATATCAACACAAAACTGGGGGATGCTTCTTTAGGGTTTTGGTTTGGAAGTCACAGCATGCAGCGTACACTACGCTCACAATTAAGAAAGCGTGAATAGGAATAAAGCGGTCAAATAAAAGAGGAAATAATGGTGAAAAACGTTTTCACCCATTAAACCATGCGGTTACCACCTCCTCCCATTATTTCACCCTTTACTCTCTTCCTTCATGAGGCCGTGGTACGTTTCAATCTCGACTTGTATAAATAGGTCTTACCTATTTCCACCGGACAACAAGTCTCGGTCGGGAGAAATATACTACACCTACACTCTCGGAAAGGCAACTTTGCAAGCTCTCCAAAAAAAGCTTTCATCTCTTGCAAGCTTCCTAAGCTTTCACTTTTCGATACAAGTCGAGATACTACTCTCCTCAACACCTTTCTTTGCTTCCCTCCCCAAATCAACCCTTCTCCTCCACTTTGTGACCGAAGCAAGTCCTGGAACGGCCATTTCTTGGTTTAGGTATGGGACTTGTACAGATTGATCTCTCAAATCTATAAAGTGCTCACGTGCAGCACATTTGTTTAGGGTTTGAACCAGTTTCTCACTCATCTACCGAATTTACCGAAATCGGCAGAAACGATTTTTACCCATAAACAATTGGCGACCACAGCGGGAGGATTGATCTATCGGCTACAATACCAACTCCAACTCCTGATTTCATTTTCCGAACGTCAAATCCTAACATGGTGGAACTCAGATCTGGAGCGGCTGCCGAGAACGTCAGCGCAGAACGCATCCCCGATGTTGGCGTCTCTCCCCATAACGTTGTTACTCCACCACCGACAACAAGCAATATCGAATGCACTCCTTTAAGTGTAACACCGCCTATCACCAGGGCCAGAGCCGCTGCCTCCTCTAGCGTCTCTGCACAACCCTCTAATCACGGCAACGAGAATATCTCTTCAGGTGTCACGCCCCCAGTCACCAGAGCTAGGGCCGCCACCACGACCCCGAATGCTTCCTCAAAGCATGGCGCCTCCGAAAACTAAGGTTCCAATTACCCCGCCAACGGGACGAGAGACCGGAGGGACCAGAGGAAGTCGCCCTTACGTCACCATCGCCGATTTGATGGAACGACGGAGACGCTCGCCGAGCCTGAGACGGACATGGTTTCGACACAAAAGGAGGTGCTCACCTTTCTCAAGACCCTGACAGAACGACTACCCCGTGAGTCGCATCCTCCAGAGACGCCTAAAAGCATCTCCAACAACCCTGACGCCGGCACCTCGGCAGGGCACGCCTCCACGGATGAAGAAACTCGCACTAGAGTCCCGTTGGAAAGAAATCAACCACCCAACTTCGTCACGAGAGGAGATTTGGAACAACTTCTACGCGATCGGATCAAGCATGATGAGTTCGATGTACATCATCACCAACCCCCCTTACCCATCCGAAATACAGAGAATCCCTCTCCCAAGGGGATATTCTCCCCTCAATTTACCCCGTACGATGGTACCGGAATGCACGCGAACATGTTTCTCGTTTCCTGGAATCCTTGGGCGAACATGAATACAATCACGTCCTTCGTTTAAGGGAATTTTCAAAATCACTTACCGGAAGGGCGTATACATGGTACAACAGCATCCCACCGAACATCATTCCCAACTGGAGTAGCATGGTCACCGCGTTTTACAGGAAGTATTTCTTCGTGTCTGAACAAGTTACCTTTTCAGACCTCGGGAGAATGTACCAGTGGGATAACGAACATCCGAATGATTTCGTCAAAAGGTTCAGGGTTCAAGCACTCGACTGTCACGACCCAAACGTGACCGAGCAACAATTGGTAAACGCATGCATCAACGGTATGGTCCCAATCTACCGCGCCCTGCTAGAAAACTTGCGTTTCCAAACATTCTCCGAGCTCCATGAGGCCGCCAGACGATCGCAACAACAAAGACCAAAGATTCTCGGAAAGGACTAGGCCAGCTCGAACTGAAGACGCACGTGAAACTTGCGGGAGTAGGCGCCTCATCGGCAAACAATTTAATGCCAGCTCATCCTCCGTGAACATAGTGAACGAAAGAGGGAAAAGGAAAGCCGCAACTACGAGCCACCAGCCGAAACGTGAAGCGCCGGCGCAACGGGAACCCTCACAACAGAAGGCCGTCACTAAAACTCCTGTGCAGCATCGTGAGACCAAAGGAAATACCCTTGATTTCCCTTTCCCCATCGAGGAGGTGATTGACCTCCTAGAAGCCTGGGTTCAAGATGATGTCATCAGATTGCCACCGCTCAGACACCAACTGAGGCTGAGATGGCGAACCCCAAATACTGCCATTACCACAGTTCGTTCACCACCCAACTAGCGACCGCAATGCATCGAAGCATATTTTCAAAGAAAGGATAGAAGCAGGAGAACTCCAACTAGGAGACGAAAGAGTGCGTCAAGACCCACTACCAATAAGAAACTGCGGTTCCTATGGGGACTCCGTACACGAGACCGTACAATCCATGATGCGACATATATGCGAAATTCTCTATCTTTCCAAGGTTCAGCGCCAAGATATTTTCGCAGCTCTCAATCGTGTCGTATCCGGCAAGCGGCTTTTTCTCTCCGCGGAATCCACGCCAAGGGCCCAAGCTTCCCAAACAGCGAGCGGAGAACTGGGGACTGCTGACCACGTCCCGTTTAAGAGGTAACGAATTTGACGACACGCTCATCGACACGGCCTCCTACCACAACATCATTACTTTCAAGACACTAAAGGCAGCAGGATTTACAAAACAAGACGCTACCTATTCCCCGTCCGTAATTAAGAACTTGGGAGGAAAAACTTTGAACGCGCATGGCTACATCAACTTAGAGATCGAGATGGGAGACGCTATAACGCATAGCAAGTTCCACATTGTCAAAGAACTAGATCATGACATGATTTTGGGACGCTTATGGGTGCTCGACAACAAAGCGAAACGGACGTACACCCTCTCGCCGACATCCACGCCCGAAGGGATTCCCAACACATCGTCCCACGGGTTATCGCATCAACGAGCTATTGAAGGAGCCCAAGCATCCGGAGAGGACCCGTTGGCGCTAGACAATGATTTTCAAATGCAAGTAAGTCTGACCGAGCGACCTTTTCTGCAACCGGCCTTTTCTTCCCCCATTATGTCATGGGGACTCGCGCAACAACCGGCGCGAACGCTGTCAAAAAATGTGAATGGGGAGCTGGACCATTCGAACACTTTGCAAGAAGCTTGGAAGCTTCTAGCGAAACCAACGAAGCCAAGGCTCAAATGGTTACACGACGTCTGAACCCGTTTTCAATCGGAGATGTAGTGGTTAAGGAAAGCTCGTTTCAAGTTGGGAGGATGACAGTAAAGATGGATTTGCCCGAGGAAGGTGAAGGCGAGCTGTACCTGGTTGCGGATACCCTTTTGGGAGGATATTGCAAGCTTATCAATACCGACACACCTGAAGGCGTGATAGTTCACTCGCGATGGCTCAAGGAATCCAATCCCTAAAATGCTGTACTTCCCAATCACTCCCCTTTTCAGTACTTCCTTTAAATCATTCCTCTTAATAGCTGTACTTCCCCATGATGAATACACCGTTTTTATTTTTCCCCGGAGATCTCCCCTTTTGTCAAAAAAATAAAATAAAAATAAATATATCTCTTCCCAAGCGAATCCTTCAGATATCGCAGAAATACATCAGAAGAACCCAGGAAACCATTGCAGAGCCATCATACCACAACCCTTTTCAGAATATATATATATATATATATGAAGCAAAAGTTTACTGATGAAGAAGAAGGGAAAGATGTGTTTACAAAAAAAAGGGGGGGGGGAAACATCAGGGAACTAAGCAGCTAACAGAAAAACAAAAGGAGGAGCTAGCCCTCGAAGGATGGAGCGCAAGTCCCTTCGGGCAAAGCTATCCTCAAGCATTTTCCCCAGCAATCTTTCGGGCAACAAAGGTTCCATTCAGCGGTTTCAGCAGCGGCAACCTCAACATCCCATCCCGAAGCAGCCACAGCGGCAACAGTGTCCTCCCAGACAACTATTCCAGCATACGCCACCATGACCCCTCCGGTATCATCAATAACACCTTTGGCATCAACTTCAAAGGCTGTCTCGCTTCTATCATATACTCCTTCGAAAGTTTTCTCATCGACACTTCGAAGGAAGTTTTTTGATTCATCCACACCAAAATCAAGAATCATGGCGTTCTCCTCCGCATCCACTGAACCCAAGAGAGTCCGAACATGCACCTGTTCTTCGTGAGGATGAATGGAAGGGAGGTCCTTGATAATTTCGTTAGCTTCATGGAACAAAGATTCAACCCCAACCAATACCTCCTCAAGAGAAGAAGATCGATCTCCACTGATTCTGAAGTCCTTTTCCAAAAAGTCAAAGACACGACTGTCTCCGGAAGATCCCATCATACACTGCAAGAAGTGGAAAGATGATCAAGTTCCATCCTGTCTATACACATATAAAAAGAGGATAGCGAAAAAAAAAAAAAAAAAAAAAAGAAGAAGAAGAAAACGCACCGGCAAAGCAAAGGAAAAGGGGAATCAACAGGAAGAACCCCTTCTCAAACAAGGGAGACGATACATTCGCGTTGGGTATGAATACGGAACCCTAAAAAAGGAAAGGGAGCAATGAAAGACATAATGCTTCCAGATTTTTTGGCATGGATGATGCCCTAATGGAAGCCGCACGTGAAGAAAAGCAAAATAAGGAAACTTTGAGAAACGCCTACTCCCTCTTTATTTACATAAGTCACGCCCGCAAGCACGGCTTCCAAGTTGCACCGGCCCCACCAATTGCACCGACCTGCAAGCACACACGGCTTCTACACTTTGCGCCGGTCCCACCAGCTAGCACACTCAGTTTCCCAATTCACGCCGACTTCCCAACGTCGCCCAAGCTGCACCGGCCCCACCAATTGCGACTTCTCAATACCGCCCAAGTCACGCCTGCAAGCACGCACGGCTTCTACACTTCGCGCCGGTCCCACCAGCTAGCACACTCGGTTCCCAACTCACGCCAACTTCCCAACGTCGCCCAAGCTGCACAGGGCCCACCAATTGTGCCAGCCTCCCGATTTGTTCAAAACTACCAGAGGCAAGGATTCCAAATCCTATTTATAAAAGGTCAGACAAGCTTCTTTCAATTTTCTTTACGGTTTGTTGTTAATAGTTTGTCACCATCTTATGCTTACCTCGCAACAAAGCCCCCGTCCGAGCTAGCGGGGGACTTAATGTTGATGGTGGTTTTTAGACAAGGGGTAAAATCGTAAAACCCCATGACCTAGTGTTACCCGCAACACATTAACTAAGAGCATTTAACTCAGGTGTAAATAATTAATAGGGGTATTTTTCAAAATACCAGATTAGGGTTTTCAACACGAACCCTAATTCCAAAACCAAGCCGCACTCGCGCATCATGGCAACCATGCCAAACCAAGCCGCACTCTGCGCACCATGGCAAAGAATGCCAAACCAAGCCACACTCTGCGCACCATGGCAAAGCAATGCCAAACCAAGCCGCATACTGCGCATCATTGGCAACAATGCCAAACCAAGCCGCACTCTGCGCACCATGGCAGCAATGCCAAAACCAAGCCGCACTCTGCGCATCATTGGCAACAATGCCAAACCAAGCCGCACTCTGCGCACCATGGCAACAATGCCAAACCAAGCCGCTCTGCGCATCATGGCAACCATGCCAAACCAAGCCGCACTCTGCGCACCATGGCAGCAATGCCAAACCAAGCCGCACTCTGCGCATCATTGGCAACAATGCCAAACCAAGCCGCACTCTGCGCACCATGGCAACAATGCCAAACCAAGCCGCGTACTGCACACCATGGCAACAATGCCAAATCTCCAAGCCGCTATGCCTTTGGCACACGCCAAATATAGCACCCTAGGCTTGCAAGACTTGCAACTAGGTCAACATGGCCGCACATGCCATTGGCACATGCCAATACGTGCCCAAAGCCATATTCCAAGTCGCTATGCCATTGGCACACGCCAAATATAGCGCCCTAGGCTTGCAAAACTTGCAACTAGGTCAACATGGCCGCACATGCCAATACGTGCCGCAAGCCATATTCCAAGTCGCTATGCCATTGGCACACGCCAAATATAGCGCCCTAAGCTTGCAAAACTTGCAACTAGGTCAACATGGCCGCACATGCCATTGTCACATGCCAATACGTGCCGCAAGCCATATTCCAAGTCGCTATGCCATTTGCACACGCCAAATTTAGCGCCCTAGACTTGCAAGACTTGCAACTAGGTCAACATGGCCGCACATGTCATTGGCACATGCCAATACGTGCCGCAAGCCATATTCCAAGTCGCTATGCCATTGGCACACGCCAAATATAGCGCCCTAGGCTTGCAAAACTTGCAACTAGGTCAACATGGCCGCACATGCCATTGGCACATGCCAATACGTGCCGCAAGCCATATTCCAAGTCGCTATGCCATTGGCACACGCCAAGTATAGCGCCCTAGGCTTGCAAAACTTGCAACTAGGTCAACATGGCCGCACATGCCATTGGAACATGCCAATACGTGCCGCAAGCCATATTCCAAGTCGCTATGCCATTGGCACACGCCAAATATAGCGCCCTAGGCTTGCAAAACTTGCAACTAGGTCAACATGGCCGAACATGCCATTGTCACATGCCAATACGTGCCGCAAGCCATATTCCAAGTCGCTATGCCATTGGCACACGCCAAATATAGCGCCCTAGGCTTGCAAAACTTGCAACTAGGTCAACATGGCCGCACATGCCATTGGCACATGCCAATACGTGCCGCAAGCCATATTCCAAGTCGCTATGCCATTTGCACACGCCAAATATAGCGCCCTAGGCTTGCAAGACTTGCAACTAGGTCAACATGGCCGCACATGCCATTGGCACATGCCAATACGTGCCGCAAGCCATATTCCAAGCCGCTATGCCATTGGCACATGCCAAATATAGCGCCTAGGCTTGCAAGACTTGCAACTAGGTCAACATGGCCGCACATGCCATTGGCACATGCCAATACGTGCCGCAAGCCATATTCCAAGTCGCTATGCCATTGGCACACGCCAAATATAGCGCCCTAGGCTTGCAAAACTTGCAACTAGGTCAACATGGCCGCACATGCCATTGGCACATGCCAATACGTGCCGCAAGCCATATTCCAAGTCGCTATGCCATTGGCACACGCCAAATATAGCGCCCTAGGCTTGCAAAACTTGCAACTAGGTCAACATGGCCGCACATGCCATTGGCACATGCCAATACGTGCCGCAAGCCATATTCCAAGTCGCTATGCCATTTGCACACGCCAAATATAGCGCCCTAGGCTTGCAAGACTTGCAACTAGGTCAACATGGCCGCACATGCCATTGGCACATGCCAATACGTGCCGCAAGCCATATTCCAAGTCGCTATGCCATTGGAACACGCCAAATATAGCGCCCTAGGCTTGCAAAACTTGCAATTAGGTCAACATGGCCGCACATGCCATTGGCACATGCCAATACGTGCCGCAAGCCATATTCCAAGTCGCTATGCCATTGGCACACGCCAAATATAGCGCCCTAGGCTTGCAAGACTTGCAACTAGGTCAACATGGCCGCACATGCCATTGGCACATGCCAATACGTGCCGCAAGCCATATTCCAAGTCGCTATGCCATTTGCACACGCCAAATATAGCGCCCTAGGCTTGCAAAACTTGCAACTAGGTCAACATGGCCGTACGTGCCATTGGCACATTCCAAACACACACGCTGGTAGCCTAACTTGCAAACCGTGCAACCTACCACCAAGGCATTCCGCACATGCCAAACACACACGCTGGTAGCCTAACTTGCAAACCGTGCAACCTACCACCAAGGCATTCCGCACATGCCATTGGCAATGCCAAACACACACGCCGGTAGCCTAACTTGCAAAACCATGCAACCTACCACCAAGGCATTCCGCACATGCCATGCACATGCCACACGCGCCATTAGCAAGCACCACTTGCACTCAAGGCGCAACCAACGAGATATCAACACAAAACTGGGGGATGCTTCTTTAGGGTTTTGGTTTATCGGTCACAAAGATGCGGCGTACACTACGCTCACAATTAAGAAAGCGTGAATAGGAATAAAGCGGTCAAATAAAAGAGGAAATAATGGTGAAAAACGTTTTCACCCATTAAACCATGCGGTTACCACCTCCTCCCATTATTTCACCCTTTACTCTCTTCCTTTATGAGGCCAGGGTACGTTTCAATCTCGACTTGTATAAATAGGTCTTACCTATTTCCACCGGACAACAAGTCTCGGTCGGGAGAAATATACTACACCTACACTCTCTTTAAAGGCAACTTTGCAAGCTCTCCAAAAAAGCTTTCATCTCTTGCAAGCTTCCTAAGCTTTCACTTTCTGATACAAGTCGAGATACTACTCTCCTCAACACCTTTCTTTGCTTCCCTCCCCAAATCAACCCTTCTCCTCCACTTTGTGACCGAAGCAAGTCTGGAATGGCCATTTCTTGGTTTAGGCCGGACTTGTACAGATTGATCTCTCGGATCTATAAAGTGCTCACGTGCAGCACATTTGTTTAGGGTTTGAACCAGTTTCTCACTCATCTACCGAATTTACCGAAATCGGCAGAAACGATTTTTACCCATAAACACCTGCATAGAACAATTCATCAATCTCCATGTCATAATCATCAGAGGAGGCAACATGATGTGACATGGGCAGGGAATCAGACACACAAATAATATCATGATCCAAAAGAACATTAGTGTCAACAGAAGATTCATCCTTTCTTAAGTCACAAACAAGTTGTGTAGCACGCTCACTGTCACTGAAGAATTTCACAAACCCAAACTCAGAGTCAACATCACATGTATGAATGTTAGAAGAAGTATCATTCATAGAGTTCACAGAAGAGACGCCTAACGTCTCTGAACTCAAAGATTCCATCATATTTTCAGCATACACATGCTCTTCTAACATATCATAATCATCATCATCATCATAACAAAAATTCATCTCCCCATTCAAAATTTGAGCATTTCCAGTATACTCATCTACCTCTAGATTAGGTTCATATTCAGTGTATGGTTGTGCATATGGTTCACTAGAGAAGGGATGCTCATGCAATGCTTTCCATCCAAGTATATCATTGTGTTGCTCTATGAGCTTTTCCATTAGTGACTGCATACAAGGGGTTGGGGGAGTATAACATTGTTCATCCTCCCATGGTGATGGATGATGCATGTGTGCATGGTCATAGTCACTTCTAGACAATTCGTACCTTGGATTATCATGGCTTTCCCTAGATTGTCTAAAATCATGCAAAATATAACAGTTCTCAGCAGGGTGGTCTAAGCTACCACATAAGGTACAAGCATACATTTCATATTGCCTAGGGGAATTAGATTCGACATAATTCTCATGTAATTGCCTTTCTAAAGCAGATACTTGAGCTTCTAATTGATCTAAAAGTGATGATTGGGTATGAGAAAAGTGTTCATTTTCAACCTGTGGTGGATGACACATGTGCTCATAATGATTAGGGTATGTGAGGTCAGGGCCCTGAGAAGGCTCATAAAATTCCCTAAAATCACTATGGTATGTGGGGAGTTCATACTGTGAAGCATGCCCGTAGGCAAGCTCTCTAATGGATTTGTTTCCATCCCCAGTTGCAGACCAAAATCCTGACATGATCTAGCAACTCAAATAGCCTAGCACACAGCAAGCATGTAAAACTAATGATGTCTCAAAACAGGGAAGCTAAGCCCAAGTGATGCAAATGCACAGCCCAAAGGTTATGCAAAAGCCCAGTTGTAGTGGGCTCAGTTTGGTTTAAATGGGTTTCAGGTTTGGTTATTGTGGGATTTGGTTTATTGTGGGAATTGTTGTTTGTTTGGGCTTTGGTTTGTTTGGGAATGTACAGCTTGGTTTATATGGGCTTCAAGCTTGGTTTACAGCCCAGGTCTTGTGCAAATGCACAGCCCTGTTGTGGGAAGGCTAGTGGAACTGGGTTTCAGGCAGGTGCAAAGCCCAGTGGTTGTGTGTTCAGCTGTTGTGCGAAGCCCAGTGCACAGTGGGCTCAGTTTGGTTTTTGTGGGTTGTTTTGGTTTTTGTGGGCTTAATTTGGTTGCAGCCCAGGTTTATGTTCAGCCTAGCAGTTTGCAAAGCCCAGTGCACAGTGGGCTTCAGTTTGTGCAAGGAACAAATTTATGTGCAGCCCACTAGTTATGTGCACAGAGGAACACAGCTTTTTGCAGCTCAGCTGAGGTTGTCAAGCACAGGCTTGAGTGCACAGGTTGTGCACAGCACAAGAAGAGCAGCAATTTTGTGCAGGTTGGCAAATGAATCACAACACACAGCAGCACAAAATCACATAAATGATACCTGATTCGCAACACCAAGCACAGCCCAGAAAGCTTATGCACAGGTTTAAGTGCAGCTCAGTTTAAAAACAACAGCTCTCAAAAGAAATGACACCCAGTTTCTCAAACTTGGACACAACACAAGGTATCCAGCAGAGTATATCACTCACAGCATCATGCATTCATTTCAGAGATTCAAGGTTGAACACCACTGACAATTAGCCAAGGTTCAGCCACAGGGTCAGGTGGAGTTAAGATTAGGCCTTGTTAAAGCTAAGGTTGCTCAGGTTGACAGAGTAAGGCTTGCAATCAGCCAAGGCAAAGCAGGGTATGCAGGGGTCTGTCAGTATTTGGCTTTCCAAGGGGTAGCTCCAAACTTGCAGCTGCAGGGGGCTAGCAAGGTGGCAGATGGCTCACAAGGTCTGTGAGGTTAAGTCACTCAGCTGCTGTCAACAGTTTGAGTTGATGTCAACTATCTCAGTTGACTTTAACTTGGCTTGCAGCTAGCCTAGCTATCCAAGTTCAACCTCACAGCTACAGGGGCTGGAGGTCAATATTTCACAGTGTTATGCACAGGCTATGCTCAGAGTCAACTGTATTAGTTGATATCAACTATCACAGTTGACTTCACTTGGCCAAGACTTCACAGTTTCAGGGGCTGGAGGGTTATAGCACAACTCACAGCTCAACTACAACTCAAGGGTTCACAGAACATACAAGCTGAGTGGACTTCAGGTGGTTGAGCACTTCCTATCAAAGGTTTTTAGCATGCAAATGTGATAACAGGTATATACAGATGCTCAGCAATGCACAGATGATACATACAACTCATACAACTCAGGTATAGATGCTAGCCTAACATGGTTTACAGGTCATGCTCATACAACTCAGGTGTATTCACTTATCATGGAGCCACTTACCTGAATTGCAGTTTGCTCAGAGCTTTGTGAACTCAGGTTCTGCGCCTTTTTCTTGGGCTTGCTCAGCTGCACCTTATGCGCCAGTTTTCGCTCCAATGACAACTGTGTTTTGCTCCCCTGCTGTCCTTGGGCTTGCTCAGCAGATGTTAGGTACCTGCTAGCTCACAAAGAAGTCTCAGTTCCCAGGGGTGTGCAGGTTAAAAAAAGAGAGTATACTGCAAGTTTCAGCTATCACAGGGAATGATGCAGCTGAGTGATGCAACTGAGTGGTAACAGCTCAGGCCAAATGCTAAATGAGTTATTCCGTGCAATGCACAGGTGCACTATAACCCTACAGTTGAGATGTTGTAAGCTAAGTCACGGAGAGAATAATGCACTATGCAAAGATGTTATGCAAACTAGCATTAAGCACTAAGAAAATGCAATTACAATGGGCTAACTGAAGATGCAATGAACAAATGCAAGAGTGGAAAGTTACTAAAAATGCAATGATCCAGAGCAATGAACAGATGTAATAGAAGATGCAAACAGCTAAGCTACAAGTACAGGGTTATGATGACTACAAGTTATACTAAGTTAGACAAGAACAATAGGAAACTACAGATGTAAGGATGCAATGACAGAGTGTAATAAAGGGTGCAGAAATGAAGGAAAAATTATGGCTAAGTTACGCTAAGTTATGCTATAATGCAAGTGCAGATAAGCAAGATGAGATGACTAAATTATGTACAGAGGTAATTGAAACTCAGTGAAGACAAGCAATAATCAATCACAGCATACGCCAAGTCCCCGGCAGCGGCGCCAAAAACTTGGTAGGCTGAGAAGATGGTCTGTTTTATGCCTACATGTTATAAACCGCAAGTGCACGGTGTCTTCAAAGTAGAACAAGGCAAATACGGGTCGAACCACAGAGACTTGTGGTGCTTATGTTGATCTATGGCTTACTTAACTGATTTCTAGGAGTGACAGAACTATTGTTTGGTGTCGTAGATACGACTGAGGTGTTTTTGTATGAATCTAAAATAAAGTAGTGACAATGTAGAAAGCACCAGGGTGATCAATCCACCCCTAATCTCATGCCCAGGCCATGGATGTTAAGCAATGTTCTTGTACCTTCCTTTGAAGGTCTAAACTAGATATTCATTAACTAAGTTTGCTAACTCACCCCTAGTATGAGTGGTCTTCTTACAGTACCACTCATCACAGGCTAGTAAGCTCAATGGTTAACTACTAATCCTAAGCATATTATAACATCACAAGAAACAGACCAAAAACAAACATGCTTGACATAAAGATTAAGGGTTTCATCAAACACCCTGGAAAATTAAACTAAAACATAATTGAAACAATCAAACTACAAATTACACTAAAATGGTGCTCTGGCTAGCCCATGCATTAGCTCTAACAAACACAGACTCTTCTATTTATACATGCATAAACTCAAAACCCTAAAATTGACTTCAAAACAAAAATTAAAATCAATACTCTCTCACCCACGTCGCTGAATCGTGCTCTCTCTTGTCAAATCGTCTCAGAGCTCCATGCGTCGACTGTTTTGATGAAACCCTAGCTTTAGTTATCTTTAAATTAACTTCTAGGGTTATGGAGAAGCTAAAAGAGAGATAACTAAACCTAGAGGGGAGGTGAAGGGATTATCAAGTGCGGTTGGTGGTCAAGCAAATTGTGGCAGGAGGTGATGGAGGTGGTGACTGCAACAGGTATGGGAGGAGAAGAAAGAGGTTTTCTCTGATGTGGACGGGAGAGGAATAAAGAGAAGATGGAGGAGAAATGGTTAGGTCGATGGGGGTGTAGGTGTAGGCGAGTTTTGTTGTGAAGCAGGTGTAGCAAGGATCGATGAGGAAGCTGTAGCGAGCGTTGGATGTGGCGAGTGAGATATGAACGGCCGAGGGAGGATTGGGGTGATTTGGTGTTGAGCGGAGGCATCGAGAAATGATGTGAGTGATGGAGCGACCGTAGGATGCATCTGGGCGAGATCTCAACGGCTTGGAGTGGACGGACTCGGATCCGGGTCGCGGGTCTTGGATAGCTCAAGCCCATGTTTTGTAGATGGGTTGCTCCTTGTTGGGTTGCAACTGATGCGCGCGCGGGCTTTGGCTTTCTGCTCCATAGACGCTAGTCTCCAATTTTCTGCTCTTTCGGCTCCTCAGATTCTCCGAGCTTTATTTTCTACCTAAAAACACAAAATTAATTAATACAAATATTTATTCTTGAAAACAAAGAAAATACAGAATCTGGGATAATATCTGATTTCTGAACACAAAAGATGAGCTAAATGCCAATAAAAAGGTGTATAAATATGCAATATTTGGCACTCATCACATATTACATGTGTCGCAAAACAGTCTCAACCATCCATCTTCGCAGGTATAGATGGAGGGTGTAGATGTAGATTCAAAGGGCCCAGAGCATGTCAACACAATCACCGAGGGCCCGCCTACATACCTGACCAATCGGTCAGGACCAACCATGGTTGGTCATCCCAATTCGTGCGCCCGAACAAAGCATGACGCACGGCCGTAAAACTCAAAATTAGGGTTTTAAACATCACGAGCGTCCATTTTCTCCGGCACGAATGAAAGGTTCGAGATTAGATTAAGCAGGTCCGGCCATACCAGCATGACCACCGTGGGCCCGTCTATCCCCTCACCTGATCGGCCAAGGCATATCATGCCTGGCTATCCCAAACGCGCGTCCAAACTAGCGTGGTCACACTTCCAAAGCGCAAATCGATCTCGACCACTCAACTTCACTTAGGACGATTTGAGTGGCTTAGATCACGTTTTCATGGGACAGTCAGGTGTAGGCGTGAACACCAGCCTATCACCTACACTCCAGACCGATCGGCCAAGACCGACCAAGAATTGGTTGTCTTGGAACGTTCGCCTGAAAATGGCGTGATATGCGGCTCTTGCGGCACTAGTTTTCTGTCACAAATTAATCTCGACCACTCAACTTTACCGGACGAATTGAGTGGCCCAGATCATATTTTCGTGAGGTAATGGGGTATAGGCGCCTACACCGTCATGCCGTCTACACGCATGTACGATCGGCCTGGCCAAAATCGTATCCCAAGCTTGGATTCGACCAGGCTGAAGAGGGATGCTTGCGCACCTCCTCTAAAACCCTAATTTCATCAACGGTCGCAGATGAGTGTCTCAAAGATCATCTCGTCCGTCCAACTTCACCGGCTTGGTTATACAACCCTGGTCAGGAGTTAATTGGTCAAGTAAGGCGTCTTGGTGATCACCACCCGTCACTTTACCACACCATGATGCAGTACCTGCATAAAATACACACGATACTTCACAAGTATCGACCTCCTGAATAACGACAGTTATTCAATTTAGCATTACATGCTACTTTCTGTGGGTTCCACGATCCACACACTCGAGACATCAATCATGTCACAAACTGGGGGATATATACTGGGGTATTGGTCTGGCGGTTTATAGCGTGCAGCGCGCAATGCACCATCACAAGAACGTGTCAGGAAGTCATGGACGGTTAGTGATGATGGGAGAAATGGGCAAGACTGGTTGTGTGACACTAACACACGACTCCACTACTCCATCACTCCACTTTCTCCACTTCCCACGAGATACGAAGGTTAGGCTAAAAAACTTGTATAAACAGGTTCTTCTCCATATTTTCCAAACACACAGAGAAAAAACAAGGAGAAAACAAGGAAACAAGTCCAGACAACAGAGGCAAGTGTTGATACAATCGTATTCAAACACCGAACCGATAGCTTACACCCGCAAGCCAGTTCGGCTTTTACGATACAAGTCATTCATAGCCAACACCTTCACATTCTCAACATCTTCTTCGCTTCCCTCCCTAAGATCAACCCTATCTCCTTCACTTTGTGACCGAAACAAGTCTGGAACGACCATTTCTTGGTTTAGGCCGGACTTGCATAGATTGATCTCTCGAATCTACAAGCACTCACCGCGCAATGCATTTGTTTAAGGTTTAGACTCAGTTCTCATCCACACACCCCAAATTACCAAAACCGGCAGAAATAGTTTTCACCCATAAACAATTGGCGACCACAGTGGGGGATTAATCTCTCGGTTGTAAAGTCAATTTCTTCAATACCATTCATTCAATTTCGAGATGGTTGGTCTTAGGACCGCCTCGACAGTCTCAAATCCTGATGGTTCCTCCAACGGAGATACCCCTCCTCCTAACGGCGTATCTGACGGCATGATCAGGAGATTTCCAATATTAAGCGAAATAGCACGGGTAGAAGAGATTCACACGAAGAACATGGAGCTAATCAAAGAAGCGGTAAACGGCATACTCGATCTCCTCATCAAGATGACCTCAGAGATGAGCATTCCTGAGACCTTTACACCGGGGACTAGTTCCTCTCAGATCAACAATTTTACTACGAACCAGAGGCCAGTGGATCAGGAAGCGGCATCTCTAGTGGAAAGCTTGTGTGAACTCTTGCACCTCTCGAAGAATCAACGGGCAGAGACGTTTGCTGCAGTTAATAAAATAGCTCTGGACGTACACCTGAATTCTTCTCGTCCAGAAGTCTTAACTGCATCGGAAACATCTGTAAATAATGTTACATTCACAGAAGACGACATGGTGGCAGAGAAAGGTCACAACCGGTCCCTACATGTTACCGCTCACATCAAGGGTTCAGAGTTCAGGAGGGCCCTCGTCGACACGGGAGCATCTTCGAATGTGATTACTCTCAAGACTCTCAAGACAGCCAAGGTTAGCCTATGCAAGATTGTACGACAGCCCACCACGATGACGGACTTCGAAGGAAATCAGACCAGCACATACGGGTATGTCAATATGAATTTATCAGTAGGACCCGTTCAGTCAAGAGCAAAGTTTGAAGTCATAGAAAAGGAACCGGACTACCATATGATACTGGGGAGACCATGGCTTCACGACAACAAGGTCATTCCCTCAATGTATCACCAGTGCCTGAAGACCATGCTAAATGAGAAAGTCATCCGCATTCCTGCATCATTGTCTCCGTACGCACCAATATGCGGAGTGGAGCTGTTCGAGCCAAAAGATACCTCGCAGGGAAGATCAGACAAAGTCCTGTGCACCCCACTACCCACGTGGGCTTCAATCCAGGAAGAAGACCGACTTGCATCACTGAGGGCCAAGCACCACGACACGCCTTCTCGACGAGGCGTCCATCTTTATCCAAAGTGAAGCTTCAACCCACGTTCACACCAAAAGGGAACGCACTTTTGAGGCGAAACGTGACCAGAAGGGGAAGACAATACACCGGCGCCGCTGTTAGCAATTAGCAGGAGAGACTGGCACCCAGTCTCTCGGCCCAATTGAATGTTGTGGGAACGATGAAATACAAGAGGAGGTATTGGATGCCCCGCGACAACTACAAGATGGAACCAATTCCACGACTGACGAGCTCGAGACTGTTAACATCGGGAGTGAAGAATCTCCCAGGCCGGTCTCTATCAGTTCGACTCTGTCCACAGACGAACGTACGAGTCTTGTTCAATTACTCAATGAGTACCAAGATGTGTTCGCCTGGACATACGAGGAAATGCATGGCCTAGATGAAAAATTGGTCACCCATCACCTACATGTCATACCTGGATCCAAACCAATCAAGCAATCTCCGAGGCAATTCATACATGAAGTAGAAGAACAAATCAAGAACGAAATTCAGAAGTTATTAGCTGCCGGCTTCATCAGACCTATTCATCATCCGACCTGGTTAGCTAATGTGGTCCCAGTAAAGAAGAAAAACGGACAGATTCGGTGCTGCGTGGATTTCAGAGACTTGAACAAGTGCTGCCCCAAGGACGACTTTCCTCTGACTAACATCAACATGTTAGTAGACGCCACTAGCGGACACGGCATGTTTTCCTTCATGGATGGTTACAGTGGCTACAATCAGATAAGGATGTATGAGCACGATGCAAGTAAGACAGCCTTCCGAACCCCTCTTGGCAATTTTTACTATCTTTGTTATGCCATTCGGTTTAAAGAACGCCGGCGCAACGTATCAACGTGCTATGACGGCAATCTTCCCCGACATGATGCATAAACAAGTAGAAGACTATGTAGATGATATCGTGGTCAAGTCAAGGGCTCGAGCAGATCACACCAGCGTCTTACGGCAAGTGTTTGAGAGGTGTCGAGAATAAAAATTGAAGATGAATCCTTTGAAGTGCGCTTTCGGCGTCTCTTCAGGTAAATTTCTGGGATTCCAAGTAATCGCAGAAGGGATCAAGGTAGACCTATCCAAGACTCAGGCTATCCTCACAATGCCGCCCCCACGAACTATAAAGGAGCTCCAGAGTTTCATGGGCAAGGTAAACTACATTCGACGTTTTATACCTGGTCTAGCCCAACTTACCGCTTCATTCACCCCCTTATTAAAGAAAGGAGCCAGCTTCGTTTGGACCGCAACCCAGCAGGAAGCTTTTCGAAAGATTCAACGAATACTGTCATCTCCAGCCATCATGAAGTCTCCTGCACAAGGGAAGCCGTTATATCTCTACACTGCCTTCAGTGACACCGCCGTAGGGGCTCTACTCGCTCAGGAAGACGACGAGGGAATCGAACGTCCCATATACTACTTGGCCGAATATTGAGAGACGCGAACTCGAGATACCCCCAGAGCGGAAAAAGCATGTTTAGCCTTGATCCACTCCATTCGAAGTTTAGGCATTACCTACTTGTCCATTAGGGTGATACTTGTGTCTAAATCGATCCCGCAAAGTTTTTACTTTCAAAGCCGGTCCCGATTGGAAGGACAGGAAAATGGCTTCTCCAAATGTCGAGCTGGACATAACGTGTGCGTCACCTAGAGCTATCAAGGGTCAAGCGATTTGCGAGACTTACTGGCAGCATTTCCTGGAGAAGGCACTACAGGGCTACATGAAGATCTCCCTGGAGAATTTCCAGACGTCTCTGTTTTGGAAGAAGAAGTGTGGCTCTTGTATTTTGATGGCTCTGCTACCCCTAGCAGTAATACTGGAGGAGCGGGCGTGGTATTAGTATCTCCAGCTGGGGAAGTATTCTCACACTCTTTCAAGCTGGACTTTGAATGCACCAACAACTCAGCAGAGTATGAAGCCTTCCTCATAGGGCTGTCAATAGCCAAGCAAGCAGGAGTCACGCGTCTGGAAATAAGAGGTGACTCCAAGTTACTGGTGAATCAGATGAATGGGGTATACGCACTTAAGGAAGTAACGCTAGCTCCATATCGATCAGAAGCACAAAGGTTACTCGAACTATTTTCTTTGATGCAACCATAACCCATGTCGGCCGCAAAGCAACAACAAACACGCCGATTGTCTAGCAACACCGGCTTCCAAATTGAAGTTCGAAGGTTTGGAAAAAACCCCGACAAAGAAAGAGGAGAACCATAGAATCGACATGGTTATCACAATACAAAGACACCAAGACCGACGATTGGCGAACTCCGATCATTCAAGAGCTCAACAGCTCACTCTCCCAAGGAAAGGTCAGTCTTAAAACCTAGAACTTCTTCATGCTTCATGGTATCTTTGTATTATCGGAACCCGGATGGTTCCCTGTCAAGATGTCTTAGGGATGACGAAGCACAACTACAGCTGAGTCATGTTCACAACAAAATTTGTGGACAATCACTGGTGGTAACGATTTACCGACGACTTCAACGCCTGGGCTATTACTGGCCAGAGATGGAGACTCAATCCAGACTACTTCAGAGGTCCTGCTCAAATTGCCAAGCACCGCCACATCAATTGTAAATTTTTAACGTGAACCACACTGGGGACTGGAGAGAGCCATACATTAGTTATCTTCGTGACGGAACGACTCCTACCAATCAAAAGGATGTTATCAAGATAAAACAGAAGGCCAAGCAGTTCATATTGCACGAAGGGATCCTGTATCGCAAGAGCTTCGGAGGTGATCTACTACGATGCCTGGCTGGGGAAGAAGTCCCAGTCATGCTGAAGGAGACACACGAAGGAGAACATCAAGGGAAGAGGAAACTGTTTCTCCAGATACACGAGAAATACTATTGGCCGACCATGGAGGATGACGCAGCCGCTTTTGTTTAAAGTTGTCACAAATGCCAAATTCATGGGAACCTTGTTCATGCGCCCTCCACCCCTCTCCAGTCGATAAGCAGTCCATGGCTATTTTACAGCTGGGGACTGGACATTATAGGGAAAATCAACCCTCCGTCATCAAAGCAACACGAGTACATCATAACTGCGACAGAATACTTCACCAAATGGGTAGAAGTCATTCCCCTGCGAGGGACTACAGAAGCAACGATTGCGGCTTTCATTAAAGAACATATCATTTGTCGTTTTGGTGTGCCTAAGCATATCATCACTGATAACGGCACTCCCTTCGCCAATAAACAGGTACGAGAGTTACTTGAAGAGTATGACATTAAACAGGTCTTCTCCACCATCTACTATCCCCAAGGGAACGGACAAGCTGGAAGTACCAACAAGACATTGATCTGGATCATCAGTCGAACAGTACACGATAATCCTAGGGAATGGCATAACCAGTTACCAATGGCGCTATGGGCATACCGGATATCACCCAGAAGCTCCATTGGAGTTTCCCCATACTCACTTGTTTACGGAGCAGATGCAATTCTCCCAGCATAGATCAAAATCCCATCAGCCAGGATCGCAGCGGCAACCGGGATCCACTGGAACGAGGCTGAAGCCTCTAACTCTAGAGTAGCGGAGTTAGACACTCTGGATTTCAGAAGAAACAAAGCAGAAGAACGCACTCAGGTGTACAGGAATAGAATTTCCAGGGCATACAACAAAACTGTGAAATCACGTATTTTCAAAGTGGGAGATTTGGTTTTGAAAACGGCCAAACACATCCAACAAGACATGTCCGCACCAAAGTTCTCACCGAAATGGGAAGGTCCTTACACAGTCACCAAGGCTTACAACACTGGCTAATACAAAATTATTAAGGTAGACGGAGGCAAATTGGAAGCAGTCATCAATGGAAAGT
This sequence comes from Papaver armeniacum, assembly GCA_023531295.1. Lineage (NCBI taxonomy): Eukaryota > Viridiplantae > Streptophyta > Magnoliopsida > Ranunculales > Papaveraceae > Papaver > Papaver armeniacum. The sequence goes on from JAJJWW010006846.1 coordinate 90,423, forward strand.
GGCTCAAGGCATATCATGCCTGACCACTATCTGCTCTGTCAACAATACAACCATTTATTTTAATTACATGTTTGAATCATCAATTATATTCAGAGATGCATCAATGAAAAAACCCGTTTCACCAATCAAAACCAATGCAATTTATTCTGCAAAGACGTTCAATAAACTTTGACATAAAGGGAATACAGCTGAATACGACTTAGAAGAGGCCATCTAGAAGATTATAGTTCCTTGAGAGCATCATCTCCAGTCTAGCTTGATATCTTTCTATTCTTTTCTTCAAGTCCAGTATAGCCCGATCTACCTCCTTTGATTCTGCAGCCAGAGCCTTCTCCTCTTCCAAGATAGCTTTCGCAGCAGGAACAACATTCACGAGGATGCCCGCTCGATCGACCTTGATGATATCAACACGCTGCCGCAACCATCCCATATTCTCCCATTTTTCCCATGATTCGCAGGTAGATACCATATTCTCCCATTTTTCGAGGCTTGATTCGACAACGTTGCGGATAGAAATATTCTCCATCTCAAAGAATCATGGGAAGAAGGCGTTTCCGCGGTGACCAGAGCAGATGAACAGGTCTTAGGACCACATTCCTGGTTGCGATATGGCCATACTTTCTCCATAACTTTGTGTACAAAGGCACAAACTCCTTCCGCACTAAGAATCCACCGACATATCGGTAGCTGGAGGATAAACATTTCATGCGAACATCGAATGAAAGACCTGCATTGGGGTATTCATAAGATGAGATACCCAGATCAACATCTTCGAGGTCCACAGGGGTAGGCGTGTTTGATTTTGAAGGAAGGGGATTGTTTAAGTCGTCATCATCGATAACCGTCACACATGTTCCGGTAGGATATCTATGCAAAAATGAGAGGATTATTCACCTGATCATTATAAAGAACAAGCAATTGTTCAGAAAAGGAAAAAGAGACAAACCGGTATGATCTTCTTGACTCGGAGAACACGAGCAGGGGATTCATCATGAAGCTCAGACGCAGGTCGTGCACGTTTAACGGAAGATCCTGGACGGTATGAAGAAGATGATCCACTGGTGTTCGACATGATAAGGAAACGGAGTTTCTGCGAGAAAGCCCTATTGTAAAATCGTAAAAGTGGTTCAAAATCTCTACACCTGCATATATGAGGAAACCCTAAAACGGTTATGGCGCTCGATATATGGGATTCGACACCGACCAAGTCAGGCTTTCTTTTGAGCCCTAATCAAGAATCAGAAGAGCATCTGGATACATGAGCGATTCAACCAGCAGTGTGTGAGCACCCACGCCCAGAATCCCAGTAGAAGAAGAATTTTATCCCCAACTCAAACACCTAAGGGAGGAAGCCGGTCCATCAAGGCCCATGGTCACGCGCGTATGGAGGATTGCCCATGATTGATCAGAATCCCTCCAGGTAGACTTCATTTATCTTGTCTTCTTATGCTTGTATATGTCACCATCGCATGCCTACCCCACAATAGTGTAACCATTATGTGCTAGGCAGGGGACTTAATGTTGATGGTGGATTTTCATTTAAGGTTAAAACTGTAAAAAACCAGAAAATTATGTGCTAACATCTTATAAAAGATAAAGCCATTAATAAGTGTTGAATACTTCATCACTTTACTAATTCACCTAGAATGGAGCATGTGGCAACAATCCCACTCTGTGAATTAAATACATGAAATTCATCCAGGTTGGAGCATGTAGCAACAATCCCATATACCCTGTGAATTTATAGCATTATTAATTAATACGTGAGCAGCCTTGTATTTCCTGTACTCATTATCAGTGCGGCATGTCGACTGAGTGTTGCTCTCAGCAGAGCAACACGAACCTCCAAGCATTATAATGAAAGCATGTACGAAATACCGGTACAGGATGCAACTCTCGGTGTGTTATACTAGCCCGATTGAGAACTCTCGGTGTGTATACTAGCCCGATTGAGCATCCGGACTGTCCGTATCAGTCTGGATATGATCTCGTTCATCCAACCTCACCAGCATGATTGGATGGCCCAGATCAATTCCATAACCCCAAGCGGTATGGAATATTCACGCTGTAGAACCAACGCGGACCCCGCATGGTCGGCCTCCCCAAAAGATTGGCATAGCTTGGAAAAACGTCCAAACCAGAGCGGTATGGACGGAAAACCCTAAATTAGGGTTTGCGGCATATTACATGTGTCGCAAAACAGTCTCAACTATCCATCTTCGCATGTATAGATGGAGGGTGTAGATGTAGATTCAAAGGTCCCAGAGCATGTCAACACAATCACCGAGGGCCCGCCTACATACCTGACCAATCGGTCAGGACCAACCATGGTTGGTCATCCCCGGTCGTGCGCCCGAACAGAAAGCATGACGCACGGCCGTGAAACTCAAAATTAGGGTTTTAAACATCACGAGCGTCCATTTTCTCCGGCACGAATGAAAGGTTCGAGATTAGATTAAGCAGGTCCGGCCATACCAGCATAACCACCGTGGGCCCGTCTATCCCCTCACCTAATCGGCCAAGGCATATCATGCCTGGCTATCCCAAAACGCGCGTCCAAACTAGCGTGGTCACACTTCCCAAACTGCAAACTGATCTCGACCACTCAACTTCACCGGACGATTTGAGTGGCTTAGATCACGTTTTCATGGGACAGTCAGGTATAGGCGTGAACATCAGCCTATCACCTACACTCCAGACCGATCGGCCAAGACCGACCAAGAATTGGTTATCTTGGAACGCGCGCCTGAAAATGGCGTGATGTGCGGCTCTTGCGGCACTAGTTTTCTGTCACAAATTGATCTCGACCACTCAACTTCACCGGACGAATTGATTGGCCCAGATCATATTTTCGTGAGGTAATAGGGTATAGGCGCCTACACCGTCATGCCGTCTACACGCATGTACGATCGGCCTGGCCAAAATCGTATCCCAAGCTTGGATTCGACCAGGCTGAAGAGGGATGCTTGCGCACCTCCTCTAAAACCCTAATTTCATCAACGGTCGCAGATGAGTGTCTCAAAGATCATCTCGTCCGTCCAACTTCACCGGCTTGGTTATACAACCCTGGTCAGGAGTTAATTGGTCAGTAAGGCGTCTTGGTGATCACCACCCGTCACTTTACCACACCATGATGTAGTACCTGCATAAAATACACACGATACTTCACAAGTATCGACCTCCTGAATAACGGCAGTTATTCAATTTAGCATTACATGCTACTTTCTGTGGGTTCCACGATCCACACACTCGAGACATCAATCATGTCACAACTGGGGGATACATACTGGGGTATTGGTCTGGCGGTTTACAGCGTGCAGCGCGCAATGCGCCATCACAAGAACGTGTCAGGAAGTCATGGACGGTTAGTGATGAGGAGAAACGGGCAAGACTGGTCGTGTGACACTAACACACGACTCGACTACTCCATCACTCCACTTTCTCCACTTCCCACGAGATACGAAGGTTAGGCTAAAAGACTTGTATAAATAGGTTCTCCTCCCTATTTTCCAAACACACAGAGAAAAAACAAGGAGAAAACAAGGAAACAAGTCCAGACAACAGAGGCAAGTGTTGATACAATCGTATTCAAACACCGGAACTGATAGCTTACACCCTGCAAGCCAGTTCAGCTTTCTGATACAAGTCATTCATAGCCAACACCTTCACATTCTCAACATCTTCTTCGCTTCCCTCCCTAAGATTTACCCTATCTCCTTCACTTTGTGACCGAAACAAGTCTGGAACAACCATTTCTTGGTTTAGGCTGGAGTTGCACAGATTGATCTCTCGAATCTACAAGCACTCACCGCGCAGTGCATTTGTTTATGGTTTAGACTCATTTCTCATCCACGCACCCCAAATTACCAAAACCGGCAGAAATAGTTTTCACCCATAAACAGTAGTATAATGAGCCGAACAAAATGCGTAAACCAAAATTTGTTCAAGGCAACGGGTTCGGCAACTAAGAAAATTGTAATTTGAGCCGAACCATGTTCCTTTAAGTTGTTTCAAACACCACCAAACATTCGAACCAAACATATAAAACCATTGATTCGACACGCAACTCTTCTAAGTCAACCCAACTTAATTTGTTATCTTCCAATTTATCCCAACAATCAATGGTAGGATCGGGATCATATTCGACATTCCATAAACCTTCCGTACTATTTGTTCCCTTAGAACCCTTGGGCAACAACTTGAACTTTGATTCCTCTAGCACCAGAATCGTTTGGATAAATCCATATTGACGGAGTACTCGACGGGGATTAAACACTGTAAAGCCTTCGGGATAAAACAATGACCCATAGTACATCCCCAATGGCATATCTTCATCCTCAACAACTTCATCATCTTCTTCATCCTTTTTGTATGGTTGAAATACAACTTGTTCAGTAGTCAAAGAGTCTAACTTTTCTCTCAAAGCTATCAAGATTTCCTTTTTATTCCTCTTCTTATTTTCCTTGAAACTACATTTTGCCGAGGTAGGGAATGTATCTACCCATTTGTTATCTTCCTTGGCTAAATTAAATTCCGGGAAATGGTCATATATCCATACCTACACCAACAATATTAAAAAAAAAAAACACAAAACTCATTTATTAGGATCAGTAGAATTGGATCATGGAGGTTGTCAACTTTGGGAAACAGAAGCAAGTTCGGCTTATGTTCAAAACACAGTTTAAAGCCGAACCCTCCAAGTTTGGCTTAGTAAATTAAAATCGCAACAGCCGAACCTCTAGAAAAGTAGGTTCGGCATAAAAAAACCAAAATTGAAAGTCGAGTTTTTTCTTGAAAATGGAACTACAATGTGTAAACTTACCTGAAGCATTGTGAAATAACCTCCAATGTTTCTACTTGTCCTAGACGCAGTTCCAAGTTGCTCGAAGAGGAAAGAAAAGGCCGCGGTTCCCCAAGAGTACTTGTGGCATCTTTTCAAATACCTTAACAATTGAAGGTATTGATCATTAACCTTGTTCCCACTGTTATCGGGAAATATAACACTTCCTAAAGTATACAACAAATACGCGGTAGCAGTGCGCTTAGCTGTGACCTCGTCCATAACCAACTCCCCCTTTGAAATTTTCTCATTTGTGTCTCCAAAACACTTTTTCAAAGCGGTGAACTTGATTTTCTTCAACTTCTTTGTGCTAGAATCCACAAACTTCACCTCTTTAGCAGCGCAGGCAAACTTCAATTCTGTTTTGTCTTTTGGCCAACCAAGAGTTTCCTCGGCAAGTACATACAACTCATCCCAAGTCATTTCATAAACCGCTGAGTTCACATTTTTCTCATGCATTCTAGGACCACTAATCTTCTGTGCATCATCTGGAGTAATTGACATCTCGCCAAAGGGGAGATGAAATGTGTAAGTCTCCGGATAAAATCTCTCACAAAAGGCTGAGTTTGTAACTGCATCAAATTCCTCTTGTGCATGGAAAATAGCAGGCCATAAACCAGAGCCTTGTACTAAAGCCACCACCTCAGGAGCCTCTTTGAAAATATCCCAATGTGCGGCGCTTTGGTGTCTAAGTACGCGGACTGCATCCCTGTGATCCGGAGTCTCGTAAATTCTCTTCGCCCATGACTACTTGTATCCAGTCAACACTCTTCCACCATCTTCAGGGAGACCATGGGGCAAACCACCCTTGCGAGGACGTATCACATTATCCGGATGAGGAATGTGCTTACCTGTCTCCCTTGATGTAACAACTTTCTCTTGTTCTTGTTCTAGTTCTTCTTCTTCTTGACCTTCCTCACCAACATCTTCATCATTGTCATCCTCTTCTTCAACAGGCAAAGAGCAAGTCGTGTCAAATCCACTTTTCCCTGCATGTAAGTTCTTTGTGCCACCACCTCGAGGTTTGGGAGTTTTTGAGTTAGAAGGAGTCACTTCCATTGTTCTCCTTTTAAGCTTGGCTTTGAATTTTCCCGGATGGGTGCTAAAACAAATGAAAAACCTTAATTAGTTTTCCAAATTAAATAAATATGATTCTACTACACAATGTGATAACTCACCTATAAGTGGACAAGTTTACAGGAAGTTATTGGCCATACACAGTGTAAAGTTCGGCACATATGATATTTATCAATATGAGCCGAACAAGGTGCCCATTAGTGTTAGCCATGGTCAGACACAAGTTCGGCACATTCGATATTTATCACAATGAGCCGACCAATGCACCCAACAGTATTAGATCGGTTATTAAATAATGGTATTCAAGTTCGGCTTATTATCATACAAAAATTTTTGAGCCGAACTCGGTGGTTCGGCTCATACGATATTCAAAATATAACAAGCTTTCGGCCGAACTGTTCTTCGTCTGTATAAAAACAAAATAAGTTCGGCTGCTAAATTTCAGCCGAACACTACTCTGAAACTAAAAAAAACCTAGACGAATCATCGAGTACATGTCATAAATCAACGAAATACGCAAAAACGAGCAATGGGTTTGTGGGAAATACCTTTCTATGTGCAATTTTAAAGAATCAGCCTCTATTTCTCCCTCTCCAACACCAATCGATCCACTACCCTCTTCATCACCATCTTTTCCAAAATCCCTAGATTGAGATGCTACGGAAGCAACACCAGGATTCGGCACCGTATTTCTAGGGCATCGCTTAACACGAGGTGCCATTGATGTGTTTAATCTATAACTTAATCGAACAAAGAAATTTTCAGATTTTTTTTTTCAGTTTTTGGAGAAGAAGATGGGAAGAAGAGGGAGAGAGAAGTGTTTTTGGTTTTAAAAACTTTTAATTTTTTTTTTTTTTGTTAAGTAACGGTTGTTAGGGTTAATTAGTGGGTAACGGTTAATTAGTGGGTGGGTAGTTAATTAGGGGATGGGTTAATTAGTGGGAGGGTTTTAGGATCAGAATTTAATTTAGTGAAAGGGTATTAATATAAATTAAACTATGCAGTGGTATTATAGTAACTTAAGCATTATTAGGACACCCCTTATAAACAATCATTGGATGGCATAATAAGTCTGTATGCCCCGAAATTATCCTGTATGCCCCAAATGAGGGTTCTTTCTATAGTTGTTCTTTATTGTTAGGATTACATGTCTGGCGATGTAAATACAACATTTTGATATTTATACAGTGACCGGCAGTGTAAATACAACATTTTGACATTATACACGGTGACGGGCAAAAGAGTTCCCACGAGAATTGGAATGACGTACCAAGTACACCTGACACCAGATACCAGCAGGTATCACGTTTCTGTTAAAATTATTGCTACCTGGGAACGTATAGTCCCTCAAGTAATCGAATCTTAAAGATGGTCAGTATAGTCCCAAGTGATCGAATCTTAAAGATGGTCAATAAGAGTCAACCTGCTAAGTTTACAACAGTTTCCTCATTTTCTAGATCCAACTCAATATCTGTCAGTATTGTTATGATATGCAACTTTTCAGATAAAATAAAACGAAAGAGTGCAGTATTTGCCATTTCCGCTTTATGCATTGTTTCATTACTCAAATTATCATAGCGATACTAGAAATGTGAAATGGAAAGGGAATACATCTTTCAACCTTTCACATCAGTATATCCTGAGTAAAACAAACAACCAGTTGAAGTCCAATATTACAGCCCTAACAAGATCTATTTCTAAAAGGTGATCCTGCATTATGTCAAGTTATAGAATCCATGCATCCATTTGTCTCAAAACACTTGCGCACTTGCTTTGATCAAGATGCATAACTATACACTACATCACTTCCCAACTTGTTCGCAAGCAAACCATAACTTTAAGGTTTCAGGATAACAAGGGATACTCTTTAAGGTTGCACGAAAACCATACCCTTGGCAAGCTCTAATGCTTTCTCGCGTCCAAAGAACTTCTCCACAATTGCAAGTGAAAATTCCATGGAAGTTCCCGGGCCTTTACTGGTGATAAGTTTTCCATCAATTACAACTCGGTTCTCCGCCTCACTCTTATCCGAGAGCTTTTCACACAAGGCTGGATAAGCTGTGGCTTTCTTACCCTGTATACAAAGAGAGGGAAACAAATTAAATTTACATTTAAATCATTATATAAGCTCTTGCATACAGGAAGTTTACACACCTTGAGTAAACCATGGGGCTCCAAAACTAAAGCTGGAGATGCGCAAATTGCTCCATAAGGTCTGTCGGATCCCATCTGGTTCTTGAGCATATTAACCAGCTTCTCTGATTTCGAAAAAGTTTCCGCACCAGGAAGACCACCCTAGAAATATACAAGAGAGCTTTGTTATGTCAGCAGTATATATGCAAGAAGTCACACATGTAAGAGGAAAATATCAGCCCAACTTTACTGCAACAAAGCTACGAGGTGGGGATCAGTATCACTCACATTCTCCCCAAATGTGATTGAAAAAAACTAGTTCTATTAAGTAACTTCCACTCCTATTATTATTTACAGAAACTCCAACGCGGAATTAAGTAGATGATAGGATAACTGACTGGATCTCAGCGTTTCAAATGCCCAGAAAACTTACCGGCAACACAATTAGATCGTAAGAGAGTATTGCAGCCTCATCGAGAAGCATATCAGCTACAATCTTCACTTTCCGAGAAGCTAGAATTTCATATTTATCTTCAATTGATGCCACAATCACATTTGCCTTTGCTCGCTTCAGAATATCAATGATCATTGTGGCTTCCATCTCTTCTGTGCCATTGGCAATTGGCACAAGAATCTATATTTAAGAAATATAGAAGTAGCTATAGTCAAGAACGTGAATCAACTATCATTAACAGGAGTGATCACGTCGAATGCAACACCAACCCTCAATGCAAGGATTACTAAAAATCTAAAATCATAACATTACATTTCTAATTCATACTTTCATAGCCACCTGATAAATTCAACATTTAGGATGATTTTTTCATCCTAAGAAGGCACAGTTGATGGACGTTGTCATCAGAATATGGAAGACACGATGGAGCAGAAATAAAACAAGGGGACTTAAGAGGGTATTCAAATGAATTAACACACACCTTGAAAAACATATATATAGCATACAATAGTTACCTGTGGAGTGCCGTTGAATGTCCACTTTACAGGATTTATCTCAGTCACTGTATATTCATCCCCATGATTTGAACGCATTACCTGGAAGACAACAACAGTAACATGATTCTTACACTTGACAGATGCCTTCTCCAACTAGTATATTAGGGGTAAGATACAAAAAAATGAAGAAAAAAAAACTCTTAGCTGAAGAAGACACCATTATATTGGTGAAATGAACTCAAACCTGACTTCCATACTGTCTTGATCTTACAAAATCAAGTATAGATATTCTCAGTTAGAACTTACCCTCACATATTGGTACTTTCAAACTGAATTAAAGCATTTGAATAAATAACATAAAACCAGCATACCATAGGTCCTGCAACCTCTTCAACCTTATCTTTTCCATATAGTTTCTCAACTAGGGCCAAGGAGAATTCGATAGTCGTACCAGGACCCCGACTAGTAACAGCTTGTCCGTCCTCCTGTACTCTTGATTCAACCATTGTTGCATCAGAAGGTAATTTGTCAACAACTGAAGGATGGCAAGTCGCCTATTTCACCGGTAAAAGAGAATGTCAAATAAGAATACCATTAGTGGGGAAACCATCACGTGATTCAAGATATATTGAAATCATCGCAAGATTCGGAATGTAATAAAAATCTTACTTTCAATCCCTTCAACAAACCCCAAGGTCCAAGAGTGACAGCAGGAGCTGCACAAATTGCAGCATAAACCCGCCCATCATCTGCTTGTTTTTTCACCAAGGTTTTCAACACCTCGCAATCTCCAAGAGTGGAAGAACCCGGCATCCCCCCCTAGAATATACAAAAACAACAAACCACCACTCAGAAAGTAAACAGCCTTGTTTTTTAACAAAATTGAGACCTAATTTTGTTTCAAGCGGAAAATCAGCGACTATAACATGCTGGGGTATTGTGAAAGTTTTCACTGACTAAAATCTACGAAGACGATTGAATGATTCTACACATAAGGACGTGAACGAAAGAGAACATTATAAGAACAAAATCAATTTTTTGCCCCACAATCATAACAGAAGAAAAGAATTCGAATTCAAATAAAGTAAAGAGAATGAGAGAAAGTAAAACATACCGGAATAGAAATAAGATCATAGGTATTATCAGAACATTCAGAAATGAGTGCATCAGCAACAAGTTTCATTCCCCAAGAAGCATCAATTTGAAGATCTTTTTCAACAGAAGCAACAGTAACATCAGCTCCAGCTCTACGAAGAACATCTACCATAATCACAGCCTCCATTGGTTCCGAACCATTTGCAATTGGAACCAAAACCTAATCAACAAAACAAATTCAAAACTATTAATTCCATAAGTTGAGAGACAAATTTTAAAAAACTATTCTAGTCACTGGATTTACCTTGCGAAGAGTGGAAGCCATTGCCGAAACTGGGAATCTTTGAGTTGAAGAAGAAGAAGAAGAAGTGAAGAGTTTTGTGGTTTTTGATTTGGACGGTTTTAGTTTTACGAGAGGGTTTAAGTGAAGAGAGAGATTGAGTATACGTGTTGAAGCCATTTTTGTTGGGGTTTCTTTAACTGCCTGTAGTACGACCCAGAAAGGTGGTCAGACGCATGGTCGATTTCCTCCAGCTGTTGAAATCATAGTATGATTTTACTTTCTAGGGATCAGTTTTTTTTTTCAGTTTGACTGGATATACTCCACCTCTCCACGGAGAATAACCACGTGTTTTGATTAGCTCAGTTGGTGAGGCTATGATGTCCTCAGGGTCATCTTATCCCGAATTGCCCAAATAATATTATTCCATTGCGTTGGTAATGGGAGTTTTATTATTTATCTTCAGCCGACAAAACAGAAATTACAGAATGACCTAGTTCTCAACTCATCGACAGTGGGGTATTTTACAGTTTGTGCAGTCTTCAGTCTTTTATGGGGGAGTAAAAACTCTTAATGAGGAAGAACGTATTAAGAACATAATAAAAAAGAAAGAATGATTAAGTAATAATCTAGTGTGTACGTGAATTACATTTCTAATTTTTCGATCCTCAATATACAAGACTACTTTTACAAAAAAAAAAAAGGTTAGTGAGTAGAGCGCGTAGCTGGTTGCAAAGAGTACTTGGACCTGAAAACAGCTAGTAGGCATGTGGGGCAAACCAGCACTCTTCCGCATGTTCTACTGCTGGGTCTTGAATTTGGAAAAAGAATGCTATTCATCATCGGATTCCAAAGTTGGAGTATTAACACAGCTCTCCTTCTCGTGAAGTTTTAATAACTTCTTCTCTGGATCACATAGTCCTGTACAAGTGAGCAGTGTTTAAAAGTATTGGTTAATTTTATCCATTCCCCATACAAATCAATAACTGTTCATTTCAAGACTATCATAAACCAAAAAGCCAAACAACTGATTCCCTTCTCCACATCACGATCTTTAAGTTAATTTTGTAATCCATGTTAACTTGTTTCATCTCATTTATCTTGTTTCATGCAGGGTTACGTTGGTTCTACTACAGAAAATGTAGGGGGATAAAACTAAAATATTGGATTGAGTTTGTAAAGAAGTCACAAAACTATATGAAATAATTTAAAAAAACAAATTAGCATAACATAACTACCTGAGCAAGCAGGAATATCCCAGATAGCAACAAAAGATGGTGTACACTCTGATTCACATAAGGCTCGGTTGTCTTCATGGTTAACATTCATTGCTAGCATCCATGCACCAATTGTGACATCCTCATTACTAAACATGCGGAAACTGTCATTTGAAGCAAAACACAATTTTGTTACCTAATGAGATCCCAGAGAGAAAAATCAGCCATCCACCCGTAAATTACACACCAAGATTTTAGTGTCTTCCTTCAGTGGTAGTTAAATCCCCAGATACTAGTAGATACTGGGAAATGAGTCCTGGATAACTGATAAACTATTCAGCTGAAAGTTATTCCAGAACCTAAAGGATACATTTTTCTAACTTCATTTTTATGGGGATCATTTACACTTAAAAAATAACCTGGATCCTCCAAGATGACAATACAGAGAGATTTTCTAGGGTCGTGCAAACTGCAATTACTAAAATAGTAAAATTACACAACTTCAGAATATAATGAATTGTAGATTGTTGTTAATTATGAGCATTGTTCAACTTGCCTGTCATTTCTTAAAGCGACCAAACTTGAGACAACCTCTGAGGATAGAGCATAAAGCGGCCCATATGCATGGAGAAAGTATTCCTTTCCAAGCATGAAACCCAAAGGCTCATACCTGCATACACAATCATCATCCCGTAATCTAAGGAAAATTAGTATAAATTTTCCAATTAGTTCTAGTGGAATATCATAACTAAGTCGGTGTAGTTAGAGAAAATAAGGAGAAAGTAGATTACAAAGCCACTAGTACACAAAAATAAAAAAGCCAAGACAAAGAGAAGAAATGATTCAGAAATAAGAAGAGGAATATGTGATATTGCTAAAGTTCAGAATTTGCTTTCAGACAATTAAGGACAAACCATTTGAGTTTTGGGTCAGTGAAAACTGGACCTTTCTTCATGCATCCAAGGTAAGTTCGAGGATCTGAACGCTCTTTTGCCAAGAGGAGAGAAAGCCGATCTGACAAGACAAAGAAAAATGAGAATTCAACTAAGGTTTCAAAATCGTGCGAGGTGTACGCCTTCAGGCGAAGGCGAGGCAGCCCAATAAGAAACACCACACGCTTAGATTACACGCAAGCAACAAAAAAATGCCCGAGAGGCAATCCTTTATAGTAGTAAAAAAACCTCCTAGAGCGGCTTTGGTAAATCATTAAATTTCTGGTCGTTTGAAGAAAAAATGCATGAAGAAACAGTCATCTGAAGAAGTGTTTAATATCTTTCTTACAGCAAGGCATACACCCCGCAGTATGTATTGAGGCAGTCAGGAGATGAGGAAAAAACTGTTTTAGACCTTTACATAATACCAGGAGGACCTCGTAGTACTTTAGGACGAAGGATGTAGCTGAGCTTTGAAACAAACCTGGTCTCAGATAAATGTCGTCATCAGCTTTAACATAAAAATCAGATTCAAAAAGTCCATAGGCAGCTTTGAAGAAAGCTAACCTGCAAGCAGTGACCAGATAAGCATACTTCTTTTGCATAAATGTCGTAGCTAAATAAAGATGTTTCATACAAACACTGTGAGCACTAACGTTTTATATGGGAGTTTGCTGTACTCCTCCTCAATGTCTAGTAGGATGAAGTCATCATATTCTTCAACTTCCTTTTTGAGTTCCAACATCTTAGATTTATCGCTGGTTCTCCCAATCACAAATCGGAAAGCTAAACCAGTAGCCTCTTCCAAGCTACAAGATATATCCGTATCAAAAAAGGTAAGAAATGTACTGTGACACCACATTTCACTTTATCCAATAGATCATGAAAAACATGCTGTAGTCAAATAGAAATTTGGCAAAACCACACTAGTCATGAAGGATTATTTCCATATTATCATACTGTCAATTAACATTACAAAATGTCAGTTAACATTACATATTGTATGTTCATCCAAAAACTATGATATTAACTCTCTCTAGTGAAGGTATCGAATTCAAGATATTAGTTCCTAAAGGCAATTATATTTATCTCTTCCATATCCCGATAGAACTATTAAACAACAAATATCCAAATCTATGTGAGATCAGTAACATGTTTTCATAATTTCCTACCAATTTGATTTCAAAGTTCAGCAATTCCACATATATAAAATAACATAAACTCACCGTTGAAGCCCTTGTCGATCCGAAGGCATCCAAGTTTTCCTCAAAGATCTTCTTCTTCCAACAGATCCGAAACCAGTTTGGATTCCGACAAACCCCATAACTTTATGCCTCTTATGATCCTCATGAGAATCACCAATATTCAAATCACTACCACTATTCCCATTACTTTTCTCCCAAACAACAGAAACAGATAAAGGTTCAGATGTTGTTCTACATTTATTATTATAACTAGAAACGGGTCTTAAAACTGAAACTAATCCAAAAATGAATCCAAAGATCCCAATAAGAAGAAAACAGATCGAAATCGAACTTCTTCGATTATAAGAAAGCCATGATTGTCTAGATGGGTAAAACGATTTTGGAGAAGAAGGCATATCTTTTGGTGTCCACTTCATAACACTAGAAAACTAGAGCACCAAAGAAATGAAGTAGTAGAAGGATAACGTTACTGTAGTTGCATTGGGACCGAGGAAATCTAGGGTTCGCAAATTAATTTGTCAATAGAATTAGAATCGTATAAACAATTTACAAATGGGATTTATTTGCAGGGAGTTTGAGTCGGTGAAGGATAACAGCAATCGGAGGGAAGATGGGACCTCAGTAGCGCTATGTTTACGTTACCTTAGGTTCACTCACCACTGACGATTCCATTATCACTCGAGTCCGATTACTTATGGTCTGAGCATTTCCAACCGTAGATGTTGAAAATCCCACGCGGAAGTCTCATTTGGTACTTGGAAGAGAAGTCTGAATTCTGGTTTCCTAGTTTCATGCTAATTCAGTACTTGGAATAGATAATGCGTCTATTCTCACCCCGACAGGGAAATGGACAAAATGGATGGGCACAAGTCTTTTGTCCATCCCGTCTCAAGTTGAGTTGATCGACCTAAAATGACGAATCAAACAGAGCAGACCGGCCAAGGGAAGGTCGAGGCTTGGCTCTGGTTGAGACGACCATCGTCTCAAGTTTCTTAGCCAAATAGAGGTTTATTTTTATATATGTCTGTTACCAATCAGTTTTCTTGGTCAAATGGAACATCATTTCCCACACTGCAAGGTATCTCAAGTAGGAAATATACATCTAACGATGTCATTCTTGTAAAAATATTAAAATTGTTAATTTCATTTACATCTTCGTATTGATTGCATTAGAAATATAAATCAAAATATTTAACATACCTATTTCGAAGTCTGTAAAATGAAACATGTGTAGTATACCACCGATGTTCCACTAATACAAACGTAAATTTGGGTTGATGTTTCTTTGCATCAATATGGTACAAAGTGAACCAAGAAAACTTATCGATAATAGTTTTAGCACCATGAGATAGCTCTGCATAACATTTGATAACTTCATACTAACTACCTCTTTATTTTTTAGCAGCGTTATCTCGCTCAACTTTTGTAGACAGATGGCCTTGAGCTCTGGATAATTTTAGACCGGGAAGTAGATTGAGATGGCTCTCTTCATCAGAACTTGACTATGTTATCGTCATAGGTTGACTGGGTTTGTTCTTAGGTGGTTTTCTATTTCTTTGTCGCATAATATCTTGAGAGTGAGACATTTCTATTGAGAAAATTTTTAGAGAAGTTGAATAAGAATTATAAGGATTTTTTGTGGAGAAAAAATGTGGAGTAGATTGATTTTAGTATGAGTAGAGAAGTTATATAAGTGTGGTATTTATGTGTTTGAAAAACTAGCCGTTTTTTTAGCTGTTGAAAATTAGTTTTTGTCGTAGAACATTGGGACGGGCGAGCTAACTTGAGATGAGCCTCGGCTCAACTTGTGACGGTCGTCTCAAAGTTCAATGGTCGAATCAATGTTCTAAAATAAAGCATATTCCCACTGTCCAAAACTGGGTTTTCCCATCCACCTGACTTAGCAAATGTGTTGTTTTGCAGTCTCCCCTGGGCTTGCTCTAACCATTGAGGACTTCATTATCACTCGAATTCGACTACATATGGTCTCAGCATTTCCAACAGTGGTCGTTGAAATCCCACGCGGAAATCTTATTAAGAGTTTACACATGCGGCAAGAGCAAGTCTTATGGTAGAATAATTTCATCTTCCAGGTTTCATGCCAGTTCAGCACTTGGAATAGATCTTGGAAGTGCAAGTCTAGTGTTGGAGACTTCTAAAGTAACATCAGAAATAATGTTAAATGTCGAGCGCAAATTGGATTATTGTTCGACGTAATTCAAATTAGATTTTTTTTCTAGATCAGATCAATGGTCAAGTTGTCTGCATAAATTTGATTGGCGTTTAATGCAATTTGGATTAATGTATTCTTACATAGCGTTGGATCTAAATCAGATTAACGGTTAATTGTAGGCGCGAATTAATGGACGTTTAGTGCAATTCCGGTTAGTGTTTTATTAAAAGTCCACCGTTGTTTCAATTATCATTGAGCACCAATTGGATTTATGCTTTCTCTTAAATTTTAAGATCTCTTTCAAAAGACCTTAGAATATGGCTTGAAAAAAATGTAGAAGCCATTAAACTTGATATTCCAAAAAAATTCTAAGCTTGGAACAGCTTAGATTCAACCACAAGACTTGTTAAGATTTTTTTGCCATATCTTGGTTTTGGTTTTAGGATTTCACGTGTATAAGGAAGATTTTTTTTTTTTCCTCTTTAGTTTTTTTTTTTTTTTTTTTTTTTTTATAATTTCAAAAACTGCGTTAGAGTGCACAATTCGGTTTAACCCACATGTGCAGGTATTGAAGTCTGCTTGTCCACATAAAAGTTATGTATTAGAGTCACAGGTGATATCCCATCGACATTCAGTTATAACTGAAGATTTTCGACGTGAAAACAAGAGAATACAAGATATATCAATCAAGGGCTTCATCCTAAAAATGATTTGTAATTAACATGAAGATTAATAATCATACTTGTGTATTCTACATCCTTATTTATCTATCAGTAATAAGTACTCACACACTGGACCAATATCCATGACGATAAATGCACGTAAATGTATATATGAATCAAAATGAATTTGTGTCTAGACTTTAGTGAGCATTACCTTGATCGTTGAATTAGGTCAAAGTATGGAAGGAGCCAAAACATGAAGGTATATCCTATAACTTATTATGTTCGTTTCGGACCAGTTCAAAATGGCTCTGGAACCTAGCTAAGCCTGAATATTTCTCTGGATAGTCGTGTTCCGAAACACTTTTAAGTAACAATCATCGATGTCGGAATTATAACTATTTAGTTTTGGAACCAGACAAGAAGCCATGACCTAATTTTTATGCAATTAAGGTGTGTTTGTTCGAGTTTCCTTATTTACATTAAAACTGACTTATTTGCATGATTTCCGACTCTATTTGGGGTTCATTTAGATGCATGCACTAAATAAGTCTTTAATTTCTTCCTAAGGATTGTCTATATACTTTTCAAGTCAAATATTGAGAGAGAGTATAACTTGGTGTAGTGGTGATTATAAGTCAAAATTTATGTTGCGCACCATCAATGTCAATGTTCGGTTAGACAAAAGTCCCATCTCATGTATGTTCTAAGTAGGTGGTCCTACCACGAGACATCAGTTAATCCAAAAGCCTACGCCACTTGGTCCAACAACCTACACCGGTTGGGCCAACGTCGGTGGAGTCAACACTATTTGTTTCTAGTCTAACCTAACAAAGTCGACTCTAATTTAATCAAGCAGCTTCGAGTTTTGAAGCTAAAATATGACAACCAAACTTGACATACCAATGCTTGGTAGGTTCAACCGAGCAATGCTCTAACAAAAAGATATATAGTGATTCGCTTTTAAGGTCTCGTTTTGAGTATCAAATTAAAATACTTGAACATTAAGTAATAAGAGTTCAGCACATGTTAAAAATGTCGACATTATGTGAACATTCCAAGTTCAATATGTATACATCTCGATGTTTGTACAAACCTAAAATTCCCAAATATATCAAAAATGTAGT
Organism: Papaver armeniacum; assembly: GCA_023531295.1. NCBI lineage: Eukaryota > Viridiplantae > Streptophyta > Magnoliopsida > Ranunculales > Papaveraceae > Papaver > Papaver armeniacum. The sequence continues at coordinate 108,115 of JAJJWW010006846.1, forward strand.
TACATATTCAGGGATCCGTCCTAGGGTCGATCATATAATTGGGATCGATCATTGGATCGGTCCTGAACTCTCTTACGACTATGAAACATAAAATCAAGCGACTCCGATTTTGGAACTAAAATTGATAACCAAACTTGACATACTAACGCTTGGTGGGTTCAACTGAGCAATGCTTTAACACATAGCAGAGAAACACTCTTGACTCTTCAGAGAACATGTTTTTTGTGATTTTTGCGGAATAAAATTTTTTTCCCGCGTGGATCATCCGATCTTATGATAACAGAGTTATGAGTGTAACTGCATATTCATAAAATTTTGGTTATGACTGAAAAGGCTTGGGTATAATAACCACACCCAATAATTCATTCGGAAATTGACCGCGGTCGTAAGCGTCAAAAATAATTTACACTTTCTTACTACTCAAAATATAAATATAGCAAGGGCAAGAAAGGATCGATCCCACAGAGAGGTCTAGGTTGTCAAATTGTTATGGTTTCCTATATAAAACACCGAGAATTTTCTGATTGTGTAAATAAAAATAAACAAAAAGCAAATAAAGTACGCAAATCAAGGATGTGAAAATATTGGATAAAGGTTTCATCTTCAATTGTAAACAAGTTTATGAATATATGAATAGAATTCGTATTTAATCTCGCTATCATCAAAAGCCATAGAATACCTTATTGCAAGAATACTCCGTAATTTCCAAAGTTATCAACACACACATTAGGGGTGCGTATGTGAAATCTACCTAAAGAATAACCTAACGCCTTGCGCTAATCAAGTTCAATTCCTAGGAGCATTAAGTTTCGAAATAGGCTAATCAATGCAATTGTAATACATTGCGCAAACAATTCGAACAAAGGTCAATTTCTACATATGATTACGAGGATGTATCACTACAACCTAGAATCATATCATGCTACTCGTATTCAAGGTTATCGCTCGATGAAAACCTAAAATAGCTATAGATATGGATGTGAGTTCAATCAATTCTAGACTTAACTAAACAAACATTCAATCATATTGCAATCCATCAATCATGCAATTATTGTAACCCGTAGAAATCATACGATAATATTGAGAGAAAACTAATTCATAAAAATCATAACTTGGTTGCAAAATCCAACTACATCTTCAACCAATAATAAAAACTTAGTTACTCATGGCATAGGAGTTCATAGCAAGAAGAAAGAGAAAACCTATCATGTTTCTAAACCCTAGAACCAAAAGTATGAGTTCTCCCTAATGGAGATATCTCTAGGTTTGAGAAAGACTTTTCTATTTATATGCTTCTCCCATTCCATAAGGATACTCCTTCCAATATTAGGTCTTCTCAAAACCCATCTCCAAGTGGTCCACCAAGCCCATGTGTGAGAAAAATCCATGTAGAAAATATGTCCAAAAATACGTCGCCGGAAAACTGGGATTGTGGCCGGAAATCGGCCAGAATAGTCGCCGGAAAGTGTCTCAGGTGACCGGCAAAGTCCGCCCGGTCACCGGTCAACGGGTCGGATCGGGTCAACGGGTCGGATCGGGTCAACAGGTCGGATCGGCCGAGGTCAACTGGGTCAACTCTGTCTGAGGCTGAATCAATGCAACTCAGCTGAGTCATTTCTAGTCAGCAGCTGACTAGTCTTGGCCATAGCTTTGATTTATTCTTGTTGCACAGGAAGTAACCCAGTCATGCACCATGATGGCGCTTCATCCAAGTAGCTGCAACTTCAGAACTCTCAGCAGCTCCTGCCATCTCCTTGCCTTGCTCAGCCAAATGCAGTCACAGCTCCACCTTCTTGTCCACCATTTGAACTCAATCCCACAGCCTCAATCCATCTCACTGAAATAACTCCACAACCAACTGCATCCTGCCATTGCACAACCGCAACTCAATCCCACAGCCTTATGTTCTTGCCATCCGAGCAAAGATCAGTTCATCCCAGTCCAGATTCTGCAACTTAGTACCATACGCGACATCAGCTCAAGCTAGCCCACCTGCCATCTACAGACCATCCTTGAGCCAACCCCCAATCACGGACTGCACACAAAAGTCGCCTCCAGCACTCAATTCACCTGTAACAGCACCTGACCTGCAGTTGCAACTCCATAACCTGCAATACAACCTCTACTCCACTCTGCCAGCTGCAACCACCACTTCCTCATTGCAGATGCAAACTTCCAGCTGCATCAATACCCTGCAGTTCCCACTCTGCAATTACATCTCAGGCAACCACTTCAGCTCAACATGACCTGAGCTCACTGCCAATCAACACCCTCTCGATTTAAGCCATTGCCTGTCTTAGCTGCATCATTATCACCACATCCTTGAAGTCACTCTGCCAAGCTCTTGACTTCCACAGGTTAACAGCACCACCAGGACCATCAAGCTTGCCATTCTTCATTACTGCAATCCACCAATTCAAAAACCCATTCAATCATCAGTTCTCATAATACCATCTCATGTATCTTCTCAATGGCAGCACCAACAACACAAGACCCATTATACTTCCATCTTGAAATCAATAGCAACCCGTCTCTAATTTCATATCAAATACCACCAGTTCCTTCCTCAATTGGTATCAATCTAAACTCCAGCCTCAGACAACAGAATCGAGCCTAAACCCCATGACTTTCCTCTGGTAGCTCTGAGTTCCACGAATTCAAACCCTGTGTAAGCTTTCACCAGAAAATGACTCTCTTGATTGTACAACAGCAACCTCCAAACCCTAATTCTTCTGGATCTAATTCATCATCTCTGTGTTCTTCATAGCTTATGTAATTCTTCTAAAAACCCATTTCTACATCTCAGATTTAACAGCAGCTTCAATCCCTCCTTCCAATCGATACCCAGTTCTTGGTGTTCTTCTCAATCCATCTCAGTTTCTTGACCCAACAACGACATTGATTTACGTCTCTCTCAAGCAGCAACAAATCCCATAAACTTCATCTACTAGATTTCATAATAACAGCACCTCCAATCTTTCACTGCTCAAATCTTCCAGCATCGCCATCTTCGACTTCGTTAACTCATCACCACTACCTTCTCGAATCTCAACTTGAAATCTCTTGGATCCGACAGAGACAATGGTTGCTTCCTTCTCAATTTACGGGGTCTCGGGTGAGGAAGTAATGGTCGAGAGAAAACATCTCTCAAGTTGGGTCTTGGTGTAGGAAAATGATGGTGGATATAGCCACCCCTCCACATCAGATAAGGGATACCCCAATGGATGCCCCATAACATGTGGTGGCTGTCATTTAATACCTCTCCAAAAGAAAGTTGTCCCTTAACCTTGGTTGAGCTTCGGATAGTGTTCGCCTATGACATTTTTTCCCTTTTGGCTCAAATTGGTTGATTTCTCCATCTTTTCCTCCGCGCGACTCCAGAGTACCTAATAACTCAAAAACACACGTAAAGTACATAATTCACAAGAAAAATAGCAAAGAAAGCGTAACTACTAGATAGTAAATACGGTGTATTCTACACCTATCAGAAATCTATATGGACTAACTCCAATATTATTCCGAGAGCACCAGCTTATAAAACGATCTCAACCAAGAAAGATACTAAAGAGATATATCTTTTTTTCTCAAATCAATCAGCAAATCAAACAGATAGAAATCTATGAGCCTGATTGATGTGAGAAATACTTGGACGGTACCAAAGACCAATGCCCAAGTGTCAATCAATTTATATCCAACAAACAAAGGTCGGATTTACCAATTGATTGAACTACGCACAACCTGTGATATTTCAATTATATAAAAATATAATGCGAAAAAGAAATAAGACAGACACCATAAATTTTGTTAACGAGGAAACCGCAAATGCATAAAAACCCCGGGACCTAGTCCAGATTTGAACACCCCCACTGTATTAAGCCGCTACAGACACTAGCCTACTACAAATTAACTTCGGACTGGAATGTACTTAAGCCCTAACTAAGTCCCACACCGATCAAGGTACAGTCGCGTTCCTTACGCCTCTAGAACCATGTCGGATTCTGCACACTTAATTCCTTTAGTTGATCTCACCCACAACTAAGAGTTGCTACGACCCAAAGTCGAAGACTTATAAACAAATCTATCTCCCACAGATAAGTCTATTCTGATAGATAAATCTGTCTCCCACAAAAGTACCTACAAAGTTTTGTTCCGTCTTATGATAAATCAAGGTAAAAGGAACCAATTGATAATCCGGTCTTATACTCCCGAAGAGCAGCCGAAATATCAATCACCTCACAATAACTTAATTATATGGTAGTAGAATAAGTTATTGCTGAATCACAAAGAATGAGATGAAGAGCTTTGTGATTACTTTTTATATCTTACCTATCGGAGATAAATCTCGAGCAAATCTTAGAGAAGATAGTACTCGATACGATAGAATAAGTAAGATCAGAATAAGCAACTACAGAGAAAATAGTTGGATATGGCTTCACGAATCCCAAATGAAGTCTCCAAGTCGTTAACCTATAATGATTTTGGAAAAACATAGGTTAAAGGAGAATCGACTCTAGTCGCAACTAGGACACAAGAAAGTGTCGGGATTAGGTTTTCCAGTTGCTAGAGTTCTCCCTTATATAGTCTTTCAAATCAGGGTTTGCTTTCATTCAAAGCTAAGATAGCTTAGTAACAAAGCATTCAATATTCACCGTTAGATGAAAACCTGATTTAAGATTCAAGCTAAGTTTGCTTAAAACCAAAGCAATATCTCTCCACCGTTAGATGGTCTTAGCTTGTTACACACAAATGAAATATACCTTTATTTAGATATGGGTAACCGTACCTAAAAATGTATATTGAGTTGGCTCAATAATAGTTAACCGAAGTCAGCCATATGAACACTTTTGTCTTGACCACATTCATCTAACACTTCAAATATGATGATCAATCAAACACGAAAGATAATCAAATGATTCTAATTGTGTTTCAATAGAGTTGTTCAATTGTTCACTATCTCATATAAATATATATGAACAAATTGAAATAAATTCGATTCGTAATCGTATGAAGTACTTAATTATACAAGAATCAATTCATGAACATTAAGCCACGGTTTACAAAGATTGCATTCCTTAATTCATAAATGTTTTAGTTCATGAGTATGAGAAACATACTTAACCGATTTTAGAACTTACCCACTAAGTTTGCAGACCGGGTACACAAACTATAGCTTCCGAACTTTGGTCTTGTCCAGCCGTTTGCAAACGGGTACGCAAACATCCATCCCGGACCTAACTCAGGTAGAACCGTTCGCATACTAGGTATGCAAACAAGGTTCCCAGACTTTACAGTTAAAACCGTTCGCATACTAAGTATGCAAACAAGGTTCCCGGACTTGAATCATACCAAAACAGTTTGCATACTATCTACGCATACTATGTTGTATCCAGACAAAGGTATTTGTTCTAAACTCCCATTTCAATCATTGAAACATCCTTAGAAGACGACAATGGTTGTCTAACACAAAACATTAGATTATAAGTAATTTTCAAATGATCGAATGATCAATACGAAACTTTCCAAGTCGACATCAAATGATTGTCTCACACAAATCATGTAAGATATTTCAAGGCAATTTCCACATGATCATCTTTTGACTTATTATTTAATTTCCAACAAATAAATTGTTTCCAACTAAACTCGTCAAGAATAATGATGAACGTAGCTAAAGCAAAAAGCTTCCAACATATATTTCGAGAAATATATAAGTGAGTTAAACTCAGCTCGAAATATCAAACGTGTATAATATAAAAGTCTATATATCTATACGACTTAGTCTCATTGGGAGATAGAATAAAATAGAATTATGAGTGATAGATAAGTTTTAGTCTCCACATACCTTTTGTTGATGAAGTTACTCCAAGCTCTCCTCATTAGATCTTTGTCTTCAATCGATGAACGCCATGAAGTCTAAAGCTCAACTACACATTATATCCTAATCCGAGACATAGCTATAAGTAGACTAGAAATCAAGACTATAATGTTGATCAACTAAAATTGACAAACAAGCTTGAGATAGCAACGCTTGCGAGTTCGGCCGAGCAGTGCTCTAACAATGACGTTATTGTAGAGATATTTTTTTCTTAGGGATTTCGGTCTTACCAAAAGATGTGGTATAAGTTTAGGATATCCATTTTTTAGCAAAACCATGGAGTTTTGGAGCTTATTAGCTTCCTTAGTGCATTGTTTACAATCTATTCGAATATGATCTTTAGTTCCACAAAATAATATTGTTTCTTATGTATAAGTAAGAGAGATAGTATGGAACACTCTTGTAAGAAGTAGGTGTAGTTTTTATTTCTAAGAAATGATGGAAAACGAGTTTCTCCCGACCTAGAGAATGACGTTTCTAATTGATTTCTAGCATAGTTACCGAGGTATAGATTTATCTAGAAGTTCAACACACTAAATAATAAAAAGTTACCAATTAGTGCAGGGTCGAGAACACAAAGTCAATAGATAAACTATACTCCCTCCGTCCCAAATTAGTTGAGCCAATTGGTTTTAAATTTTGTCCCACAAATAGATGAGCTATTTCACTAATCAAGGGGATATTTCTAAAACTACCCTTTTAATTGATTATTGTTACTATAAGAAATATGTATAATCTGATAGCCATGTTTATATTCGTTACGTATGTGTTTTAAAATGCTTTTCAACGGTATAAAGTTTACGAAAAACCGTGGCGTAGTTTAAGAGATAAATCATTTCTAAGTTTTACAAATTATTATCCATAAGGGCATACTTGTAAAAAATACTTAAACACACTCCTCTTTTCTCCTTGCCTTCATAATTGTGCAAACTACAAATGGCTCAACTAATTTGGGACGGAGGAAGTATTTCGTAACTTCATATACGAAAGTTGTAGAAACAAATACTGAATATTTGTTCTTAAACTAACTTGGTCATAGTATAATGACCAAGTCACCAATACTAAAGTCATTGTGATAAACTTAACTTTGAATGTTATGTTTTCAATGAATAACTACTTGTAAGAACAAAACATAAAGATGAAACAAGTCAAGTCTGTAGTTCCTAACCTCTAACTGAAGGATGATGTCTTTGTTGTCTTTGATACGTCTTTAGGTCTTCATGAGTAACTATAGCAAGTCTCAATATTTATATGTTCTTAGTCTTACCTAACGAAGTTGATTTTAGTAATCGACTCAAGCGACTCGAGTTTTGAAACTAAATTTGACAACCAAATATGACATACCGACGCTTTAGTGGGTTCAACTAAGCAGTAATCTAACACCATAATTCTAATACAAATCAAACTCTAATTAAAAAAAACACAAGTATTTGTTTATTAAATTTTTACCTTCGTTTATTAGAGTTTGAGTTGTATTAGAATTGTAATGCTTTTATGGAATTGGTCTTATAAGGTGTATGTTTTTTGGCATCATTTTAGGGTATTGGTTCAGTTTTATTAGAAGTTTTAATAGGATAGGAAACTATTTGCGGCTATACCAATTTGTTTGGTCAGTTGTTTCTCTTCATAGATATGAAAAGAAATTGTTTGTAGGGAATTATGAGATATGAAATATACTAAAATGTTTCTATACAAAATTGTTTGTCTCTCTACAAAAAATTTGGTCGTTTGTAGGGAATTATGAGATATGTTCTCTGTATAAATATGAAGTGTTGTTCTTAAATGGAACATAAAAACAACCTTTGTTCCAACATTAGTCTTTAAGGGATCGTCCAATAATAAAAGATTTCATGGCATCTTATAATCTGTTTGATCTGTAACAAACCACTTCTCTGATTTTCAGACCCAACTACCTCAACTATCGAAGATAGTAGTGTAAATAGTTTTGATCATTTCAAAGGCGGTGTGTGTGTTTTATTCAACACACATAAAAATAATAAAACAAATTGGTTAATGAAAACAAATAAAATAAAATATTAAGATATTTGTTGATGCGTGATGAATTGGACAAACAAAGTATAAAGTAATTTCACAAGAAATGAAAATATTTAGACGTTCTTAGAAATTCCAAAATGTCTTCCACAAAAGAAATCCTTATAACATAGTTGGTGTCTGAGGTTTATAAAATGGAACATTACAACAACCTTTGTTCCAAAAATAGCTACCTTGGGATCATCAAATAATAAAATATTTTGTTTAATTTATAACAAACTACTCCTCAGATTATTCACACCCAATTTCTTCTACTACCGAAAATAGTAATCTACATTAGTTTGGTCATTACAAAGATGATGTGATTTTTCTCGACATATGAAAAAAGAAAAGAAATAGTATTAATAGTTTTTATTGATATATAAAATATAAGTAGAGTGATTTCACAAGAAAAATAATTTTTAACGTTCTTAAATATTTTCTAAAATTATTCCGCTCAAGCTAACTTTATAACATATGGTTATCCGAGGTTCGTAAAATGAAACATCCAACAACTTATATTTAAAAAGTAATTTTTATGAAATCAAGAAATAATAAAATATTTCATGGCATCTTATATTTTGTTTGATCAAACAACTCCGTATTTCTACTTTTACTTCCATAAATAGTAATATATATATAATTTTTATCATTTTAAAGGCTTGTTATTTTCCATAACACATGTAATATTAAAAAAAAAAAAAAAGAGTTATTGTACCAAGTACGAAAGAAAAAGTTATCAAGACAGAGGGATCATTTGCAGTGCACGTGGATGGTGACGATTACGATGACAGAAAGTTTAGGAGATGGTGATAAGCCTCATGAGATTTTTGAGTAGTTGGAAATCAACTTTATTTGTTTTTCATGATAAAAAAACTTTCTACCACTTCTTGTTTAATAGTTTACCATGCCAAAACACAGTCTGAAAACGTAGTCTAAAACGCAACAACTAAGATTGGGCATGGGAATCTTTAAACATTAGCTTGGGAAACAAAAAAAAATTGATAAAAAAATCCACGTTTTTTATTTTATTTTGAATACGAGGTAATTAACTAGTGGTTATAATGCTCACCATAACCTACACACTGATGCAAATGGGCCACCACTTTATCTCATCACCACTTCGAACTATTGTATACTCGGTTGATGTTGGTGTTGAGGTAGAGTCGTATCATTACAAGGATATCATTTGGTGGTTGAAATTGGAACATCAGTCAGTATATATGATTTTTGGAACTTAAATGAACCTCTGGAAACATAATCTTCTATGGAATATCTAGTCAGTTGTGTGAATCTGTTTCCAGATTCTAAAGGTACATTACTAATTTATTATTTTCATTACCATTTTTTGGTATTTTGTATACGAGGTTTTTACAAATAATTGCAACTTGATTGGTTTCGTTGCAGATAAATTCAGTGTTTACTTATGTTGTAACAATATCCAAATGATATTTTTATACTCGGATTTTTTTTTTAATATTAGATGACGAATTCTTTTATGCAAGACACGCAGATGGATCAATCAATGGGCTTGTTGCAATAAAATTTCTTGATTTACCAGATGCAAATGATATGAACGTTGAATCTATTTTTCAGTTGTTTGTGTACCAACAATATCTTTGATAACTACAAATGATTATTACATATATATGTTCTGATGTCAACCAAAATCAAGGGATGGGAAACGCCATCTTGTTGCTATGAATGTCGTTGTGTTTTATCCAAGGCACATTTTCTTTTATCTTTTATACATGCATAGTTTTAGTTTGGATTTGTATACTTGACAATCTCTCGTTGATATGCTTTGCCGACGTAGTCAATATGGTGCCTTTGTCACCGGTAATTATGAGAGATATGTTATCATGTGGTCTGCTCAAAGTAAGAAGAGAATGTTTCAGGTAATTATGAGAGATATGTTACATGAACCCTTAACACCAAAGACAACAAAAACAAGAGAGAGTATCAGCAGAGAAAGAAAGAGGAGAAACAAAGAAATCTTCAAGTTTCGAAACAAAAAGGTAGAGGCGGAGAGAACAAGGGAGGAGGAGTTTTTAGTAGTCTTCTCTCTTTTTTTGTGAGTCTTGTAGATCCTCAAATAGCTCCGTGATTCTAAATTCATATTCAAGGAGTGAACTCTGAAAACATAAAAGCTTTCACAGTCAATTACTAAGCATAGACTTGTTCAATGATTGAGCACAGGAGAAATCTAAGAGATAGTATGGAAGAAATAACATTACTTACCTGTTGATATGATACTTTGTTTCATACTATAACTAAATACGGAACCCCAATTTAGAAGATCAGCAATATAGAGATAGTAACATACTGACTTGCTGGTTCCTTAAGTTAACAAACCCAAAACACCTTGAACGCGCAGTCTTTTCATCCCCATATAACTCTTGCATCTCTAACCATCTCTGCAATTTCACCATCTAACTCAGCTGCAAATACTCAAACAAGCACCCATTTCAGCTACCTCCTTCTATCATCACAGCAAACAACAGACTTCCACGGCAGATTCTTGTTCTTAACCATCTCCTCCATTTTCTTCTTCTTCCTGTAGCCTTCTAATTCCAACATTGAAACAAACTCAATCCATGATTCCCCGTCATAATCGAATTTACCTTCAACCCCATCAAGAACAGATGTTAATTCTATATGAGATCACAAATTCAAAGCTATCTAAAATCAAATCAATTTTATGGATAATACAATATACAGATTTAATTTTTATAAAATCAAATCAAATCCTAAAATCATGAAACAAATACCCAACAAAAAACCCTAAAATCGGTTCATATTTTGAAACCCTAAAATAGAAATTAATATAAATCAGTTCATATTTTGAAACATATACCTTCTAAGTTGGCAGGAATTCTTCAAAGTTCTTCATTACTTCAAACCCTAAAATGAAATCAGGAAAAACAAATCAAATTAGATCTAATTGAAGAAGAATGACTAAAGTATTCACAGATGAAACTAATCGTATCAGATTAACATATTCACATATTACAAACCGTATTAGGAAAAAAAAAAATGAAACCAAAAAAAAAAATAGACGATTGAAAACAGATGGAACCCTAAAAATCGAAAAGCCTATGACGATGAACACTTACATAGATCGATGATTAAAGATTATTGAAGATGATGGAGAAAACAAGAGAGGTTTTTATGATGGTTTCTCGGCCAATCGATTGAACAAAAAAGAGAAGAGAAGAGAGGCAGGAGCGGAAAAGAGAAAGAGAAACAAACATGAAAAATAAAACATCTCGATTCACTAAGGTAGGAGATGACCCTTATGTGTGGGAGGAAATATCCTCTAGTGTTACTCATTTTGGGTGGAAACACAATAGTACGCGTGTGAATGGCACACGCACAAACTCCAGGTGTGACGACCCAGGTGTGACCAAGCGTGTGATTGGCACGCCTATAAAAAATTTCGTAACGACTGCCGCCTGTTACGAATTTTTTGTAACGGGCGTTTACGATTCCGGGAATTTGGTGTATGAATTGTGGGTCATCTGAATCAAAAAGTGTTACCCAAAAGAAGAGAAAATCGCAACAGACCATGAAGATACCGAACATACCCTTATTTAACTTTTTGTTTAAGAAAACAATATCTAGTTGTGGTTCAGGTTCAGGCTCTATAAAAGGGTCTTGATAAAAAAAATCTTGGACTAGATTTCCTCAAAGGTAAGATCTCGAAGATCAGGTTGTAGAGTTTGAAAATACTCAACTAAGAACTTAGAGGCACATAACAATAACCTGAATAACTGGGGATCATCTAGGTCAATCAGATTTGACTCACATAGCTGACCACAATGAAAGTGGTGGTCTTCCTTAAACAAATATGTCGACTCTAATCTCCTAAGGTAATTAGGTTTAGTCTCAAAACTTAATAACTGACACATCTGTAACTCAAATGTTCCCATAATTGAAAGAAAAGTTTTTTTGTGGGAAAAAAAATCAATTTTGGTATCATAGCCTGGGTTAACCACATCAACCATAGGATGGGTTTCTAACAACTGAGATTCATTCTGGACATCATGAGGTTCGAGAAAACGTGTATGAAGATAATCTTGTAAAATGGTTGAGGCATATATGTCAAGTCCTATGCGTGGGAACTTTATGAGAGCTAAAGGTAAGGCACATGGAGAATGATAATCACCCCCAAACTTAGAGTTTTCAGTGTCGCTAGGTAGACTAGTCACAATTTCCCTAATTTCTAAATCATTAGATTCCTGAAAATGGTCAATTGATTCTTCTAAATTGTAATCAGGTGCATCCTCACTCATCTCTACGAGTTTATCTTCTTCTAAGACTAGTGTTTCTAATTCGCTAGACTCTAAAACAGTCTTCTCAGAATAAACCCGTTCCTCTAAACCATCGTGACAATCATATAAAGGATTCTTAGAGAAAGTTGCTCATCAACTAAGGTATCAATCATAATAACTTCCTCCGATTCAGTGAAAAGTTCATCAAACAATGGATTGTCAAACACATTATAGGCTAAAAAGGATCACATACTAGATTGTCTAAAACGGTAATATCTCTGGTCAAATCCACATCCTTTTGAATAGGTGAATAATCATTAAAATTATTAGGATCTGAACCAAAAAAAATATTTTCATCATGAAGCTCAATAAATTCCTGATCGCTATGCCTACATTTTTCAGATTCTTCATCAGCACTATCCTCATCATAATCATTATAATAACATGAAAATGGTTGAACATCATCTAAACAAGTAGTGTTACCAATTATAACCTCGTCATCTTGATTACGTGAATAAAAACTATCCTAATTTTCAAGGGTGGTATTGGGAACACTATATTGAAAATTAAGACTATCCTGAGCAAATTTTTCCACAATCCTATTTGTACTCTCAGTAAATTGCTTGAGGGCCTCTTCTAGAGACATCTTAGTTAACTGCTCTACGGACTCTTCTGGAAGCGGAATATTATAAGTCTTTTTCATAAATAAGTGAAACTTCTGTGTTGACTCATCGAAACTCTTGAGAGACTCTTCTAGAGAAATAGGAGGATCGTTTTGCTCGTATGACCTGTGGGTGTGCGAATAATAATTAGGCTCACCATGGTATGAGCCATAACCTTCAAAAGGTGGATGTTCCCAACCACTATTCACACTATGGTCAAAGTAGTAATGTCCATTTTGTTCAGTTGGATATTCGTTGTATTGGCTATTATAATACCAATTTGACATTCTCAACACAAAATAAAACCCACTGACAGGGGATTCTTGGGGCAAATGGGGTCCAAGGGTGAGGTCTCTATTTATAGAGAAAGTCCCTAACGGCTATTTTTTTTTTGAAAAATGTGAAATAATTTGGCATAATCGGTCTTCTAGAAGGTATGCATAACCCGATTGTGTTTTAATGCCACAAGGAATCGGTCTTTTGTGTGACCAACATAAACCGATAAAGACATGTAAAAAAATTGAATTTTCACCGAAACTAATCGGTTTATATATATTCATATGTGACCCGATTCTAGCTTGAAAAACATATAGGAAAAATAGCTTGCATAATCGGTTTATGTTGACATATCGAGTAGCCCGATTGTTGGCATGTCAGGCTAGAATTATTGAGCAACAACACATAATTAGAATTAAAACTTCAAGTGCATTAAGTTCAACACAGAGATCATACAAAATACAAACCTTAAAAGAGTGTTTAGAACTTAAAACAACCACAAGTCTTATAAACCTAAACTTTTAATATCTAAAGCTTAAACGTAAAAACTTAAATAGCAGGAGCACCTGCAACATCAGCAGCACCACCGGGAGCATTTGCAGCACCACCATCAGCAGGAGCACCAGCACCAGCACCAGCACCATCAGGAGAAGCAGCTTGTGCTTGAGCCATTTGTTCACACATATCTTCCATTTCTGCATGGAGCTCCCTCTCAACTGAAATCATGTTTATCCTCATCCTAGTGAACCTCATGACCTCATAAATCTCTTCCAGTGCAAGCTTGTCAATCAATGCGAGGGCTTGTTCAAGATTGGTCTCACGCCCATAGGCAAACTTATAGAGGCTTCTTTCTGGCACTCTTTGTGGTTTCCTAAGAATGTCCTCCAATGTGAGCTCTCGAGAGTAAAATGCTAGGTGTGAGAAGTCCATATCTACATAAAACCAAAAAAAAAAAAACTAGTTAATAATCGGTACATAATCAAACATATGTGATCCGATTCTGACTACAAAAACATACAGGCGTGTGAAACATTAGTAATCGGTTTATGTGGTACATATATAAAATCCGATTATGAAAAGGAATCTGAAGAGTCAAACATAATCGGTAAATTATCAGGCACATAAAACCCGATTATGGGATCGCATAATTATAAGAAAAAAATGTATCCAGAATCGGATTATTCTAAAGCACTTATAAACCGATTCTGGTGATGTATTTTCATATTTCGTTTCTAACCCTAAAATCGGTTGATGTTAATCATCATGTAAACTGATTACTGTGCATGCTCTTCATGGCAGAAAACAAAATCCATAATCGGTTTATTCGATATGTCAACATAAACCGATTCTTGATGTGATCATAGATTTTGATTTTCGAAAATTGAAGATTTAAACATGTAAATCAATCAAGAAATGCAAATCATAGAATGGGTTGATGGAGATTTACCTTTTTCTTGGTTGGATCGAAGATCTTGGAGGAGAGGATCAAAAAAAAATTGATTAGGGTTTTGAGAATTTGGAAAGATTATGATGAAAATAGAAACTTTTTTTAGGTTTAGGTTTTTATGTTTTTGGATTTACTGAAAATGGTAAGGATTAGTATTTATATGAGATTTGTTTTAGGAATTAATGTGGGGTAAATTAGTATTTTTTAGAAGTTTGGGTGCCAAGAGTAATTTGGTGGTGTGGGAATGAAAATTTGATAAGCCCCAATTTAGCCAGGTAAATTAACCCTTCCTTAGGGTTTAAAAAAAAATGTCCAAAAGTCCCTAAAAAATAAAGTTCAAAAAGTGTCCAAAAATAAAAAAATTACAAAAAATAAAACCCTATTTACAGTTTCTAAAAAAAAAAAAAAATATATATACAAAATCTTCTTCTTCTTCACTTCTTTTGGATTCCTCTTTTCTTTCCTTCTTTGGCTTCGCTTTTCTTTTGAGCACTTTCTCTATTTTTCCTTAGCTCAGCTCCAAATCTGAAAGCAACCAAGAAACACCAAAACGCGTAAAAAAGAACAAAAATAATAAAAATAAAACCTAAAAAACAAATCTATAAACAAGTCCGCGTCGGCGGCGCCAAAAATTGATCTAATTTTAGATAGTGGTAAGAAAGGTTGTCGTTCACTCGGACTTGATGAGATTGATATTAAGAATTAATAAACAAAAATACTTAAACTAGCATAAATATACAAAATATGGTCACAGGATGAAGAGACACTGTGACGCGGGATTTCACTACTTTTCATATTCTTGTGGTTCAGTCATTAACTCTAGACAATATAGCTCAAACAAAAGAAGTTGTGACTCTAATTCTTTGCCAACAACAGATTTCATAAAACATTAGTTGTAAGTTGTAAGCATGAAGCGTCAAAAGTAATTAAAACTAAGCATGCGACATCAGACAAAATAACAAGTAATTAATACAAATCATAAAGCAATTAAATATATGCAAAAAGTCATATAAAGAATTAATTCATTTACCACAATCATGAAAAGTTGCTTCCTCCATTGTCCCAGTGACGGGGTTTAGCTCCACATAGTAAAAACACACTCAAAAAGATAACTCATAGCTCAAATGGTGTTTTTATTGAAGAAAACTAACAAAACAGAGGTTCGCAACGCTTTGTAAGCGTCACAGAATCCACTGTTACAATTACACTTCTGAACAATTGTTGCAAAGAACTTACAAAATACGATAACGGAATAGTGTTGTTGTCATTGTTCATATGTCGCTGCAAAGACTGTTGCAAACCGTGTTAAACCACGGTTTATTAACGACATGCTTTGGAAGCTTATTGTTCTTCGTCTTATTCTCTTCCTGCAGGTGCAAAAAGCTCTGCAAATTCTTGTTCTTCGTTCTGTTCTCGCTCCAATCACTCCATCCCCCTATAATCACCTCTAGCACTCTTTTTATACTCGACAGGACAAGAAAATTCTAGTAATAACTCTGTATCTTCACCATTTACTGGATAATATTCTGCCATTACGTGGTTATTTTATTTCCTTTTGTATCTCTGCACGCGTCTTGCAGATGTAAACAGTCTCTAAACATGTGGCAAACACATCTAAGATGTCGTAGAACTCTTTTTAGGAAGAAATCTTCACGTAAATACCACAAATAAACCCGAGAATACCTCCTTACCCTGTCTTATCGAGATTCCATGTAAGCCTCCTTATTTTTCGATTCCACGAGACTTACCAATCCTGTTTTGAAACAACAGAATATTCCCAATCAATTTGAACGGTAAACCCCGACAAATACTCCACCAAATCTCTCCCAGAACTTCCACAGAAACCCGAGTTTATTTCCGACTCTGTTTTGCATTACACGAATATCCAGCCCAATTCTTTTGAAACTAAACCCATTACCAAGCCCGTCTTTATCAAACAGAGTAAACCCAAAGAGTTTTAGTGGTTGAATCTCCTTAAAACGCGTCCAATTCTCAAACCCTAATTTCTGCCACAAAATTCCCGCCAAAATTCAGTTTTGAAACATCAGAATATTCCCAATCAATTTGAACGGTAAACACCGACAAATACTCCACCAAATATCTCCCAGAACTTCCAAAGAAACCCGAGTTTATTTCCGACTCTGTTTTGCATTACACGAATATCCAGCCCAATTCTTTTGAAACTAAACCCATTACCAAGTCTGTCTTGATCAAACAGAGTAAAGCCAAAGAGTTTCAGTGGTTGAATCTTCTTAAAACGCGTCCAATTCTCAAACCCTAATTTCTGCCACAAAATTCTCGCCAAAATTCAGTTTTGAAATGTTGAAAATGAAGTGCCCCTAACCAAAATGTGGGCGCCTTTAGCATATGGGGTACCCTGGGGTGTGAATAGCAGGTGGGTGCCCCTTAGAAACTGGGTTCCCCTTATCCAGAATAAGAGTCCGCTTAACAATCATCCCCCGGAGGTGCAAAAATCACTTTTCGAGCAACTTTTTCCACACAAGTGTATTTCTCCAAAAACACCTTCACATACACAAAACACCATAATAAGTACAAAAATCGAGTACCAACAATACAGAAAATTGAGGACAACTTAGACACAAAAATGTGTCTATCACTTTGCGTTTGGTACTTGGAATTGACGTTGACTCGAGTTGGCTAGGTTAATCTTGACATCTATTAACTAATCATTATAATTTTATAACTAAGTTTAATCACTAAACGCCGTTATCAATCAAACGGAAGAACACATTCTTCCCCAAATTGATTGAAGAACCCTAATCATTTTTATTTAATCGTATAATCTCCATTAGGCATGCCAATAATGAGGAATAACATTTTTATTTTCTATCATGCGATCCTTCTCCTGAATAGCTTTCAAACCAGAAAACCCTCTGAGATATTTCAATCAATCATAACACCATAAGCATCTCATCTTAAAATAACAACTTCCTATCATCACCATATATTACCACTAGCAAAGATGAAAATGAACAACAAAACTCACAGCCATAGATTCAAGAAGTTACAGATGAAAGCAAACTACAAACTCCATCATCAACAGAAGGAAAATGTTATTTCTCCAAAATTTGAAACCAGACCCTATTTAAGTGTACAATTAAACCCAAACCAGAACCCATCTCTGATTCTTCTCAATTATCATAAACAAGATGTTGCCAAATCTATTAATATATAACTTTAAAAAAAAATCCCGATTGAATCAGTTTTTGCTTGTCGTTTGAGATTCCACTGTTTTATTTATGACTAAGAGGTTGAAGTGGATTGATTCAAGATTATCCTTCAGCTGTTGCCGACAATCTAAGTCGTTGATATTATAGGTTAGTCGAGATCTAATATGGATCATCCGTGTATAAGATAGGTTAAAGGACTTGGTAGGTCTTTGTTAGTAAAGATAAATATGGTTTAGTAATTAACCATTTAGCTAACAGAAAGTAATACACGTCACCAATTAATACAGTCAATCCGATTCAACGTTAATTTCAAGTACCAACCGCAAAGCTGGACAAATATTAGACCAAACTCTAAAGCTGGAAAAACCTGAGTACCAAAAACAAAATAACCCATCAATTTTGGAAATCTTCAAATGATCTACAAATTAATTCTTGAACAATAAATTTTTTCGAACTAATATTGTTAAGAACCTTTGAACTTCCAATGCTTGAATCATATTTCGAGATGTTTAACAAGACAAGCTTGACTCGAAAATTCTTTTTCGCAATAAATCTACTAGAAATCATTCGACATAGTCTCATAAGATAAAATGATAAGATAGAGAGTAAAATAGAATGATCCAGTCTTTACATACCTCGTTGATGAAGTTCTCTAAATGTCTTCATCGATCTCCAGTCTTCGAGGGTGATATCTGATACTCAACTACCAAATTCTAACCTAGTCCAAGACTTGATTTAGTAGACTAGAAATCAAGATATAGTTTTGTTCTTCTTCCATTACCAACAAGCTTCAGATACCAAAACTTGTATGTTCAACCGAGCATTGCTCTAACACCGTTAACATCCTTCTTTATAACTCAATCAACTATCATATCAAATAAACACTCCAAATTCTTGAAAGGGATAATTGGAGTTTAGTACTCATGTTTTGACCAACACTAAGCTTTGGTCTAATATTTGTCCAACGTTGGGGCTTGGTACCTGGACTGGACGTTGATTGTTTTTGACCGGACCTTAATGATTTTGTAGAATAAAAATATTTTAAAAATGACGAGTTTACAAGTGTACCCCTTGAGGTGGGTTTATTCCCTAAAACAAGGACGACATTATTTCCAAATTCTTCTCTTCTCTTCCTCAATCTCTGTTGCAGCTGCAAACCGATATTGAGAAAAAAAAATTGTGCTTGACTATTACAACAACTCTGTTGGTGGCAGCCATGAAGATGGATGTGTTAATTCGAGAAGAAATAAGCACTTTTTTGAATCCCTGAACTGATAGAAAAAAAAATCAGGGTTCGCAGAGATTAATTAGAGTTGGGTTTTGATGGAGGAGATCAGAAGACTCGAATTAACACATCCATCCGTTTCTATTCTTGACTCACCGCATCATCCATTCCACCGTTTCAGTTCATTCATTCATCCATCACTATAATCAACAACATCAACATAACATTCCCAATCTGAACCCCGAACCCATTGTTCACAGCACCACCGATTCTAATTACCATCGTCATTAATGTACATCACCCACCATCAATTTCTTACCCAAACTCACCATCGACAGCAAACCCATTTCTTCCATAACAGAACTCAAGTTAAATCACATTCTTATTCACTATCAAATCCCATTAATTTAACAACAACACCAGATCCCCTTTTAACCAACCGAAATCCCTAGAAAAAAAATCATAAAAAACAACCAATTTTTATCGAAATCACAAATTAGGGCTTTAATAAAATTCCCAAATTTTCTGATTTCTCAATCTAGGGTTCCCAAACTGGTCAATTTATGTACCAATTTTTCAGAAATCAAAATTGAAGGTGTTAAGAAATAGGGCTCATCACATTTGTATCAAAAATTAAGGAAAAGGAAACAACAGAACATCAAATTTTACATGATATCATAGAATCATATAATGACCAGCTCAAATCAAGGAGAAGAAGGAAATAACAATAATGGAAATAGAATGAATCGAAGTTCTTCATTAAGAGGAACTGAATCGAGTTTATAAGAACAGATGGGAGATGGTCACGACGAGTTTTGTTGGTGATGGCTGAGAAGAACTCGAGCTCGCAGTGGTAGTTTGATTGATGGCAGGTAAGAATGATGAGATTGATGAAGAAGACTGGAGTAGTCAGAAAAATCCAGGGAACATGAGTTGGGTTTTGAGTATGTGATTGAATGATGAAGTTGTCAGGCATGGTCTGTTATATTCCGAGAAGGAGGATTTGGTGGTGATGATTTTTTTTCTTTTTATTTTGAGAGCATGATGGTATAGAGAAGACGAGTTAAAGTTAGCAAATTGAAGGTTACTTTAGTAATTTAATATAATAGTTCCCCCTTATTCGTGTTTTCCTTTTATTTATTTATTATTTAAATATTTTTTAAAAAGAAATTAACATTTAACCGAGTCAATTGGAGTCAACGTCCAGTCTAGGTACCAAGCCCTAACGTTGGACAAATGTTAGACCAAAGCCTAGTGTTGGTCAAAACCTGAGTACTAAACTCCAATTATCCCTCTTGAAACTCATTTCCTCCCAACTTCAAATAAGAGTTTTGCTTTAAATAATGATCAATATTAGAATTAGTCTCGTACTCTAATTATGATCACAAAGATGTTAGATAAAAAGAACGAGCAATTGGGGGATATGCAAATTGATTGGGAGATATATTACTCAAGCTGGCGGCACTGAAAAACCATCTTGACAGTATCTGTCGGCCTTGAAAAGTCATGCCGACAGCTACAATAAAATATCCCATATTTTATTAATAACCTGTATATATTGATAAAAATTCGTAGTCCCAACTTTGGCCACCTATATATAGTAATAAACACCATATTTTCATTTAGTAATAAGGGTTATTTGGTGTTTGATACTTACAATTTTTCCAACTATAGTGTTTGGTCTAACATTTGTCCAACTTAGTGGTTGGTACCTGGAATTCACGTTGACTGTCTTTGACCATACAATAAATATTTTTATTTTAGAAATTATACTGAATTTACCAATATATCCTGAAATGGCCCTAGGATCCAACGGCTTTAGTCAAACCATTTGACCTACACTTAGAGATCATATATCATATATCATATATCATTTACCATAACTCTTTATTCTTCCTCCATGTCCAAAACTATTTTATTCCTCCTCCATTACAAACTGGTTTTAATTTCTTATTCCTCTTTACGTGAAAACCATTTTCTTGGTGGATTTTGTTAAAGATTTTTTTCATAAAAGAAAATATCAACAACACATTAATCAAATCAAAACCCCAATTTCCGAGTCTCCAATTTCTTAATCAAATAGAACCTTAATTTACTAACCAAATCAGAACCCTAATTCCAATATCTAAATCAAACAAAAACCTCATTTAGTGCATCAAATCAAAACCGCAAATTCTAATCAAAACTCTAATTTCACTAAATGGAAAAACCAGTTTCTGTTGGTAATTTTTTGAACTAGTGGTGTTGGTTATGGTGGAGTGATGGCGATGCTAAGGAAGAAAATGACGATGGAGAATTGGAATGAAGAATTATTTTTGTCTAATTGATATGCTTGTTTTTCATTAATAGGTTTCTTTGTTATGATTGAGAGGTATAGATTACTGAACGAGATTAAATTTCTTGCTCGTGTTCCTCAAAATTGTTCTCATTGAAGTTCGATTACTTATAGCCAAGATGAATTGTTTTATTGATTTTGATTTTTTGATAGTTGTTTTGATTGATGAATGGATTGAAATGGGATTTAATCAGTTTGCAGAAATCTTTTGAAAAAGCGGGAGTCTAAAAACCTCACCCAATATTTCGTTTAGCAATATATATAGACAAACTCAAATATAATTCCAAGAGAATCAACTAGACAGTCAGACTCAATCAATGGAAATATATCCAAGAGTTGTATCTCTGTCTCACAATATAATCATCAAACCAAACAGATAGAAATCCGCGAGCCTGATTATTATGTGAAACAACTTGAACGATACCAAACACCAATGTTCAAGTGTCAATCAATTTATATCAACAACCAATGGTTAGATTATTTAATTGATTGAACTTACGTACAACCTGTGATATTTCAATTATATAAACAAATATAATGCGGAAAAGAAATAACACATACACCAGAAATTTTGTTAACGAGGAAACCGCAAATGCAGAAAAACCCCGGGACCTAGTCCAAATTGAACACCACACTGTATTAAGCCGCTACAGGCACTAGCCTACTACAAGTTAACTTCAGACTGGAATGTAGTTGAGCCCTAACCAAGTCCCACACCGATCAAGGTACAGTCGCGTTCCTTACGCCTCTAGAACCACGCCGGATTCTGCGCACTTGATTCCCTTTGACGATCTCACCCACAACTAAGAGTTGCTACGACCCAAAGTCCAAGACTTGATAAACAAATCTGTATCAGACAGAAAAGTCTATTGATAGATAAATCTGTCTCCCACAGATATACCTACGAGTTTTGTTCCGTATTTTGATAAATCAAGGTGAACAAGAACCAATTGATAAACCAGACTTATATTCCCGAAGAACAACCAGGTAATATCAATCACCTCACAATAATCTTAATCGATTAACGAAACAAGATATTATGGAATCACAAACGATGAGATGAAGATGTTTGTGACTACTTTTCAATCTTGCCTATCGGAGAATAAATCTCGAGCAAATCTTAAAGAAGATAGTACTCAATCACAATAGAAAACAACAAGATCAGAACACATAACTACAGAGAAAATAGTTGGGTTTGGCTTCACAATCCCAATGAAGTCTTTAAGTCGTTAACCTATAGGGTTTTAGAAAGAACGCGAAATTGGGGGATATAAGAAAAGGACAAAAACTGGATTCGGGGTCACCCCTTATCTAAGTATTTTACGTAATACCTAATCTACCCCCCACTAATCAGGATTAGTGATTAATAATAATTAGTAAAATCATAAGATTTTTTATAAATGATTAGTGTGCGTTTTATTTGAATTTGGGTTCGTGAGGTGAGAGTAGAAGGTGGGAAAAATATTTTGAGAGAGAAATATTTTTGGGAAAAATGGAGGATGATTGTGAAGAGAGAATTGCTGCTGCTGAATCTTTAGCTCAACTACAACAAGGAGCATATCTTGAATCTTCAGCTAACGACAACAACTCTCAATTACAACTCTTTGTTGAGCCAACACCCTTGAATGATGATTTTGACGAGTATGGAGAGTTTCTTGAAGAACCAACACAAGAAAGTAAACTTGCACAACATACTAGCATCCCCAACACACAGGTAAAGCTGCTAAGATGTCGAAAAATCGATTTTTTTCTTTAAACCCGCCATTTTTTCAACTGAAAAACCTCGGTGCCGGCATGGTAGTTGTATGAATTCCATTCCGGTAGTCAAGTTACCGGCATGGTATGCAAACTACGACCATGCCGGTAGTAAGGGTACCGGCATGGTATTCATACTACGACCATGCCGGTAGACCGATATCCCCCATTTTGAATATTGATCCGGCATATCATTCTTCTAATCAACTATGCCGATACTCAGTTAACCTTTTTACCTACCAAGGAATATACTTCGGAATATGCAACCGGCATGGTTGCATTGATAGGTTACCATGCCGGTACTGCATGAAAAACATACAGGAAACAATACCATCCCAAACCTAAAACCGGCATTGACACTTAATAAATATCAACGCCGGAACTGGGTATCGGCGTGGTACCATCAATATCGATAATGCCGGCATTAAAACCGGCGTTGTTCAGTTACAACTTTTTAATGCCGGCACCTACAAAAAAACAGGCAGATATAAATGTTTTCCAAAGCTAAATTCCGGCATTCAATATCAAATATCTTCAATGCCGGAATTGTGTACCGGCTTGGGACAATCGATTACGAGGATGCCGGCACTCGTGATTCCGGCGTTGTTTTCTAATGAAACATTTATGCCGGAATAGGTTTCAAATTTGGTCTTCCGTTTTGGTTAACTTAGACTATGCCGGAACAATGGTCGAGCATGCCGGTACGGGTTTCCGGCATAGTGTTGTAATTGTGTTTGGAACTAATTTTCATTCGATCTTTAGGTGGTGACATATATTGATCCAACAAATGCAAAGCCGCTTTATCGGGATACGTCGGAATACTATAAAATCCCTCCGGTATGTGACCAAAGAATACTTTTCACCTAGTATCTTGAACTTTACTAATGGATTGCTAGTAGTGAACCTTCTAATGAATGTGAAATTGTTCTTATGTAGGGAATAACAGATCGAAAGGAAGCAATCGCTTGGTCTAAAGAGACGGCTCTTAAGAACATGTGTGTGTTGGTGAGGAATACCGAAGGTTCGAAGAGGCGTTTTGAGATGGATTGCGAGAGAAGTGGGAAATACAAGGAGAAGAATAGCCACAAGGAAGACTAATAGGGTATACAAGACTCGTACGAGGAAGAATAATTGCCCGTTTAAGCTTGTATTCCGTTTAAATGACATGAACAATTGGGATTGTGAAGTTTTGTGTGGCTGTCATAACCACCGGGATCCGAAAGATTTTGTTGGTCACTCCTTAGTTGCGAAGCTAAAACCTGACGAGTTCGAGGATGTAAAGAGATTGACCAAAGCACTTATCAAACCGAGACAAATTCTCAGAGGCTTCAAGGAAAAGGATGAGACTAACGTGTCTTCTCTACGTACAATTTATGCCGCAAAAGCAACTATTAGAAGGGTGGAATGGGAAGGGAGGAGCGTTATGCAAGAATTTGATAAGATAGTTTGGGATCACAATTACACGCGTATCATTAAAAGAGGGCCGGACGAGAAGCCCCTTCAAATATTCATTTCGCATCCTTTGCTCTCACAATTGGAAAATACATGTTGTGGTGTTCTTTTGATGGATTGCACCTACAAGACAAACAAATACAATATGCCGTTGTTCAACATCGTGGGGCAAACCTCGGACAAGGTAACATTCACATTGGCTTGGTGCTTAATGGAAAACGAGAGGGACTATAATTATCATTGGGAATTACGAAAATTGAAATTGTTCTTCCGGGAAAATTAACTTCCGAGGGTCATCGTAACCGATAACGATGACGCATTAATGAAAGCAATATCCGACGTCTTCCCGGACGCACAAAATTTCCTATGTACATATCATATACGTCAAAATATCATAAAAACTTGCCATGCCTTGTTTGAACCCGCAAAGGCGGATATTAAGAAGAGAATAATGGTACAACTAGAGGAAGATGTTCGAAAGAACAAACTATCCCCCGAAGAAGAAGAATATGAGAGAGGCAAGATAAAGGAGCGAGTGGACAAAGAACATGCGGAAAATCATAAAAAGTGGTTGGAATTTCTAAGAGATTGGGAGAAAGTTTATTGGTCTCTTACCGAGGTTATGTACGAAAAGAGATTGGAGAAGTTTATTGCCGATTGGAATGAAGTTTATCCGACTGCCGTTTGGTATTGTCAGACTCAATGATTGGATAAGTTCAAGGAAAAATTTGTGCGTGCATGGACAAACCGGTATATACACTTCAAGAGTGAAGCAACTAGTGCAGCTGAGGCCGCTCATGGGAGATTTAAAGATCTCATCCAGTCCGGTCAAGGCAATGTGGTTACGGTCACCGAGGCAATGGAGCAATACTTTAAGCAAGAAATCAATAGGATCAAGGATGCTTTTGAGAAAATCTCGATGGAAAGGATGACTCAATTTCTTCGTTATGGTAAGTTGCTCCAAGGAATAGAATTCAACGTATCTCATTGGGCAATAAAACATATGATGAGACAAATGGAATATGAGAAAAATTACGGAAAACCGGGTGATGTGTGTATTTGTCCCGACATGTCTTCATTGGGGCTTCCGTGTCGTCATATGCTTGTGAAGTATGCAGAAGTGATACCTATTGAGGTTATTGATCCGTTTTGGAAGCAACTATCTTTCGACCCTCCCCCCGGGAGATCCCGGGCAATCTCCATGGGATACGAACGAAGCAAAGGAATTCTTCGAAGCTTACTCACGTGGCACCTCGGTAAGCCGACAAGTCTTGTTGAGCCAACTAAGGCTAATTACTCGTCCATGGATCGCACAAAGCGAAGAGCCAAGAAAGGGAGATCCAATAGGTAGACCACAAACTAAAACAAAAAGGAAAAAACAAAGGGTAGAATTGAAAGAAATGACTCAACGTGAAGAAGAACTCGCGGCAAGTAAGAAACGAGATCTAACCGCATGTGAGATTTCGGAACAAAGGTTCGTGGAAGCACAGGTTCGTGGAAGCGCAGGTTCCAAACAAAAGCAGTAGGCCAAGGAAGGAACCGCTAAGTCAACAACAAACGAAGGAATCCGTATCCACACCAAAAGCCAACTCATCGGAGGTTCCAAATAAGAGGGGTAGGCCGCCAAAGGTATCAACATCAAGTGTCAAAGAACAACAAGGTGAGCATTCCGAAGCCATACCCATATTCGATCTAGCGGAGGTTCCAAGGAAAAGGGGTAGGCCGCCAAAGGTATCATCATCAAGTGACAAAGAACAACAAGGTGAGCATTCCGGAGCCATACCCATAGTCGATCTAGCGGAGGTTCCAAGGAAAAGGGGTAGGCCGCTAAAGGTATCATCATCAAGTGACAAAGAACAACAAGGTGACGAGGCAAAGGTGGTAACAAACCAAAGTGATAGCAAAGTTGACGTAGTTTTAGTTCGAAGGGGAAGGGGTAGGCCAAGGAAGTACGGACTCCTATCACATATCGAAGACATTGCAATTGTAGAGATTGCAGATGATGGTTTGGATATATTATTGTTACAAAAGGGTAATATGAAGATGTATAAGGATCCCAGAACAGGTAGGACAATTAGAAGTTATCATACCAAGATACAGTCTTACATAGACCAACTTCCCGAGGTTATTCGCGAGTATATTTTATATACGGATGATGTCGACGGAGATGGAAATTGTGGATATCATGATGTGACTGAACAATTAGGAATCTTTGACACGGCGGTTAGTAGAGGTATGACACCATGCCAATATGCTAGAATGAGGATGGCCGAACAACTTGTGAACAAGAGGAGCTTTTATGAGCAATTGGTTGGTATAGGCGAGGGGTTTGATGATATGCATGCTCAAGTATTGGGGCCCGAGCAAAAGATGAACTTTCTTCTTTCTGAATATTGGATGAGAATGCCGCTTTGTGGGCATCTAGTGACGGATACATTTAGATGTGTTGTTCATTATTTTACCCCCACTATAGAAGCAACATTTACCCCAAAGTGGCAAAAATGCGAAGGATCTCTTAAGAAGAGAAGAGTTGTTTTGGCGTTCGTGAACGGTAATCATTTCGTTATTCTAAAACTGAAAGAAAATTGTCCATTGCCACCTATCTGTGGGATGATTAAAAACAAGGGTCTGGATCCCAATATCTGGAAGGGATGGATGGCATCGTATGAGGAGAATCACCAATTTTGGGATGCGTTGGCCTTATCAAAAAAACCGCTCCAAGAGGAGAAGATGCAACCCATTACGTGTGGAGGCGACGATGAGTAATTTGGATTTATGTGGTTCAATAGTACGCAACGTTTTGTTTTTTTGGAAGTCTGAATTGTAAACATTAATTTGATGCCCATGCCGGCATAGTTGTGTTTTATATTAACAATTCCGGAACTTGTGTACCGGCGTAGACTTTCGTTTAAACCCATGCCGGAAATGCAGAAAAAACTTCCAGATAAATCAGTGACCTTTCCGGCATTGAAATTAACATCATTACTGTGCCGGTTTAATGTCAAAATCATATTTGTCATGGAGATTACAGAAAACCGGCATAGTATCCAAACACAGTTAAATGCCGGAAATCTGTCATTTAGAGAACCGGCATTGTTGTTATTGTTCTCGAGAATGCCGGTAATGAAGAAAAACTTAAAAATTTAAGTGATCTGGGCACATTCAAACTCTGTAAAAGAGGTAATTTGACACAAGTTTATCAAAATAATAAATATAATAAAAATACTAGATTGTATACAAGAACAAACTCCAAATTTATGTGGTTCCAATCCGAAAACAAATCAAACATAAACCAAGTCAAGCAAAGTGTTTAGCAAGACACACAAACAAACACATTGTTTAAGACTCACAAACAAACATACCAAACTAATACTATAGAATAAACACACGATCACTCGGTTCTTGGCTTCTTGTGTACCCTCTTCTTCCTTTCGCCCCACAAGTCTTTTGCCTTCGGATCTTCAATTTTGTCCATCTTTTGCTCGACGTTCTCCATTTCTTTCTGGGTCAGCACCTCTCCTTTCTTGTTCTTTTTCTTAAAGAACTTTGACAAATTTCCAATCCGCTGACGCTGTTAAGGAAATTTTAAATATGTACTTAGTATGTTCAATTGTATAAGTTCATAGACATAGATTAAAAGAATGGAAATGAACAAGACGTACGTACCAACAACATAACGAGCTGTACAAGTGCGGGTACAGTTTCCAGAGTTGTGGAGGGATGTGCTGGTGGTGGAGGAACAACTACGATATCCGGGCGTACAACATAAGGATGCGTGAACTTCTGATGGCCTCTTAGGAAGGCTGGTTCACCCTCATAACCGTTCTCAGCCAATTCCCAATCAGCCCTATCCAACAAAAGTCCTTTTTCTTCCCTTTCACTCCAATGTGCAATAATAGGTTTTGGTCGTAAACCACGAGAGTATGGTTCTAATTTGATTGGTATTGAGGAAATTCATGAGAGAATTTCTGATAAGATGTATCCGTGAGATCTTTCTGCTTGTACCCAAGTTGGCGCATTACACGGCGAGGGTTGTGCATAACAAATCCTTTTGGATGAAATAACGGTCCGTTGTAAAATGAAACATTGTCACGCCTTTGCAAGTGAACTCCTCTGGAATTCCTATATGGATCAAACACAACATCTTGGACATCCACCGAGTCCAAAGCCAATCTCATTGCTAATAACCGTTTTTTGTTATTGGGCCTTGAGGTATTGTCGAAGTAGTATTTCTGACCTAGAGGACTATTCTCTTGATATTCAGTGAAAATCTTCAATCCTTTATACCGTATGAACAATTTTGTGAAGTGTTCATAAGCCCACACCTACGCCAATGAAAGATCGTTCCAATGAAATGTGTAAGAAAATAAATAATTGGAAACTAACAAATTTAATGACAACAATCAAAATATAAGTAGTTGACTATACCTGAAGTACAGTGAAATTCCCATTAAATTTACGGGCGTTCGCCTTAGAAGCTCGACGCATTTCGCTTAAAAAAATGTGCCAAGAAAGCGAGTGCCCCATGAATACTCATGAACCTTTTCCAACGGATCCAAGTATTGTAGGTTGTTCATATGCACCCTATTACCATTGGCGTCAGGGAATATAGTTGAGCCCAATATGAACAACATATAAGCCGCGGCAGTTTGCTGGACTTGTTCGGGATTCAATTCCTTGTTCTTCATGTTCCCAAACAATTCAACGAGTTTGACGAATGTGATAGTCTTTGTCTGGGAATGCCTTGTCTTGTACATATTTGCCAAAGTAGTTTCCTTGTCCCATCCAAACAACTTTTTAGTCAGCTCATAGATCTTGTCCCATTCCAAGTCCTTAGAGTCATCTCCTACCTTAACGGCTTTTCCAAGAACCTCAAGACCTATTATCCTTTGAACATCTTCAGGGATGATGGTCATCTCGCCAAAAGGAAAATGCATGGTATCAGTTTCACCAAAAAACCTCTCCAAAAAGCAGTTCGCCGTGACGGTATCAGTGGCCACATAATTTTTTATCGCGGGATACAACCCAGATGCTTTGACTACTGCTTTAACAGCGTCACACTCAAGCTTCAAAGGCCATACATCCGATTGTTGATGACGGCTAACACGGAAGGCGTTCTTGTGGTCCTATAAAAAAACACCAAAGTAATTAAATTCACTTGATCACGGATAAATAATATAATAACAAGATGTAAACGTCTTACATAAGTTTGATAGATCCAACGAGCCCAAGAGTGTTTGTAGGCAAATAAGAGTTGCGGGTTTATCGGTTCACCCCAATGTTTGCCATCATCGCGGTCTGTAATCATGTCATACTTATCAGGAAAGTGGGTTGGGGGTGCCTTTTCATTATCCTTAGGGGCTTCAACTCCGACATCGGTCTGTCCTAAGCCACCTGCTTGTGAGGATGAGCCACCTGCTCGTTCGGGTACATGATATGTTTCCCACTCATCATCATCATCACTTCTGGTTGGGTAGCTTATAGGTTAATCCTGAATTATGACCTTAGCAGTAGCCGGATCAGGATGGCTACGTCGAGAAGACTTACGTTTTGCTTCTAAAACAACTTTTTCTTTTCATTTGTTCTTTTCTGCTGCTTTAGACCTATATTCCAATATGCAAACTGAGTTATATAATGACAACCGGCATAGAAATCGAACTTAACATATGTTCCGGCAAAGGTGCCGGTATTCTAATCAATTAAAATGCCATGCCGGTTGTCTTTGAATTTTAGACAAAAAATGAACATTTTTTGCAACAAAAAACCGGCATAGTAAGTTAACATATCGACACTGTCGGCATTGAGAACCGGCATTGTTAGATAAAAATTGGAAATGCCGGTACTGTGGGATTTTAGTACAGAGATTTTAACAAAATAGGCTATTGAAAACGACATAGTATTGATGAAATATACAAAGCCGGGACAGGGAACCTGCATGGTATTCAATTAAATATGTATGCGGTAAACGCATGCAATAAAATCGGGATTCAAGACATATAATCTGGCATGATTTTAAAATTGTATTCTACCGCGAATCAAACATGCAACTGAGCTTCAAATTGGAATTTTAAAAATTACTTTTAGTGTACTAGAATGACTAAACAACATAATTTCACTTTGTGTTTTCTACTATGGGATAAACCCTAAAAGTAAAAAACTTCAATTCAACATATACATCACTTACCTAAGCAAATTTGTTATTCTCGCCTCACCATCAGACTCTTCAGGCAGTTCTTGCGCTTTTGATTTCGATTTACCACCTTCATCAACAGATTCTTCAGGATTGGGTATGGGTTTTTCACGAGGTTTGCGACGACCCATTGTCTTTGATATAGAAGATAAAACAAAAAGGGAGATTGAATAAAAATGGAGATTGAATGATTTCCTTTCTATAACCGTCACTTAAATAGAATGAAGGAGTTTGTAACCGACGCATAAACTGGTATTAAGGATTTTGTAACCGTCAAATAAGTGGGATAAAATAGTTTGTAAATCAAATAAGTGGAATGAATGAGTTTGTAATCGCCACATAACTTGTGTTTATAACCGTCAGAATGCCGGCATGGACAAATGGAACAATTCAATGTCGGTATTCTGACAATAAGTATTTGGTGATCACAATTCAACGGCGGCACAGGTAACGGTATAGTATTTGGTGTATTTGTCAATGCCGGTAGGGGAAATAAAATTGCTGAAATAAACAACATTAACCACATAATCTTAAGGAAATAAACTTAAAAATATTAACCCAAACTAATTGCAACTAACATCATGATAGACACATTTTTGTGTCTAATTTATCTCGATTCTTTATATTGATAGTGCTCATTTTTGTACTTATTATGGTGTTTTATGTGTGTATAGGTATTTTTGGCTAATAAACATTTTTGGAAAAATCGGCTCGAAAAGTTGCACCCGGAGGACACCTACTATTCGGACCCTCGGATTGGATAAGGGGTACCCAAATTACTAAGGGGCACCCTCAGGACACCCCAAGGCACCTGCTATCGGCACCCCTACTCTGGATAGGGGGCGCCTCATCTTCATCGTTTAAAATTTTGTTTTGGCGGGAAAAACATGAGCAGCGAGAACAGTTTTGGAGTTTGATTTTTAAGCGGATTTAAGGAGATTCAATTGCCGGATTTAGCTTGGTTGGGCCTGTTAACACTAAACAGGTTTGGTATAGTTATTACAATCGATCAAATCAATGGATAAAGCGAAAAAGGAAACAGAGGTGAATAAAGGTTACGGGTCTGTGGAGTTTATTTTTGGAATTCCAGGGAGACTAAAGGCGAGATACTCTTTCCAAAGATACGTATCTATCTAAGGAAGAGTTTTAGAGGATTTGGAAAGCTCAAAAACGCGTAACTAAGTCGGCAGGAAGAAGAGAAAAAGAAGGAAAGTCCGTGACTTTCTGTGCAAGGATAAACAAGATTTGATCGAGTTTTGGGAGTCTGTTGGCTATATATAGGATGAGAGGTCAAGGAAGGGTTACGGATACTTTGGGGGAGCTTTAGAGCACAAAGCAGAGATCAACAGCAGGAGTTGCGTGCAATCGGGTTCTCTTGGTGTATTTGAAGAACACGAAGAACAAAGGGCTATCAAGGATGATCGTTTAAGGGGTCGTAGATTCAACGACAATTCAACAAAGTGCATAAGTCTGTCTCAGTAACGGTCCATTGTAACAGCTTCTTTGTAACGCCATTACAGCGTTGCAAACGGTCTGCATTTATTGTTTTTCATCCTTTTAATCAACTTTTGAGCTATGAACCGATATTTTGAGCAAGTGATTAATATGAGGAGCTAAACCCCTTAGCCGAGGCGACGGAGGAAGCCAAATTTCCATGATGTGTGTGGTAATTTCTATTTTAATTAATTTTTGCAATCTCTTTTAAGATTATTTGCCTTGATTGAAAATTGATTGAATGATTTTTCCTAAGCGATTGTGATTTCTCTTGATAGACTATGCTTAGACCTAGGTTTTTGATATTCTATGCTTTGAAATACAATTGTTATTCTAAAAATCTACCTTTGCAAAATATTAGAATCACTTTAAACGTAAAGAGTTGCACGAATATTGATTAGATTAAATCACATAAAAATTGGAGTTTGGTGGAATCCTGAGTCTCGGTGCTTCTTAAAATCTTGATAATAAACTTCTTTGAGTTTTCTAGTTTTATTTGAATTTAAAAATCCTTCACAAGTCTGAGAGGAACGACATCTTTCTTACCACTTTACTACAACTTTCAAAATCACATCAATTTTTGGCGCCGCCGACGCGGACTTGTTTTTAGGGTTTTAGATTTGTTTTTGTTTTTGTTTTTGTTTTTTTATTCTTTTGTTCTATTTTACGTTTTCTTGGGTATTGTGTTTTGATTACAGGTTTGGATATTGGACCGAAAGGAAAGCTGAGCCAAAGATTTGGTGAATAATAAAAGACTTGGAGTCAAAGACAAAGCGAAAAGAAACGAGGAAGAGACAAAGAATTTTATTTTTATTTATTTTTTAGGTTTTTTCGAAAACTGTATTAGGGTTTATAATTATTTTTGTAATTTTTCTTTTTATTTTTGGACTTTTTTTGGACATTTTTGGGACTTTGGACATTATTTTTAAACCCTACGGAAGGGTAGTCTTAAATATAAATTTGTTTGCGAGAGAGAAGGAGGACAATTACGATATTGTCTCGCACCTTGGGTTCGTATAACGACATAGGAGTCAGTGGCCGAGTCGACTACAACCGATTCATCCCCGTCTGGAACGGGAGGTAAGATTCTCGAACACTCGCGAATCCCCCGTCAGGCGAGTTCTGGACTCCTTCGTTTGCATATATGCTTGAGGACTTGAATACTTTGCTTTAATTTTCTAGTAAAGGGCAAGGCCTGGCCATACAAGATAAGGGTTCGGATTTCATCACCGTTCTCTTCTTGCCCGCCTTAGGAACACGTAACCTACGCGAACCTAAGCCTTAAAATTTTGACTAGAACAAGACCGATAGGGTAACGAGCTTAATAGGAAAGTCATTCGAAAAATATTGGTTACTCTTTTAAGCACACTTCAAAGTTCATGAAGGTTTCTGTGAGTTGAATGCGTGACTGCGCCGCATTGTAATTCCGGTGAGGCCTTGGGTATCAAAGCTCCACCGAGCTTCCCTCGCCTCGATTCAACTTACTTTGACTCGGATTGATTCCAGAGGGGTTTGCTCAAATTGTAACGAATTCCCTTTCGAAGGATTAGAAGCTGGTCTAGAAACAATCTAAGTGGAGCCATCATGCTTTTTGTTTGCTAGAAATCAATAGGTTTGATTTGGTTGAGTCGGCCTTGATTTGTGATTGCATAGAATCCCCTTCCTAATTCTTTTGTATGTCTGAACGTAAAAGAGACGCCCTAGGTAGATTTGTTAAAGAGAAACCTAGTAGTTCTAAGCGTCTCGATTACCTCAATTTAGAAAGTCAAATTTTTGAAGAGTCCAATTCTGAACGTCCGTCGTTTACTGAAGGGACAATCCCTAATATTCCGATAGTGCCGGAAATGGCAACTTTGAAAGCCTTGTTGAACCCGACTAGGGCTACTCGTCCCTCGTGTATCAGGTTAGCTGAAACGGAAGCAACTTATGAACTTAAACCTGGGATCTTACAGCTGCTCCCAATCTTCTTAGGGAAAGAAAATGAAAACCCCTATTTTCATGTTAGGGACTTTGAGGAAATTTGTAGTACCTTGAAAATTAGAAACCTTGATGATGATGCTTTGAAACTCGAGTTATTCCCTTTTTCCTTGAAAGATAAAGCCAAATCGTGGCTATATAGTTTGGCTTCGGTTCAATAGAAACATATGAACAACTTACATCTGCCTTTTTGAACAAGTTTTTCCCTAGGCACAAAACATCGTCTATTAGGACGCAAATCGCACGTTTTCTCAACAGGAGGGAGAATCTTTGTATAGGTATTTGGAAAGGTTCAATGATTTATTAGCCCAATGTCCTCATCATGGTCTCGAAAAGGTTAGGTTAGTTCAGATCCTTTATGAGGGTTTAGATTATTCCACTACAACCACAGTAGAATCTATGTGTACAGGTGGGTTTGAAAACCAAACAGTTGATGAGGCGATGACATATTTGCATGAAATTGCCGAAAAGACCCAAAGAATGGGAAAATAGTAGGGAACCCAAGAAAACAATTCTTCTAGGAAGAGGAAACGTTAATAGGCTAGAAGGAGGCTTTGAATCAGATGCCAAAATTGCAGCAATAGCTAAAAGGTTAGAAGCTTTAGAATTGGGTCACACTAGTGGTAGAGTGGAGCCTTTTTGGGAAGGCCAGACTATTGAAGAGCAAGCCAATGCTCTTTATAATAATAACACTAGATTTGATAACCGTCAAAAGTTTGACCCATATTCAGAAACCTATAATCCTGGTTGGAGAAACCATCCGAACCTCTCATGGTCTAAGGACCAGAACCAAGGTCAGTTTAGTAATTCGAATGTTCCCCCAGGTTTTGGCTATACTAAGAATCCTTCAGGACCAGCTCAGTTTCAGAATCAGTCAGATAAGAAAATCCTAAGCTTAGAGGAGTCTCTCAACTTGTTAACTCAGCAAACTACAAAATTTCAGCTATCAGTAGAACAAAGTCTACAAGCTAGTAACAGGATAGGACAAGAAAATAGTCAGGCTATTTCCGAGTTAAAAACCCAGTCGGTCGATAAATGAATTTTGAGAGAAAAAGGTAGGTTCCCTAGTCAAACACAAACAAATCCTAGAGGAGTTCATGAAGTAGGTGAAAAACCATCACACCAGTTGAATTCAGTTAGAACCCTTAGGAGTGGCGAGTAGTAGACAATCGGTAACCATGCCCGATAGTGAGCATACTTGTAGTTCACCCTCGGGACCATCCATAGTGAGGGACTGATAAAATCTCCGATGATGTCAATTCGGTTCTGAGAGGCCCTATTTTATGCCTAGAGCCCCATTTCCACAGCTATTAGTACCAACAAAGAGTGAATCCAACTTTAATGACATAATGGAGGTTTTTAAGAAAGTTACCATAAACCTTAGTTACTAGAAGCAATTAGGCAACTTCCGCTTATGCCAAATTCCTTAAGGATATGTGTACGCGAAAGCGCAAGCTTAGTGTCCCTAAAAAGCCTTTTTAGCTAGTCATGTAAGTTCGATCATTCAGAACAACACAACTCCTAAATATAAAGACCCGTGTGCCCCTACCATTGCTTGCACGATAGGAAAACATCGGGTAGATAAAGCTTTACTTGACTTAGGAGCTAGTGTGAACTTACTGTCGTACCATGTGTACTTACAGCTAGGACTTGGTGAATTGAAACCTACCAAGATAACACTGCAGTTAGCTGATAGGTCTGTTAAAATTCCTCGTGGTGTGATAGAGGATGTTCTTATTGAGGTCGACAAGTTTATTTATCCTGTGGATTTCGTGGTCTTAGATACCCAACCTGTCCCTGACCCAGAGAACCAGATACCTGTGATTTTAGGTCGC
This sequence comes from Papaver armeniacum, assembly GCA_023531295.1. Taxonomy (NCBI): domain Eukaryota; kingdom Viridiplantae; phylum Streptophyta; class Magnoliopsida; order Ranunculales; family Papaveraceae; genus Papaver; species Papaver armeniacum. Next base: position 144,131 of record JAJJWW010006846.1, read on the forward strand.
CCATTTTTAGCTACGTCTAATGCGATCATAAATTGTCGAAGTGGTATTATGAATCTATCTTTTGGTAATATGACTATTGAGTTGAATATTTTTAATGTCAATAAGCTGCATTCTGAGCTAGATGACACATGCATTGAAGAGGTGAACATGATAGGAACCTTAGTTCAGGAGTCATTACCAAACACCTTATCGGTAGATCCATTAGAGAGTTGTCTAGCCCATTTTAGCATGGATTTTGACGATGATAGCAACATTGAACAAGTAAATGCCCTGTTGGATTCTATTCCTATGTTAGATACCGATACATGGAAAGCTAGGTTTGAACCATTATTAGCTTTCGAGTCTACCTTAATCCCTTGTTTAGAAGAGCCTTCTAAGTTGGACCCTAATTATGCATTTTTAGGCCCATCTGAGACATTCCCTGTTATTACAGCTTCCGATTTGGATAATGATCAGGAGAGTAGGCCAGTGACCGTGCTTCAAGACAATAAGGAAGCTTTAGGGTGGACCATAGAGGATATTAAGGACAGAAGTCCTACTTTGTGTATGCATCAGATGCATTTAGAGGATGAACCACCTGATTATAACTTAGATAAAGCAATTGACCTTTTTCAGGAACCTGATGGTCTAAAAATTAGGAATATTGTGACTAGTCTATTTAGAGACACCCAAAATTCTAAGTTTGGGGTGGACTTGGAATATATGCCTCTACCATTTCACAAGAGTATCTTCATAGAGCAGTTCAGTTGTTAGAAACCCATCCTCTGGTTGATGTGGTTTATCCAGGCTATGATACCCAGATTGATTTTGTTTTCCCACCAAATATTTTTCAACCATTTGTGGGAATGTGTGAGTTCAAAATGTTTCAGTTATTAAGTTTTGAGACTAAGCCTAAGTACTTTAGGGAATTAGTATCGACACATTTTCTTATGATTGACCGCCACTTTCATCGTGGTCAATTGTGTGAGTCAAAACTGATTGACTTTAAGGATCCGCAACTATTCAGGTTATTATTATGTGCTTCTAAGTTTTTATTTGAGTTTTTCCAGACTCTAATACCTGAATCAGATCTTAGCTTTGAGGAATTCCAGTCCATGAAAATATTTTATATCGACCCAGTTATAGAACCTGAACCTGAACCACAACTACATGTAGTTGTCTTAAACAGGAAACTAGACAAGGGTGTGCATTATTTGTTAATTTTCTTGGCAGGTTGGAGATTCCTTTTATTTGTGATAGCTCTATTTGGTTTTGATGACCCACAGAAATTTCGGCTATTACTTTATGATTCTATGAGGTGACTAATCCTTTCTTAGTCTGGCTGAAGACGTTAAACTTAGCACTTTTTGGGAGGTAACCCAATATTCATGCGACACGGTAATATCTTTCCTTAACTCTTTTACTTCAAATGGTAACAGTTTCTCCTTGTTCATGCTTTTAATTTTATCTTTAGAACATTGAGGACAATGTTAGATTTAAGTTTGGGGGTATGGGAGAAACTTTTTAGTTGCATTGATAAACTCCAGAGCCTAGAAATTTATGCTTATTAAGGATGGCACTAACCAATCTAAGTGGATGGAAGCATTTTGGTTGTAGGAGTTGAGGAACCAATCTGATTAGATGGAAACATCTAAAGAGTCTATTCATAAAAGCACAGAGCTCAGGTGTTAGAAATAACATGATAGTTTCACCAATCTCGTTGAGTCCTTTTCACTTCTGTTTTATTTTGTTTTGTTTTTAAACTATGTTTCTCTAAGTGATTAGGTGGGGCTCACGATTCAAGTTGTTACCACTGCTAGGGTGAAATAGAGTGATTGAGTTACTAAAAAAAAAAAAAAAAAAAAAAAAAAAAAAAAAAAAAGACCAATTAGACCAAACGGAATAAAATTAACACTTGGGAATAGCAATATGTGTGTGTTTTCCCTGTCTCCGTCGCCTAAACAAGCGTGGAATGCAGGATCCACGGGAACTATCATGTAATCTGCTGACAAGAAGCATGCGCTTGGATCCAAAAGATCTAATCATGCAGTTAAAAAAAAAAAAAAAAAAAAAAAAAAAAAAGTTCGGTGAATAAATTGACCGCTGGTTCCCTTGTATATGCCAGACGTGTTGATCTAGAATTAGGATTGTCGACCACTGGTTCCCTTGTATATGCCAGTTGTGTTGATATTAGTCAGACCAGTATCTCAGTCCATTAGGATAGGTTCATTTTGGCAGTGGCCTTCAGACAGATATGAGAAACATCGATCACTTAGTAAACATCAAAACCATCTATGTTTTTCTATATCCATTTCTTGATCTATCCATGTGATTAGTTTTGACTCCGGGTATTGATGTCCATAGTGAGACTATCTGAGTAGAGCTCTGTGACTTACATATGAATTTTAGTATGCTTGAGTGCAAGCTCGTGTACAACAATTGGAATTTCGCATCAGGGTACTTCCTCCTGTAGTCAATAAGTATGCCAACCAAGGAGATTCTTTAGTGCCTTCCAAGGTTCTGCGTAGATAGTTAGGGTCTGGAGTATAAAAGGTTTTGTGGGTACACCTGCAGTAAACCCTCCCGAGACTATAACTCGGCCACTAGGGCCACCTAGGGGTTTAAAGGCTTATTGCATACGCTAAATGCAATCGACGATGCCTGCGAGGTGAGTTAGGATTTTATTTTTATTTTATTTTTGCTCGAGGACTAGCAAATAATAGGTTTGGGGGTATTTGATAGACACATTTTTGTGTCTAATTTATCTCGATTCTTTATATTGATAGTGCTCATTTTTGTACTTATTATGGTGTTTTATGTGTGTATAGGTATTTTTGGCTAATAAACATTTTTGGAAAAATCGGCTCGAAAAGTTGCACCCGGAGGACACCTACTATTCGGACCCTCGGATTGGATAAGGGGTACCCAAATTACTAAGGGGCACCCTCAGGACACCCCAAGGCACCTGCTATCGGCACCCCTACTCTGGATAGGGGGCGCCTCATCTTCATCGTTTAAAATTTTGTTTTGGCGGGAAAAACATGAGCAGCGAGAACAGTTTTGGAGTTTGATTTTTAAGCGGATTTAAGGAGATTCAATTGCCGGATTTAGCTTGGTTGGGCCTGTTAACACTAAACAGGTTTGGTATAGTTATTACAATCGATCAAATTGGGCTGGATAAGCCGGAAAAAGGAAACAGAGGTGAATAAAGGTTACGGGTCTGTGGAGTTTATTTTTGGCAGTTCCGGGAGATTTAAGGCGAGATACTCTTTCCAAAGATACGTATCTATCTAAGGAAGAGTTTTAGAGGATTTGGAAAGCTCAAAAACGCGTAACTAAGTGGCGGGAAGAAGAAAAAGAAGGAAAGTCCGTGACTTTTCGTGCAAGGATAAACAAGATTTGATCGAGTTTTTGGGAGCTGTTGGCTATATATAGGATCTTTGAGAGGTCAAGGAAGGGTTACGGATACTTTGGGGGAGCTTTAGAGCACAAGAGAGATCAACGAGCAGGAGTTGCGGGCAATCGGGTTCTGCTGGTGTAGTGAAGAACACGAAGAACAAAGGGCTATCAAGGGCCGAGTCGTTTAAGGGGTCGTAGATTCAACGACAATTCAACAAAGGCATAAGTCCTGCCTCTCAGTAACGGTCCATTGTAACAGCTTCTTTGTAACGCCAATACTGGCGTTGCAAACGGTCTGCATTTTATTGTTTTTCATCCTTTTAATCAACTTTTGAGCTATGAACCGATATTTTGAGCAAGTGATTAATATGAGGAGCTAAACCCCTTAGCCGAGGCGACGGAGGAAGCCAATTTTCCATGATGTGTGTGGTAATTTCTATTTTAATTAATTTTTGCAATCTCTTTTAAGATTATTTGCCTTGATTGAAAATTGATTGAATGATTTTTCCTAAGCAGTTGTGATTTCTCTTGATAGACTATGCTTAGACCTAAGTTTTTGATATTCTATGCTTTCGAAATACAATTGTTATTCTAAAAATCTACCTTTGCAAAATATTAGAATCACTTTAAACGTAAAGAGTTGCACGAATATTGATTAGATTAAATCACATAAAAATTGGAGTTTGGTGGAATCCTGAGTCTCGGTGCTTCTTAAAATCTTGATAATAAACTTCTTTGAGTTTTCTAGTTTTATTTGAATTTAAAAATCCTTCACAAGTCTGAGAGGAACGACATCTTTCTTACCACTTTACTACAACTTTCAAAATCACATCACATCATTTCTTAAGGAAATAAACATAAACAACGTTACACATAAAACGACGTTATCTCAAGCCAATTGCAACTAACATCATTTCTTGGAATGAGATTCAATAAGCAAAGCAGCTTCGAAATGCCTAAAAGGCTCTTTTCTCCACTTGGTATATGCATCCTGAGCTTGATACCTATTCCCTCTGTATCTTGCAAGAAACTCGTTGTATTTGCGACATAACTTTATGAGTGCAATTGTTCGATTTTGTACATAGAGATCACCGTAATCAATTCGGCATTTCTTACCTTCCAAGTAGTTATTCATGTAAGGACCAGTCCTAACAAGACCCCAAAAAATATTCGAAGGGCGGTGATCTTCCTGGAAATCCGATACTATGTAGTAATTTTTAATCCACTCGGTTTCTTCCTCGACATCCGCTTCTATCTTAGATTGTTTTTGACGTTTAAGGATTTTTTTAGATTCTTTGTGATAATGTTCAAGCTTTGCTTCCTCTTCTTCTTCTCTTTTCCTCTTAAGTATCTCTTCTTCCATTGCGGCAATTGACTTGGTTGTTTCTCCCTTCCTTTTTAGTTTTTCTAGTATAAGGGAAACTGAGTTGGTGGTTGATAATTGATTTCCCAACGGAGTGGATAGTTTGTTCTTCTTGAGTTTTTCTTTTTCCATGGCAATGATGAAATCGGTTTTTGTTGATGGATTTGAGTTGGTGGTGGATGATAATTGACTTCCCATCGGAGTAGATAGTTTGTTTTTCCTAAGTTTGCCTTTTTCCATGGCAATGATGAAATCGGTAGTTGCTGATGGATTTGCCATTGGAGGTATCAAGTGCAATGGGTGAATCCATTGCATTAAATAGATGAATGCACAACGGATTTTTAGTGCCGGCATTGTCAGTGACCTACTATCAACGCCGACACTATAAAGCCGGTTTATGGTTTAAAAAAATAGCCGTTGGGCACTGAATTTTGAACGATCCGGCATTGGTATAAGCTTAACCTACATGCCGGCACTTAATACCGGCATAGATTAATATACTACAATGCACGCCGGAACCATTAGGCAATTGAAATATGTTTACATACTAAGCCGGAACTATAATTTATTTCGAACGTAATCCTTGTCGACGGAACAACGAATGCACTTAGCACGTGCATCAAGCCTTTAAACCACTTGGTGGCCCAAGTGGACGAGTTATAGTCTCGTGAGGGCTTACATAGAGATGTACCCACAAAACCTTACGAAATACCTAACTGGATACCCTAAAAACCTAAGCAAATAACACCAAACTATCAATCTTCTTAAGAAGAATCCGTTTCCGATTCACCCAACTGGTGGTACTCCGTGACTTTGGTTAAAATATGGTTCACGTTGGCTTCAAACATGAATGGTTCTCCCTTTTCTTGTAAGTAACGCGTTTTCACGGCTTCATGCTACAAAAACAACACACAAACTTTGTTTGTTACATAAAAATTGAAAAAGAGTAGATTGTGTCGAACTAATCATAAAGATACTTACGAGTTGTTAAGGGGACAACCTATTGTGGGTAGCGTGGTCGATCCGATGTTTCATTTTTAGATACTCAACCACCGCATTTAGGATGATGTCGTGTCGTTGCTCGATTTGTTGAGCAGTTCTTCCTTTCGGGTTACCGTAATCGTGAATAAATTTGTTAAAAATCTTCAACCACATGGAATCCCGCGTGCTGTTATCTATAGTTGAAGGACGAGTTTCAGTGTACCATGCTTGGGTGATTGCTAAATCTTCCTCCGAGTCGAACGATGCCATTTGTTGTTATGTGGAATTAGGTACTATACTAAGCTATTTATTGATGATTATTCTAGGGTTTAGGGTTTCAAAGTTAAGAGGCTCAAGGAGATATATAAGAACACGAGTTTTTGGCTTTTGGGTCCAAGAATTAGCTCTCTTTATATAGATAAAAACGTCAACGACTAGTTTTTTTGAAAATCGCCACAACCGGCATTGCAGTAACTATGAAATAGGATGCCGGCATATGCTTCCGGTACGGTTTATCATAAGCTGACAATGCCGGTACAAGGGAATTTTTTTACAGAGATTGGGCCAAATATGCAACCAATACTGGCACGGTTTCAAAACACTTTGAAACGCCGGTACAGGGAACCGGCATTCAATCTATAATAACGACTATGCCGGCAGTTGTTAAATTAGAAAAAAAACGTCTAGTTTTTTGAAAAATAAAAATGTTGGAGATTTATTTCTATATAATACCCCCATTCCTTTGGAAAAATCTACACAAACCAGCAACCAAATAACAAATATCATTCTCTCAAGAAAGCAAACACGGTTAAAGCTTCATAAAGGATGGGGGATTCATCATCTACCTCTATTTGAAAAGTAAGTAGATTTACTAACAATATGATCTTCACTACTATGACGCATGACTAATATAATCTTCTCTTACAGAGTCATCATTGCAAGTGTCAAATTTGCAAGTCACCTTCTCATCTAGCCATGGACTGTCCTTTTATTTATTCAAAGTGTAGAAGCTGTGATGGGACACGCCGGTTTTGGATTGCAAAAACTGATGATGCTGAAAATGGAAGAATGTTTCTAAGGTGTTTGAATCACCCAAAGTGCGATGAGTTTCAATGGTTTGACAAAGCTGTTGAACTAGAAGAGTCAAGAGAAAACCACAAGGGCCAATCCAAGCCTATCGATGGGTGTTATATGAAGGGAAAGGAATATGTTGAAAGAGAAGAAGAACCAATGAAGCTGATCCTTGACACCCCCATCCCGGACGATGTCTTCGAAGAGGTTCGGGAAAGGCTCAAAGGTTCCGCAATTATTGAAAAGGGATGGAAATATATTATCTTTAACCAAATGTAATCCATGCCATGTTTTTTAGCATGTTTTAATTAAAAGTTTCAAATCCAATGTAATAGATTACTTAGGAATAAAATAAAAGAGCATTCGAAATGGATTTTTATTCAAAACTAGCAGAGTACCGGCATGGAAGAAATCAAGCTTACAGTGCCGGTTTTCTGACAACTATGAAAATTTGAAAATATCATAAAACCGGCATAGATGTTAGAAAATACTACTGTGCCGGTACCTTCGAATATCTATACAGGAACATGGAATTTTTAATCTTCTTGTTCCGGTATGGTTTTATAAACAATTTCATTTCCGGTACCTAGGACCGGCATTGATTTATAAATATTCAACAATGCCGGTTTAGGTACCGGCACTGTTAACCTAAACTTATCTATGCCGGTAAAAGTCGCAAATAAATCTTGCAAAACATGTTCAACATAAACGAATCACTAGAAATCAAAACATGTTCAACATAAACCAAACAACTGGATTCTGCTATCAAATGTTCTTAATCCAGGTATCCTAAACCAAAAGCAAACCAAACAACTAAAGAGTTAACCACGAGGTACAAACGAAAACAAGTTCGGAATTGTTCAAGACGTGACAACCACCATCCAAAAAAAGAAACACAACTAAAGAGTTAATCACTGGTTCTTTTGCTTCTTTTGGGCCGGTTTGTTCTTAGTTTCCCCGAACAAAGCTTTTGCACTAGGGTCGGTTTCTTCAATTCTATCAAGCTTTTCCTCGAATTCCTTCATTTCTTCAAGGGATAGCACCTCTCCTTCCTGGTACTTGCAACCCAACATCTTCTTTAACTTGCCAAGCCGACGCTGCTAGTTTAATACATCAAACACGTAATTAATATACATATAAGATTATGTGTATATTAAACGACGAAGCAATTAACAATACTTACAATCAATCCAACGGTCTTATTAAGTTGGGTCATCGTAGGTAGTGCCTGTGCGGGAGTTGGAACGGGAGGGTTTTTCTGTGGAGGAACTTGGACGTCATCCGGGAGGACGACATAAGGATGTGACCATTGCAGGTAATCTTCCATGTAGTCGGCATCAACTTCATCACCATTTTCAGCAATCTCCAACTTCTCCCACTGACTAATATCTACCAAACGACGTGGTTCCCTATCCCTACAATCTGTTGGGTCCGGTTTTGGAACATACTCTACATGCAACCGATTTGGAGTTGAATAGCACCGAGAAAGGTCAAGATCAAAACATTGAAAAGAGGCCGTCTGGAAATGTGCTAATTGCTTATATCCAAGTTGACGCATCACACGTGTAGGATTATCCATAACGTATCCTTTTGGGTGGAACAACGGCCCATGGTAAAATGCAACGTTACCAAACCTCAAAACTTGGCGGTTTCCTCTAGCCTCCTTGTAAGGGTCGAACACAACATCTTTGGTACTCATTTTGTCCAAAGGCAATCTCATATCGATCATTCGACCTATGTTACCGGGCTTTGGAGTATTGTTGAACTCGTATCTCTTAGCTATAGGCGTATCGGGTTCTGGAAGGTCTATGATTTTCAAGGAGGGGTAGACCTTGAACAAGGTTGGGAAGTGTTCATAAGCCCACACCTATTCCAATGTGAAGCAATAAGTTTTGTTTCTAAGTTCTCGATAAGAGTACATATGAACAATATACATAATAACATAAGTTTAAGAACAAATTATTTACCTGCAGTAGAGTGAAATTCCAGACAAATTGGTTGGTTTTAGCCTTAGAGGCCCTTCTCATCTCCATCATCAAATGTGCCATTACCGCGGTGCCCCAAGAATAATTATAGACATCTTCCAACGGATCCAAGTACTGAAGGTAGTTCGCACTAACCCTGTTTCCATTGGTGTCAGGGAATACCCTAGTGCCCAAGATGTATAACAGGTAAGCAGCGGCAGTATAACGAATTTGTTTAGGGTCCCATCCATCCTCCAAACTTCTTTTCTTTGTGTTTTCAAAATTCTTCTTAAGCAGCGTCAACTTGATTGTCTTTTTCTTACCAGACGTGGATTCATAAAAGCTCTCCACAGAAGTTTTGTAGTCCCAACCAAACAGCTTGTTAGTCAGACCGTGCAACGTCGACCATTCTAGGTCCAGAAACTCAACTCCTTCTGCAATTGATTTGCCGATAACATTCAAGCCTAGAATGTTCTGAGCATCTTCAGGGATGAAGGTATCTCCCCAAAAGGGAAGTGCATGGTATTGGTTTTACCATGATACCTTTCGACGAAGCAATTGACAGTAACAGAATCAGGCTTCACATAATTTTCAACCAAAGCATATAGACCAAAATCCTTTACTATTGTTTGGACCACTTCACATTCCTTGGACAAATCCCAACCATCCGCGGCTTGGTTTCGGCAAAAATGCTCAGCCTTCTTATGATCCTATAATTAGGAGAGACAATACAATTAAGAGATTTTACATAAATACACAACAATACATATGTACAAGATAGAAAATGCTTACATAGGTTTGATAGATAGTACGAGCCCACGAGTGCTTGTATCCAAATAGTGTTTTTGGTTCCGGAGCTTCGCCCCAAATTCTACCACGTTCAAGGTCAGGTATCATGTCATTAATATGAGGAAGGTGGGAACCTTTAACTTTCACTTTGACGTTGCCCTTATTGCCATTGCCTTGTGTTGGTTGTTGACTTGGGCCACCAACTTCGCTTTGGCTTGCTAATTGACTTTCATCTTCATCTTGTTCATCTTGATCATCGTGCTCACGGTTCGCAAGTCGACTACGGTCACTACCACTATCCCAAATTATCCCTCTTGTACCAGCCCCCAAACGTATCTTACGACCTTCATATTTCCCTCGAGGAGGCAGAGACTGAGGAGTATCAAGACCGTCCTTCCTTCTTCTCTTAGTGACAGCATCTTTATTTTTTCTTTTGTTAGCTTCCTTTGCTTTTGACCTATATCGTAAGCACACGGAAAGCAATGAATATAAGACAACTCACATATTCAAGAATAAGTCTGATGAATTTGGCAAAATTGTCAGAAATAAAGCCAGACTTGTCGCTCAAGGATATTCACAGATTGAAGGTATCGACTTTGATGAAAAATTTGCTCCTATGGCACGCCTTGAGTCCATTCGGTTGTTATTAGATCATGCTTGTTTTCTTAAGGTTAGGCTGTTTCAGATGGACATAAAATCCGCGTTCCTAAACGGAATCTTAAAGGAAGAAGTCTATGTCGCTCAACTTAAAGGTTTTGAAAACTCTGATTTCCTAAACCATGTTCTTAAGCTTAAAAAGGCATTATATGGGTTAAAACAAGCACCTAGAGCCTGGTTCGAAAAACTTACCACTTCTCTTATTAGGAAAGGTTTTTCGAGAGGCGGAGCTGATAAAACCTTGTTTACCAAATGGAGTGGGAAAGATGATGTCATTGCTCAAGTCTATGTAGATGATATCATCTATGGTTCAACTTCTGAAAAACTTGCAAAGGATTTCCAAGTCTCTCTTGCCAAAGAATTTGAAATGAGCAATGTTGATGAATTAAAGTTCTTTTTAGGATTACAAATTCAGCAACATAAGGATGGAATTTACTTATCCCAAGAAAAATATGCAAAGGATCTTGTCTCAAGGTTTGGTCTGGATAAGTCAACTCCAAAACTGATACCTATGCCCACTACTGGTAAACTGCACAAAGATGAAAAAGGAGTAAATGTGGATCAAAAATTGTATCGATCTATTATTGGTAGCCTTTTATATCTTACATCTACTAGACCTGATATTTCGTTTAGTGTTGGTTATTGTGCTAGATTTCAGGCTAATCCGAAGGAGTCTCACCTTGCAGCTGCTAAGAGGATCATACGATATGTAAATCATACGGTCGGGTATGGTCTATCTTATACTTTTGATACTAACACTGTCTTTCTGCTTATTCAGATGCTGATTAGGCAGGATGTGTAGAAGACAGAAAAAGTACATCAGGGGTTTCTATTATGTAGGACTGAATCTTGTGGCTTGGCATAACAAGAAACAAAATTCACAATCTCTGTCTACATGTGAAGCGGAATATATTGATGTTGTCTCATGTTGTACTCAACTTCTATGTATGAAACAAATGTTGGCTGATTATGGAATTGATACTGGAATAATGAAGATCTTTTGTGATAACTCTAGTGCAATTTGAATCACTAAGAATACCGTTGAGCACTCAAGAACAAAGCACATTGATATAAGGTACCATTTTATTCGAGATCTTTATGAAAATGGTATCATTAATATGGAATTTGTGCCTTCCGAACAACAATTGGCTGATATTCTCACCAAACCATTAGACACTGCTACATTTCAACACTTAAGGCAGTCTATTGGTGTTGTTTTGGTTCATTAGTTGTTCCTGCAACTCTTGCTCCTGTGCTTATCTCAATCTTTTGGGCAATTGAGTTTGGAACTCCAGTAAGTGTTTACTTCAATTCTGCATTTGTTTCAGTAGGTTGATTTTTTGTCAGGTATCTTAGTGTGTCCAAAGAAATCCTTCTTTTCTCATGAAAGTAAGGTCGCTCTTGTTGTTCTTTCGGGAATGACATTTTATGGTGGAGAGTTATTAATTAAACTTGTGCTTAATTGCCAAATCTTTGTGGGGAGTGCGGCTGTGGAATATTATAGGAGTTATCTTGTATCTTAATAAACTCCTTGATGAAAGCATTTAGCTTCGGCTATATGATTGCATCTAAAAATTTGATATGTACTTGCTTTTGGTCATGAAATGTCTCTATGGAAATTTCATTAGGATCCTGTTTTCGTACCTTTGCCAATTTTATTGACAAAAAGGGGGAGAATTAATGTGTAGTTCACACTACAAATACATATGGTTTTCGGATCATTATGTAAGGGGGAGTAGTTTCCATGTGAGATGGAGTATTGACTAAGGGGGAGTGATACATATCACCATAGTATTATTGTCGAAGTTGTGATACAATTGGACTTTGATGTTGTATAAAAATACTATGACACTGTATAACAATGATTGATAATTCTTTTTTTCTCATTGTTATAGCTACGAATTTTCAACAACGATGATGCTAAACTTACAACCTTTGGGATCATTAGATAACTTGAAAGTGATGAAGATTTCGAGTAATGTTGAAGATTAGGCATGTGGAAGAGGAGCTACAAAATTTTATTTATCTATTTTTGTATTCCATATGTATTGATAGTTTTGTCACTAAAATTGACAAAGGGGGAGATTGTTAGAGCATTGCTTGGTCGAACTCGCATGCGTTGCTATCTCAAGCATGTTTGTCAATGTTAGTGATCAAGATTATAAGTCTTGATTTCTAGTCTACTATTAGCTAAGTCTTGGACTAGGATAGAAAGTGTAGTTGAGCTCAAGACTCCATGGCAATCATCATACAAGACGAAGAACTACTCAAGGAATTGGTGGAACTTCATCGACTAAAAGGTATGTGGAGACTTGAACTTATCTATCACTCAAAAGTATATCTACTCTATCTCCTATCTTGAGAAAAAGTCGTTTTGCTATATAGACTATGATTATACACATTTGCTATTTCGAGCCGAGTTTATCTCGCTTATCTATTTCTTGAAATATGTGTTGGTAAGCTTTCGCTTTAGCCAAGTTCATCTTTACCTAGTGACGAAAGTCATGTTATGTTTCAATCACTTGAAAATGGCTTTGACAAAAAATGGTTTGTGAATAACAACTATATATTCTCCTCTAAGAATGTTTCAATGATTGAAATGAGAGTTTAGATTATATAACCATGGAAGGATATAAACATTGTGTGGTAACACATATGTGTGTAAGTCCTTATTCCTTGAACCAAAGTATGCGTACTTTGCTGCTCAGGAAAACCGGAACCAAGTCCGCGTACTGTCGGACGTTCTCGACCTGAGAAAATCTGATGGAGTTTGTGAACTTATGTAGATGGTGGATTTTCGACAAAGGCTAAAATCGTAAACCCATACTTATATGTATTCCTGATCCAGCAATCAGATGAATATTGAGGCTCGTGTCTCTTATCGAAAGCATGAAAGATCATGCTATGAGAATCTCCGACTGAGAATACTGTCTCTCGGAGTACATATAGATATGTAGTCTCTCAGCTGAGGCAACGACATATCTCATGAATACTGAGAAATTTCAGTAATTACTTCTATATAGAATCGAAAGATTAGACGGCTCCTAGACAGCTTGCCTGCTAGTATAGAGCAATAACGTCTTGAGGATGTAACAATGTTTTCCCTGACTATATGAAAGAAGTATGACGCTTCAACAAGCTCATATCACTTAATTCCTGAATAATTAACGCTCCTAGACGATCGTACTAGTATAGAGCCATTAATTAATTATTTTCAAAATCAATAGATTCAAATCCCTGGAAAATATTCGATATTTTCATAATATTTCGTTACTTCAATTTAGGTTCTTCCCAGTAGAATTCCATGGGTTAGTAATAAATATTCAACACACGGGCATCTGAGCTACCTTTGAGTAAGCCCCGACTAAAATGGTGTAAGTGTACTCAACAATGATGCACTAACAATCACCGCACGAACAAGTATTTCAAAATACGACGAGACGATGAACCTATACAGAATAGGAAGGAAAACAATAAATAATTAAAAAATTGACCAAGGAGCTGGGAGCATGGACCCATTGACTAGCCGGACGTGCCGTGGTCAATCCCACGCCAGTTTCATATTTTTATCATATTTTTATTATTTTCTTTGAGTTCATGAAAAACCTTTCACTTGAACAAATATCTTTTGCTTTGAGGAAACTCCTCAGTTTCATGGTGTTTCCCTCACACCAAGGAAATAATATAAAATTAAGGAAAATATTATGGGGCCGTGATTATTGGCCAACCGGCCATGCCCTGATCCCGGCCGGCCCCACACCTCATGGTTCCTCATTATTTTATTATTATTTCCCTAATCTTATGAAAACTCCTTAATCTCATGATATTTCCTTGATCCCATGAAAAATAATATAAAATTAGGGAAACCGTGGGACCGGGCCATAGCCGGCCGGTCATGCCCTAGCTGGCCCCACACGCCCTATTTTATTATTATTACATTTTCATGTTTCCTTAATCCCATGAAACTCCTTGATTTCATGATGTTTCCTTCAAATTATGAAATTCCTTCAAATTATAGGAAAATACATAAAATTAAGGAAACTTGTGGGACCGGGCCCAAGCTGGCCGGTCATGCCCTAGTTGGTCCTACAAACCCCTTATTCTATTATTATTATTTTTATATTTCCTTGATTTTATGAAATTCCTTGATTTCATGATATTTCCTTCAAATTATGAAAACTCCTTCAAATCATGAAATAATACATAAAATAAGAGAAAACTCAAGGGACCGGGCCCCATCCGGCCAACCATGCTCAAGACGGTCCCACATGCCCTTATTTTATTATTATTAATATTTTTGTTTCCTTCATCTCATGGAAACTCCTTGATTTCAACAAAAACTCATCGGTTTTAACAAATTCCTTGGTTTTATCATATTTCCCTAAAATCATGAAAATATTATGAAAATTGGGAAAAAACATGTGGGACCAAGCTCCTTGGCCGGCCAGCCATGCCTTGGCCATGGACGGTCCCACACTTCATGATTCCCTCACTTTTATTATTTTTCCTTCATCTCATGAAGTTTTGACGATTTCGTCAAAAACCCTGATTTCTTCATATTTTCTCAAATGATTGCTCAAATGCACACCAGAAAATATCAAAATTCTCAATTGGCATACAGATACTTTGGTGATGTGATCATGTTACCTTGACCGACCAAGGTTGGCTCTTTGGCTTACGAGAAGTCGGTCCCACGTATTCTCATGATTTGACCTAATTTGCACAATTGCACGTATTAGGTCCAAAACTCTTCCAAACAACTTGGAACTTGATGGAACGATCATCAATTGATCCCGTGAACACCCAGGGCCGGTTTCATGGTCCCTTGGTCGGTCCCTCATCTCTTTATAATTAATTAGGTTTTATCATCTAAGGCTCGGACGAGCATTTTTCGAATAAATGATTAAACCAACATTTAATCATCCTTTCATCAAAAAATTAACTGGTCTGCAGAGATCTTAATATTTTCTCATGTGAGCATCTGGGCACTACATGGTCGACTCATAATCCCATGTAGCCGGTCCCTCCTTTTCTGTGGTTGATTCTCAATAAACCATCAATAAATCATCAATTAAATTAGGGCTTTAAGTCCAAGGTTAATGATTCCAGATTCAAACGCTAATAATTTTACGTAGATCCCGTGATCAACATTTTATTTATCATACTCGGTTCAATTGCCAGTATTCTGATTTAATATGTCATGCTACCATAATTCATCAAACGAGCAATATTTGCACAGATGAGCAATACTTGCTCAACTCAAAGAATATTGGTTCAATTATCAATATTCAATAATTCATCAAGTGAGAAATATTCGCTCACGTTAACTTATTCACACATCAGTCTCAACAGACATGTTCAATTCATGAGTTTCAGAACATTTCCAAACCACGTTCGACTCAATAATACAAGGACTCATCGTCCCATGAAGTCATGAGGTCAGCAACTGACTAACTAAATACACGTCTGCCTTGCAGATTCCACAATCACACGAGACATCAATCGTGTCACATGGGAGGATATTAACTAGGGTTTTGGTCTGGCGGTCTACGGTACGTGTGTTCATACACACGATGAGAATGTGAGCAAGTCGTGCAATCAGTTGAAGGAGTTAACAAAGTAGTGGATGGAAAATCAACCAAGTCTCCGCACGTTGAGCAACTGGTTTTAACACGATTTCCACTTCCCCATTTATTTGATTCCATCAACTGTCACACTTCATGAGATCATGGTGTTTTCAATTCCAACAATATAAATAAGTCTCTGAATCATGATTGAAACAAGGACAATCTCACGCCAAACAGACAACACGAGATTAACAATCCAACTCTCAACAGAGCAAATTCAATCATTCAGAATTTATCTTATTCTCATAATACACAACACACCTACAATCTTCGATCACCATTGATCTCACACATTTCTCAGCTTCCCTCCTACAGATCGACCCATCCTCTCTTGTGACCGAATTTACTCTGGAATGGCCATTTTCTTGGTTTAGGCCGGAATACTACAGATTGATCTCTCGAATTCAAAGCACTCCCTTCTTGCAGTGCATCTGTGTGAGGTTAAACATTTCGCTCGGTTCAAGGAGTTTCCTCCGCACGATCATCTCCTCAATTCCGTAAAAACCAGCAAATCGGTTTGCCCCATCTACAGATTGGCGACCACAGTGGGAGATCATTCTCTCGGTTGCAAATTCACTTATCACAAAGATGGTCTGTCTTTGGTCCGGTTCAGTTACCAACCCGGATTCAACACCCGGTTCTGATATTGCATGCTCTAGCGGTACTGCTAATACCGCTCCTCCGGTGCAACCTGCCACTACCACTCCTCCGGTGCAACCTGCCACTACCACTCCTCCGGTACAACCTGCCACTACTACTCCTCCAAGCACTGGTGCTCCAGTGATCACCCCTGCAAACGGCAACGCCGACGCCATCAATAATCCACTCTTTGGTCGGTCTCCCGAAGAAGTCAGAGAAAATCAACCTACCATAGGTGATCTCATGAAGGTACAAGAAACTCTTGCCAAAAATCAGACCGACATGGCTGCTACTCAGAAGGAACTATTCAACTATCTCAAGACTCTTACAGACAAGATGCCAGAGAAAACTCAAGAGAAAGGAAAAGCTAAAGAAAAATCTTCATATGTTGATCCCGAAGTCACTCCAATCCATGTAGTAGATGATGAGAAAGTTCCCAAAGCTACAGATGATACGAAAGAATCATCCAGTTTCATCACTCGTGAGGACCTGGAGCGCCTCTTGGAGGATCATGGAAAAGACAAAACGCCTTCTGAGCATCGTCACCAACCTCCATACCCTGCTACTACGCAAAGAATTCCTCTACCCAAAGGTTACACCTCTCCCACCTTCACGCTTTATGATGGAACATGCAACGCTCGAGAACATGTTTCTCGGTTTCTGGAAGCACTGGGAGAACATGAGTACAACCATATTGTCCGTCTGAAGGAATTTTCGAAATCTCTGAAGGGTAGAGCATATACCTGGTACAAAAACATCGCACCAGGAAGTATCTAAAATTGGGGAGAAATGGTTAATGCTTTCTATAGGAAATACTTCTTCGTTTCAGAACAAATCACCCTCTCTGATCTCGGAAGGATGTTTCAAAGGAGCAACGAACATCCTAACGATTATGTGAAAAGGTTCTGGGTTCAGGCCTTGGATTGCCATGATACGAACGTCACAGAGCAAAAACTCTTGGACTTATGCATCAATGGAATGATCCCGGTCTATAGAGCTTTATTGGAAAATCTCAGGTTCCAGACTTTCTCAGAACTCCATGAAGCAGCCAAGAGATCAGCAACTACTGCACCTGCTCTATTAGAGAGAGCTAAGACCACAAAAGCTGAAGAGCCACGGGAGACCCGAGGTAGCAGACGTTTAATCAACAAACAATACAACCTCCAACCTTCCACAAATGCTGTTGCAGAAGGTAGTAAACGAAAAGCCAACCCACAACGCAAACATACTTCCTCAACCCCTTCAAAGGCACAAAGGAAGGATGATGTGCAAGTCCCTGATCAACACACGGAAACTGATCCATAGGCGTCTGACTTCCCATGTTCCATTAAGGGAGTTATTGAACTTCTAAACGCCTGGATTCAAGACGGCGCGATCAAGCTCCCATATGTCAAGAAAGAACCAACTGAAGAAGCCATGGAAAATCCTCGTTACTGCCGCTTTCATAGGTTTGTCAACCATCCTACAAGTGATTGCAGAACTTTGAAGCGCATATTCAAAGAAAAGGTCGAAACAGGAGAACTCAACCTGGGGACTGAAGGGGTACACAGAGATCCTCTCCCTGTCAGAACCTTCACTCCTTCTGAACCACCTGTCAAAGAAGCAATTCAATCCTTAATTGAACATATCTGCGAATTGCTATACTTATCAAAAGCTCAGAGGGGAGACATATTCGTTGCACTGAACCACATCGTGTCAGGAAAGCGTTTGTTGATTCGAGAAGCATTCCATGAGCCGCCCTCAACAACAGATGAAGAAATGTGCGACTGGGGACTCCTCACCACAGTCCATCTCAAGGGAAACGAGTTCAAACGAGCATTGATTGATGTCGGCACTGTTGTTAATATTATCCCTCTGAAAACTCTCAGAGCTGCTGGCATCACACGCCAAGAAGCCATTCATGCTCCAGTAATAATCACAGATCATGAAGGAACACCCAGAGATGCTTATGGCCACATCACCCTCAAGATGAACATAAACTCAGCCTGGACAGAAACAAAATTCTTCATAATTCGAGAAGATCCAGGATATGATATGATTCTTGGACGAACGTGGATTCACACTGGAAAGGCAACACCAGCACCTTCAGTTGCACATCTCTTTATTGAAGATACCTCCGATTCGGAAGAAGAAAAAGAAGATACTTCACCATTAGAGTATTTTAAGGAGGTCAGAACCCTAGCAGAGCTAACACAAAAACCGAAGAAGATGCAAATGCTTTCATCAAAAGGTTTCGCACTCAGGCAAGTCTTATTCCTCCTCATGTGTCTATATCATCAGTTTTCAAATATGCTTATTTGGTCCGAGGACTTTGCTCCACCAACAACTTAGCAATTACAAAATGCTATGAATGGATAACCTCGCCGAAACAATATTTCACCAAGTGGTTAAGTTCAGAACTTCTTCAAACTGAGCATGTCATCAAAAGGTTTATTGCTGAAGACATAGCTAAGCATGATAAATAGTACCTCAAATATTCTCCTCTGCATGAGTGTCCATACATACCACAGCCGTGGAACTCCACTGCACGAAGAATTCCAAACCAGCAGAAAATATTCAGGGCACGAATGATCAAGCCTAACAAATTCCAGGAAGGAGATTTGGTTCTCAAAGCAACTAAGCGTAACTCCTGCAAATAATTCGAACTGGGAAGGACCCTACATGGTCTCTAAGTCTGTCGCTGGTGGATACTACAAGCTGATCAACATGGATAACAAGGAAAGCGTGGCCGTGATACATGAGAATTGGCTCAAGGCCTTTGATGTCTAAGGTTTTGGATATTCGAGGTATTGGATGTTCATGGCATGGACACCTAAAATATTTGGCATTTAGAGTTTTCTTTCATTGTATTTCAATTCCTCCAAAATGTTTGCAATACTTGCATTCAAGATAATTTAAATCCAAAGAATTTATCAAAATTCAGTTTGCTTAAAGAAAATCTCTATCAAACCCAAAGAAAATCCTCAATCATTTACCGATCCAAAACCGATCAAAACCAAAAAATAAAACCTCACATCTCTCAGAAGTTCAGAAATTCAAGAGATTATGAAAAGAAATTAAAGAAAATCAGCAAAGAAGGACTTTTGCTCCTCTGCATCCTTCAAGACTTGTAAGGTCGCTTTCTCCATGTTCGGCTCTTGATCATCTGGCAATCTTGTCTTCCTTCTCCATCACAAACATCATTGGGAAATGGTATGTTATTCTCACATGAGTCCTTAATAGCATTCATCTTCTTGCGAAGCCACTTCACGTTGAAGCCAAGTCTCTCAGAATTCTCCAAGTTGAACTCCCAATCAAAGAGTACATCTGGAGTCACAGTATTTCTAGATCTAGTGCATATATCGCTTACAACATGCCAGATAACACTTACTTGCATGGTTAAAGAATAAGCACGCTTTGGGTCCCTAGTAATGACGATGTGACCGATTTTCTTCCATATTTTCTCGTACAAGTCGGCATATCCAATGGGAATGCTGAATCCACCTACTAGTTCATACGGGAGTGAAGCATCAAAGGGAGGATCAAAAATAACTCCTGCACTTGGATACTCATGCAACACTATACGGTTCTCAATTACTGGGGAAACTTCTATAATCAGGGTAACAATTTCTTCAGTATTATTCTCTACTGGTGTTTCGGTTTCTTCTATCACTGAAGCAGCAATAATCTGGGTTTTCGTAACTTCAGTGACAACTTTCTCATGGCCTTGAAGTGCAGGGATGGCTGTCTCTTCATCAACAACTCTAGGGCGATTCGGATTATCCTTATTTGTTTCAACATCCTCAACTTTCGTATTTGACACCTAATACGAAGATTACATGAGGTTAGAGTCGTTTAGAGCATGAAACCAAGTGAGATTATAAAATACAGCATAGAATCAATACCACATCATCAAATTTCATCATTATACACCCAAGGCACGAGCAAATGGCATGGAAATCACAAAAATACGTTTTACGGTGATCTCGTCTGAAAAACTCTACTCTACCCTGTACTAAAAGACGAACTGGGAGCAACCTACAAGGAGTCTGAGGATGGGTCATATACCATTCTCTTCGTATGGATGTCCTCTACCACATGTCAAAATTTCATGACAACCCGATGAACGAGCAAAACGATGTGGTTAAAACATCGGGCAACATGCACTCTGAAAAATTCTGGAAGTCTCCTGGAAGTTTACTGTTTCGCCTTTTTAAGGTCCTAAACGCGCTCGAAATCCAAAAATATTTCTTCTAAAGCTTGGAAATTCTCTGGGCTTGAAGATACATATGCGGATCACGAAAATCTGACATCGGACGAAGATTCTATGGCACTTATGCTAAGAGGTTGAGTTCTGAATTTTCTGGTGACGTGTTTTCGGCAAAGCTTTTCATATATTCACATGGATTCTCATTCATTCACTCATAAATCAGCGATTTCATGCTTCTATGAAGAGGTTATAATATATGTTCTTACTTGGGGGGTCCTCGAAGTGTTCAAGGAGTTGGGATTGCCCGTGTCAACATCAAGGGGTTCATCATTTTCATTCGGTTCCGAATATTTGGGACTTCCTTCACCTCTATTCTCGGGAGATGACCGAGTATTAGCACTCTCTACCTCCACGGCAACATCCTCCTGGACACATTCTCAAATAATTAGCATTTTCTCATGAGGCGTTCATGATTGGCTATGAGGGAGAATACTCACTATATTTTCTTCTTCAACGCTCAAGTCAGAGACCGTCTGCCCAGCAATAGAGAACTGAAGACCGTCAATACTTGATGGAGTGAAATCCTGCAACGGAATAACAAAAGTCGTTTTCAAGATCCCAATCACATGGATGAGAAGAAGTCATGACGAAAGAGATATCGATAAACTCACCAAATAAATCACTGGGGAATTTATGGTGTTAGGTATCATCTTATAATTCTTACTCCTGCCTTCTCCACCATGAATAGTCGCTTCAGCTTCTGAGAGGTTTACATCAATTCGCGGTCTTACATTACGACCGCCCTGTGGAAAATAAAATTTTGATGCAATAGTCAAAATACAATCATCATAATCTTATGAAGACTTTATAAAATACTTACTTGTGAACATCCTGAAGATGTTTTCCGTTTGTCGCTACCAGGGAAATGCTTCAATCTTGGTCGAGTAGCAATCATCTCAGAAGTAGGAGGCTCATTCACTAAGGTTTGATTAACTCTTACAAAATCAGATAAGCGCTTGAGTTGTTGATCCCAAAAATCTATGTAACCTGGAGTTACATATGAAATTCTTCCAGAGCTGGGAAACCAGAATTCACTTCCTTCCACATGTGTGCGGTCCAGACGGGTCATAAGCTGATCAACTGAGGGTTTTCTTCTTCGGAAAGTCGGAACGCATTGATCCATACCCATTTGCCGAGCCGCCCTATCAATATTGTATTCTTCCACTGAGAATTCGCCATGCATTATGGATATTAGATAACCGGGAGTACAACTTAGCATAAAAGCTCTCTCGCCTTCGTCCAAATAAGCACCAGATTTCAAAGTCATGCTCTCTTCATCATTAAAAGTTCTCAACCGAGAGATGTAAAGGGGAACTAATACCCATGGGCGGAAGTTGAATTCAGATTCATAATCCATAACATCAACAAAGCGAGTCTTCAGTCGAGGTTGCTTTGTGGACCAACGCATGATCCTGGCATTAACTTTCTCAGAGATAACATGACGAGCATCAGTATTCAATCCTTGCAAAATGGTACGAGGGATAGGTGCATAATTCTTTAAATGCTCCCACATCAAATCTTGAAGAAACATTGTGTTAGCATAACATTCAATCTTCATAAAACCATTCGAGACACTAGAGTCCATGATCAAGGAGTCCAAGTTGGAATACAAAGAACCCAGGAACAAGCTACCTATTGGGAGTTGCTCACCCTGATCCATCTTAATCGCAAAAGAAATCACGAACGGCTTCAACAAGTTTCCAGCATCTTCAAATACGTCTCTGGACAACCATAAACACAAGAAAGCAGCAATAGATAACGTACCGTCAACATGCCACTCCAGAGGAGTATCTCTCGGCCACCAGTATATTAACCAATGAGCATAACAACCTTTGTTGCCAGATGCTTTGTTAATCTCATCCATTGTGGTTGTCAAGATGTTAGAGATTGCAACTTCCTCTGGTGAAGAAAGATTTTCAGGAAGATTGCCCGTGATCGGAAGATGCAACAAAGCAACTACCTCTTCTAAAGTAATGGTAAACTCTCCCCATCTGCATATGAAAGAGTGATTTGGAATACACCATCGAGTAAGTAAATCTACAATATCTCTCTCATCATGAAAAATGAATAAGTCTCCAGAAGCTTGAATAAATCGTATTACTCGTGCATCATACAACTTAGCTCGAACACGAGGAAAACCCAGCATGTACCTCACCCATCCAGAAATTTTTTTCAAAGGCCGTCGAGAAAGCTTGAATTCAATGATTGATGCAGAAAAATATCCTCGTTCGAGACAGAACCGAATAGCTGCCTGAGGAGTCACCAGTTTTTTATGAGTAACCTCTCTGGGATTTATCAGAAGACGAAATGCTGGAGTTTTGAGACGCTTTTCAGGCCCTTGATCTATGAAGAATGCATCCTCTATGTTCGGAACGTTCTTGATTCCAGGAGTTTCATCTTCACCAATGGAGGTCTCATCCATGCATGAATCATCCCTGGAGGCATCATTATCAATATGTGAATCTTCCATGGAAGCATCATTTTCCACACACATATCATCTCTGGAAGCATCATTGACTTGAGAATCAGACATCCTTGCAAAGTAGCTGTAATGTGCGCACAATACTTCGCTTCAGTATACCATTCATACAAGATGCAAACGTCTACAAAATGGTAATTCTCAACTCTTACCTTTTATGATTCCACTAACAATAGTGATAGAAATGCTAGAGTTAACAACTCCAAAATCGTTCTTCTCTTTGAAACCTACAAAAAACGAACGAAACTCAGACTTTCATAAAAACATAAATATTTCGATTGTGTGAACATTCACTACGAAATTATGAAAACTAAAAGCATTATTCATAAATAATTGTTCACTTCTAAATAATATTACACAAAACTCAAGTTTTGACTTTAAGGAATATAATATATATTTTTACACACATATATATATAAGAAAACGTGATTCAATCACGTAAATAAAAAAAAAAATATAATGTATATATTTTTGACGTGAGCAAGACTCACGAAAATGAATTTGTGGACACTCCACGGTTTTAGCAAAAAAAAAAAATCCATGAATAGACCATGGTTTTATATAAAAAAAAAATAATCTTTTCCTTCTTATCGTCATACGTCTTCGAAACGAAGATTTATTCTAATTTCGTGAAAAACTAACACATTATAAGATAAAATTTTGATTTACATGAAAGCTCATAAACAAAATTTTATCACTGGACGCAAGTTCATATATAAAAAAAAAAACTCTTTCTTCATATCATCGTCATTCTTTAAAAGAAGAGTTTATTTCGGTTTTGTGAAAATTCACCTTTTCATGATGAAACTCTAGTTCATATGAAAGCTCATAAACTTAGTTTTATCACTGGACCTAAATCCTCGTATACAAAGAAAAATCTCTACTAAGTCATGGATTATTAATGGGTTCTCAAACTAACGATGAAGCGAACATACATTTTCTAAAATAAGGGTTTTCAACGAAACTCACCATCATATATACACATGTATATAATTTCAATATGATCAAAACATGAACAACTCATGAACTCAGCAAACTTAAAAAAATAAAATAAAAAAAAAGGCGTACCTGTCAACGCCGGCCGGAGTATGGCTGGACGGTGATCGGACGGTCGAACGGCGACGAGCTCCGGCGAAAATTTTCTTCCTCTGGTTGCTGGCGCGATGAAGATGAAGAGGTGATGAAGGTGATGGCCGGTTTTCAGGAGAAAAAAAAAAGGATTTACCCCTTTTATATCAAGTTTTATTTCCAAAACCTAATCACACAAGGATTTCCTTATCGGGCCCGGCCCGTGAATCCTAAAACGACCAAGGTCCCATCATAAAATCAGCGGTTCAACACCAATTTATGTCCACCAAATGACACTCTATCATGCCACTGGGATCTTCATTCAAGTCATGGTATGCTCGTACTATCGAAATCCGGTAACATCTTAACTTACGACTAAGTTCAATTGCTTATATTGTTTATGACCGGAAAATCACCATTCAATGCTGACTAGGAACACAGATTTCCTCACTCAGCAGGGGACTTAATGTAGATGGTGGATTTTCGACAAAGGCTAAAATTGTAAACCCATACTTACATGTATTCCTGATCCAGCAATCAGATGAATATTGAGGCTCGCGTCTCTTATCGAAAGCATGAAAGATCATGCTATGAGAATCTCTGACTGAGAATAATGTCTCTCGGAGTACATATAGATATGTAGTCTCTCAGCTGAGGCAACGGCATATCTCATGAATACTGAGCAATTTCAGTAATTACTTTTATATAGAATCGAAAGATTAGACGGCTCCTAGACAGCTTGCCTGCTAGTATAGAGCAATAACGTCTTCAGGATGTAACAATGTTTTTCCCGACTATATGAAAGAAGTATGACGCTTCAACAAGCTCATATCACTCAATTCCTGAATAATTAACGCTCCTAGACGATCGTACTAGTATAGAGCCATTAATTAATTATTTTCAAAATCAATAGATTCAAATCCCTGGAAAATATTCGATATTTTCATAATATTTCGTTACTTCAATTTATGGTTCTTCCCAGCAGAATTCCATGGGTTAGTAATAATATTCAACACACGGGCATCTGAGCTACCTTTGAGTAAGCCCCGACCAAAATGGTGTAAGTGTACTAAACGATGATGCACTAACAATCACCGCACGATCAAGTAATTCAAAATACGACGAGACGATGAACCTATACAGAATAGGAAGGAAAACAATAAATAATTAAAAAATTGACCAAGGCGCTGGGAGCATGGACCCATTGACTCGCCGGACGTGCCGTGGTCAATCCCACGCCAGTTTCATATTTTTATTATTTTCTTTGAGTTCATGAAAAACCTTTCACTTGAACAAATATCTTTTGTATTGAGGAAACTCCTCAGTTTCATGGTGTTTCTCTCACACCAAAGAAATAATATAAAATTAAGGAAAATATTGTGGGGCCGTGATTATTGGCCAACTGGCCATGCCCTGATCCCGGCCGGCCCCACACCTCATGGTTCTCATTATTTTATTATTATTTCCCTAATCTTATGAAAACTCCTTAATCTCATGATATTTCCTTGATCCCATGAAAAATAATATAAAATTAGGGAAACCCGTGGGACCGGGCCATAGCCGGCCGGTCATGCCCTAGCTGGCCCCACATGCCCTATTTTATTATTATTATATTTTCATGTTTCCTTAATACCATGAAACTCCTTGATTTCATGATGTTTCCTTCAAATTATGAAATTCCTTCAAATTATGGGAAAATACACAAAAATACATAAAATTAAGGAAACTTGTGGGACCGGGCCCAAGCTATCCGGTCATGCCCTAGTTGGTCCCACAAACCCCTTATTCTATTATTATTATTTTTATATTTCCTTGATTTTATGAAATTCCTTGATTTCATGATATTTCCTTCAAATTATGAAAACTCCTTCAAATCATGAAATAATACATAAAATAAGGGAAAACTCACGGGACCGGGCCCCAGCCGGCCAACCATGCTCAAGACGGTCCCACGCGCCCTTATTTTATTATTATTAATATTTTTGTTTCCTTCATCTCATGGAAACTCCTTGATTTCAACAAAAACTCCTTGGTTTTATCATATTTCCCTAAAATCATGAAAATATTATGAAAATTGGGAAAAAACATGTGGGACCAAGCTCCTTGGATGGCCAGCCATGCCTTGGCCATGGATGGTCCCACACTTCATGATTCCCTCACTTTTATTATTTTTCCTTCATCTCATGAAGTTTTGACGGTTTCGTCAAAAACCCTGATTTCTTCATATTTTCTCAAATGATTGCTCAAATGCACACCAAAAAATATCAAAATTCTCAAAATTGGCATACAGACACTTTGGTGACGTGAGCATGTTACCTTGACCGACCAAGGTTGGCTCTTTGGCTTACGAGAAGCCGGTCCCACGTATTCTCATGATTTGACCTAATTTGCACAATTGCACGTATTAAGTCCAAAACTATTCCAAACAACTTGGAACTTGATGGAACGATCATCAATTGATCCCGTGAACATCCAGGGCCGGTTTCATGGTCCCTTGGTCGGTCCCTCATCTCTTCATAATTAATTAGGTTTTATCATCTAAGGCTCGGACGAGCATTTTTCGAATAAATGATTAAACCAGCATTTAATCATCCTTTCATCAACAAATTAACTGGTCTGCAGAGATCTTAATATTTGCTCACGTGAGCATCTGGGCACTACATGGTCGACTCATAATCCCATGTAGCCGGTCCCTCCTTTTCTGTGGTTGATTCTCAATAAACCATCAATAAATCATCAATTAAATTAGGGTTTTGAGTCCAAGGTTAATGATTCCAGATTCAAACGCTAATAATTTTACGTTGATCCCGTGATCAACATTTTATTTATCATACTCGGTTCAATTACCAGTATTCTGATTTAATATGTCATGCTACCATAATTCATCAAACGAGCAATATTTGCTCAGATGAGCAATACTTGCTCAACTCAAAGAATATTGGTTCAATTATCAATATTCAATAATTCATCAAGTGAGAAATATTCGCTCACGTTAACTTATTCACACATCAGTCTCAATAGACATGTTCAATTCATGAGTTTCAGAACATTTCCAAACCACGTTCGACTCAACAATACAAGGACTCATCGTCCCATGAAGTCATGAGGTCAGCAACTGACTAACTAAATACACGTCTGCCTTGCAGATTCCACAATCACACGAGACATCAATCGTGTCACATGGGGGGATATTACTAGGGTTTTGGTTTGGCGGTCTACGGCACGTGTGTTCATACACACGATGAGAATGTGAGCAAGTCGTGCAATCAGTTGAAGGAGTTAACAAAGTAGTGGATGGAAAATCAACCAAGTCTCCGCACGTTGAGCAACTGGTTTTAACACGATTTCCACTTCCCCATTTATTTGATTCCATCAACTGTCACACTTCATGAGATCATGGTGTTTTCAATTCCAACAATATAAATAAGTCTCTGAATCATGATTGAAACAAGGACAATCTCACGTCAAACAGACAACACGAGATTAACAATCCAACTCTCAACAGAGCAAATTCAATCATTCAGAATTTATCTTATTCTCAGAATACACAACACACCTACAATCTTCGATCACCATTGATCTCACTCATTTCTCAGCTTCCCTCCTACAGATCGACCCATCCTCTCTTGTGATCGAATTTACTCTGGAACGACCATTGTCTTGGTTTAGGCCGGAGTACTACAGATTGATCTCTCGAATTCAAAGCACTCCCTTCTTGCAGTGCATCTGTGTGAGGTTAAACATTTCGCTCGGTTCAAGGAGTCTCCTCCGCACGATCATCTCCTCAATTCCGTAAAAACCAGCAAATCGTTTTGCCCCATCTACAACTTAAAACAAACTTATTAGGGTACTTAAGTCCGCGTACCAAGTCCGCGTACTTAAGTTGGTTATTTTCTAAAAATGATTATTCGTGAACTTAAACTTATATAAACTAAGGAATGCAAGTTTGCAAACCGTGGCTATAAAGTTCATGAATCGATTCGAGTGAATCAAATCGTTTTTGTTTCAATTGTGTCTATTATAAAGATCTAAGCAATTGAACAACTCTCTAACTAGTTCATTTGAGTCATTTGAACAAGTTATGGTAAAGAAGAATATGATTGATATGAAAGTGCTCATATGGCTAACCATTTGGTTAACTACTGTTGAACCAACTAAATGTACATGTTTGGGTACGGTTACACAAACCTAAAAGGTGCATTTCATTTGTGTGTAACAAGCTAAGTTTTGATCTAACGGTTGAAAGATATTAGCTTGAATCTAATCAGGTTTTCATCTAACGGTGAATATTGAATGCTTTGTTACCAAGCTAACATTGATTGCAAACCCTGATTTGAAAGACTATATAAATGAGAACTCTAGCAACTGGGAAACCTAATCCCTACACCTCCTGTGTGATACTAGTTGTATAAGCTAGAGTCGATTCTCCTTTAACCTTAGGTTTCTATCGATACCATGTAGGTTAACGACTTGAAGACTTCATTGGGATTGTGAAGCCAGACCGATACTACTTTCTCGTAGTTGTGTGATCTGATCTTGTTGTTTCTATCATACTAAGTACAATCGTAACGATTGGATTGAGATTGATTTCTCCGATAGGCAAGATATAAAAGTAATCACAAACATCTTCGTCTCATCGTTTGTGATTCCGCAATATCTTCTTTCGCCGCGTCGATTAAGATTATTGTGAGGTGATTGATAATACTAGGCTGTTCTTTGGGAATATAAGTCCGGGTTATCAATTGGTTCCTGTTCACCTTGATTTATCAAAAGACGGAACAAAAACTCGTAGGTATTTCTGTGGGAGACAGATTTATCTATTACCATAGAATTTTCTTTGTGTTACAGATTTGTTTATAAAGTCTTCGACTTTGGGTCGTAGCAACTCTTAGTTGTGGGGGAGATCATCTAAGGGAATCAAGTGTGTAGTATCCTGCTGGGATCAGAGACGTAAGGAGCGTAACTGTACCTTGGATCAGTGTGAGATTGATTGGGGTTCAACTACAGTCCAGACCGAAGTTAGTTTGTAGTAGGCTAGTGTCTGTAGCGGCTTAATACAATATGTGTTCAATCTGGACTAGGTCCATGGGTTTTTCTGCATTTGAGGTTTCCTCGTTAACAAAATTCTGGTGTCTGTGTTATTTCTATTCCGCATTATATTTTGTTATATAATTGAAATATCACAGGTTATGCGTTAGATCAATCAATTAGAATATCCAACCTTTGGTTGTTGATTTACATTGATTGACACTTGGATATTGGTCTTTGGTACCATCCAAGTTATCTCTCTTGTATTTAATTAGACTCGCAGATTTCTATTTGCTCGAGTAAGAATTAAATCGAGAGATCGAGATATCATAACTCTTTGATATACTGTTAATAAGATTGAGTCTAGTTGATTCTCTTAAAAGTATATTGGAGTTAGTCCATACAGATTTCTAAGCGAAATTTGGGTGTGGTTGTTGTACCCCCGCTTTTTCAACATGAAGTTGTAATAATAGAATTCAGATGCTTAGTGTAATATTAGAGTTAAAAGAAAATAAATTCGTATATTAATAGGATACTTTACATTAATATCAAAATCTAAAGACTATTAAGATATATTATAATTTTATGCAGACTCAAACTTAAACCATACTAAATTACCCGAAACATTCTTAGAAGACGACAATAGATGTCTCACACAACTATTAGCTCCAAAGCAATTTTCAAGTGATCGAATGATCAATACGAAACATTACGAGTCTACACCAAATGATTGCATCACACAAATCATGTAAGATGTTACAAGGCGATTTTCACATGATCATCTTTTGACTTTCTTCATGAATAAAAGATGAACTTGGTTAAAGCGAAAGCTTACCAACACATATTTCGAGAAATAGATAAGCGAGATAAACTCATCTCTAAATATCAAATATGTATAATTGAAGTCTATATAGCAATACGAATTTTGTCTCAAATAGGAGATAAAGTAGATAGACTTTTGAGTGATAGATGAGTTCAAGTCTCCACATACCTTTTGTTGATGAATTTCCACAAGTTCTCTTGAGTAGTTCTTCGTCTTCAATCGATGAACGCCGTGAAGTCTAAAGCTCAACTACACATTCTATCCTAATCCGAGACTTAACTATAAGTAGACTAGAAATCAAGACTTATAGTTTTGGCAACTAAACTTGACAAACAAGATTGAGATAGCAATGCTTGCGAGTTCGACCGAGCAGTGCTCTAACAGTTTTGATTTTGATTCTTTCGACCAATGATTTCTGCAAACTGATTATGCGAATAAAGAGGACAATTTATGCGATATGACTCAACAAAAGAATCATATCTTCCCTATCCATGTACGGACTTAGAGATTAAAGTTCACGAACTTAATTATTCCATGAAAGTTACGCATTCAAGAAGGAAAAGCAATTCCTAGAGAACATCTTATGGAGTCCTGAGCAGTATATTCACAAATTGTAACCATGGAGAAATCGATATTGCAATTCTCAAAATAGTTTACTCCTCTTTAGCTGGTGAAAAATAAATAGAGTTAAGAGCTTAACCTATGAGAACATATGAGGTATCCGTTCTAATCACCAGGATATGATAGCAAAGAGCAAATCTCACAAAATAAGCAATATATATATATATATATATATATAATCCATGAAGATTAGGTATTGTGAGTCATCTTCCAAAATAAAATTTAATTAAATAAATTTTAAACATGCAAGATGATAGTATTTTGAATATATAACGTAACACATAAAAACTACTCCAAAATCTAGTGTTCATGCTTAAAACAATAAGACTAAAAATTCCTACAAGGAGTTAACTAGTAAAATTACCCTTGAAGAATTCTTCATCATTCCCGAACTCATTGTCAACAGCTGGCATCAGAACATAAGGTTTATGAATAAGAGTATTAACTTCTTCAAACATATCAGGTTGTTGTTTGACAAGTTATTCTTGAATCTCGAGAGATTTCTGCAGAATGTCTTTCAGTCCCTGTACTAGCTTGCATCTTAGTCTTCTTAATTTCTTCAATAATTGTTGCAAACCTTTGTTGGTTAGAGCAATTTGCCCGTGGCTTCTTCATGTTCTTCCTTTTCCTTTTAAATAGCGAATCTTTTTCCTTAGGTTAGGATTTCTCTTCTTCCTTAGTTGTGAAAATATCAACAGCCATAGGAATACATGTCTCACTAAAGATATCGTGCTTTAAGCTCCATAATTCTTACGAATACGAGTTTGTGTTCACAAGACTACAAATATATATCACATTATAAGCAGACCCTTTTTGGTAGAGTTCTGAAAATAGTGTGAAACTTTGAAAAGGAAAACCAACAAACCATGAAGCTCCGGAACCACTAAAATTTTTAAAAATAAGGATTCCGTTCTCAAACTTGAATTATTCAAACTAGAAGAAGAAATATCGATTTTAACCATCCTTAAAGTTTGTACATGGGTAACAATCTTTTCAATATTATTACTTGAAAAATAAAGGATTATATGTCAACTGAGATAAATATGTGTCTCAAGAGTGAAAAATATTCAAAATTCATGCAAGAAATTTTAAGTTTAACATATCAATTTGTATGATTAGATTTCAAGAGTATACATAAAATCTTATCTTGTCAAGTAGAATTCTCATGGATCTTGTTCTCGTCTCTTTCTTAGGAGTCAGATAGGTAGGGAAAATTCTTTACTGGGAGCATAAGATTAATTCATATCCACATCAAGTCTTATTAACTTTAGTTGTGATGTGGTAGCATCAAGTCATAAACTTATTGAAGATGCATTGAGAATAAATTTTGACATTTTAGTCACGTAACTGAGTCAAAAACCAGATTAAATGCTAGATCATATCCTGGACTAGATTCAATGGAGCAAGGCTCAACATGAACTATTGTTATTATCCGTTTGATTAATGACTATAATTGACAAAGGATTTTAAACTAGAGTCCTCACACTGTAAAACAAAGAACATTACCAAGTGGAGGTTCAAGCAATAATAGTCAAGACACAAACAACATATAGTCTGACCCAAACCCCTTATTGTGCACAATTCTTGTCTCTTATGAAAGGGCACATGATACAAGAATGCACTTTTTCAATACAATCAAGTTGTGTTGAGGTGAGCATCAGTGAGCTCACCACTAGATTCCTGCATGGGTTTTTCAACATCTATTTTCACTTATCGTTTAGATCCAAATCCCTTCTTTCCTTTAGTTTTATCATTTCCGTCAGAATCAATATCCAAACTTTTAGGAGAGGAAGAAGAAACAGCATTGCATACCTTGGATGAATTATACTTTTAAAAGAGTTGAAGTATATTTGTCAAGCGACTAGCCCTCCGTTGCATTTTGTTGACATACCTGATCACTTTTTATTTGGACTTGAAGCACTGTTTGACTGCGGGAACTTCAGTGGTACAATAAGGGCATGTTCGGTTGAGAAAAGGTTCGGGAGCATCTTTTGTTTTTGTAGATAGGCACACTTAACATGATCATGAAACATCAGCAACAAAATTTTCATTAGTAAGTGAAAAATCCATTATATCCTCAAACGTAATTGATGAAGGATTTTCAAGAAGATTATCAAGATTGATGTGAGTATTGCTACATTCATCAAAATTAACTACTTCTGCCAAAAGTACTATTATGCTTGAAACATCTTCCTCTTCTAAATCATAATGATCAGAAGTTTCATCAAGAGTTGCAGCAAGACCATTGTTGCTAGTGTATTTTCTGCGATTTGGACATTCATTAGCAAAGTGACCGAATCCTCTACACTTGAAGCATTGAGGTTTATCGTCGTCATCACTATATTCATCCATTTTTTTAGGAGGAATACGATCATGTGACTTGTTTGATGATGTAGGAAGTTTTCTGGAGAATCTTTTATTTTTCTTCTTAAGAAGATCTCTAAACTGTCTTGTGATAAGTGATACATAATTATCAAGATCTTCATTTGATAATTCATTAACAAGACATTTCTCAAGGTTTTACCTATTTCCTATCCCCAGTTTTCCTAAATCCCATCCCAACCATATAGACCAAATTTTGTATAACTCTTTTAATTTAGGTGAACAAAACTCATTCCCGTATTTTCCACTGTTAAAGATCGGGCTAGAACTCAAATCACCATTTTCATTAACTATGAAGTTTGAATTGGATAATTTATTTTTATTCCCGTAAATAATATGATAGCTCGTTGACAGGAAAATAATCCATAAAATAAAAGTTATTAAAACTGGTGATAATTAGTTACATTGAAAACCTAATTAAATACTGAGAATCCAATCATACGTTCCCTTGGCATCTTAATTTTAATTTCATACACTGTTTCCATTCGGATTTCACATCAATTGGAAAGATCAATAAAGAAGGAAAAAGTTAATTGTCGATTTTGTGGTTGACCATAGGCATCGTTCTTTTACAACCATTATTAGATCATTAGAAGAACACAATTGTAGCAGTAGCATTAGCTACAGAGGTCAGTAGTGGTACCGAAGGAAAAAACAATAGTTAGAAGATAGTAATGGTAGATAGATTTAGGATTAGATTCCAGAAAAAGGGGAAGAAGGTTGACGCTGATGAAAGATACTCCAAAAAGGCAAAAACAGGGTGAGTTTTGTTCACCTAATTTAAAAAGAGTTATATAAAATTTGTTATGTATGGTTGGGATGGGATGTAGGGAAAGTGAGGATGGGAAATAGGGAAAACCTTTCTCAAAGGTTCCAACACTTTCACTTTTGTCAAGTATTTTAGTGTTCTTAAGTGCTTTAAAGGAAATATCTTTTTCATCTTTAGTTTGCTGTTCATGATCAAAGATATTTAAATTTCAAACAAGGGTGCTTTTGGAAAGTGTAGCAAGATCATTTCATTCAGTAATTGCGTATTTCTTAGACTCGTATCGAGCTAGAAAATATCTAAGAATTTTCATCACAATATCCCTTTCAGTAATAGTCCTTCCTAATGCATGACAAACATTCACTATGTCGGACAGTTCGTGATTAAATTCCTCAAACGAATCTTCGTATGCCATACATAGATTTTCCAGTAAAAAGTTAGGTTTGGAAGCCTCGCTTATTTCTTTGGGGTATTCCCTTCAAATACGGTTTCTAAGATATCCCAAGCTTGCTTTGATGTAGTGTAACATACACACATGATGTTGAAGGTCTTGGCTTATGACATGGATGCTAGATTCAACCCATCACAGTTTGTCTAACATCACTGATTTCGGCATCGCTATATGTAATTGTGTCATTTGGACAGCTGCTTCGCCTTGTGCAACCATTGGAACATTATACCCTCATACGACAAGAATCCATGTTTTAACATCACGAGCTTGTAAGGAGGAACGCATGGCTATTTTCCACCATAAGCAATTTGTGTCATTGAAGGCTGGTGGTACGTTAATAGAGATTGTACTCTAGTCCATAATTCAGATCGCCACAAACACAGACTTGTTAGGTGTTTGCCTGCTATGATACTAATTAAAAATAAGAGGGTACCAAGTACACCAACTTTTTCGTTCGGCAACCTGTATGGAAAAACCTAATATAATTGCAAGTAGACCAACTTAATGATCCTTGCTAATATGTATATAGAGTTTATATCTCTATCTCCATGCAATATGAAAGTCTAGACAATATAGTCCGTGAACCTGATTGTTAAGAAGAGTACTTGGACGATATCAAAAATCAATATCCAAGATCAACCTAGTCATATCCAAATAATCCAATCAGAATTCCGCCAAATATGAAATTTGTTATCTATCTTTCAATAATACGAATTCTACAAGAACAAGTCTCGTAATCGATCACAATTAATATGGACGTATCTACTATAAATAATTACGTAATACTCGTGTAAATCCTATTATAAAGATAAACATATAATACGGACAAGGGAAAGCATAAGACACCAATTTCCCCAAGGCTGCTAATAAGGGGCACCAAATTGCTTGGGGGTGTACTAAAATACACATAAGACAAAACATTCATTGTCTTTGGGACCGTACACTCCCAAGCAATTTGACACCCCTTAGGCCTATTCCTATGGGTATGGCAAACTCATATATTTGCCATATATGCACCCACTATGGGTATGTCAAAGTGCCAAACTCATATGCCTATATGTCAGTAATAACATATAGGCATACACGATGAAGTTTCTATCGGGCGATAAAGACTTCATTGCTCGACGGTTTTTCCATCTCTCGATGGTCATTCCATCTCCAGCGATAGTCTCTTTATCTCCAACGATAAAGACTTTATCTCCGAGTAATTTTATATACATATAATCTCTCATTCTCTCATACTTTTTCACTTTTATAGCATATTTTTATATTTAAAGGGTCCCAGTGATTATACTATAATACTAAAAAATTTATAAATACCCCACCACACAAACACAAATATATTTTTTATTCACTAGGGTCCCACCCAACACAATTAAATATATATTTTTAATCAAATTTGACATATCTACCATAGTGGGGAAACTCATTTGCCATGCCACATGGCATGCCAAACTCATTTTTTTGACATATTGCATAGGAATAGGCATTATTAGTAATCTTGAATTTCCCAAGCATCCCCCTTCATTAGGCCTGCACAGAACCGAACCGTAACCGCAAACCGAACGATAACCGCACAAACCGAACCGTAACCGCACCGAACCGATATTCCAACGGTCAGTCACGGTTTTAATTTTAATAACCGTTAGATCTTCGGTTCGGCCAACGGTTCTACCAATAACCGCAACCTAATCGAACCGATTAATGTAGGCCGTTGATTTATTTCTATTATAATCAATCCTAGCCGTCTAAATTCGAGTAACCCTAGAGTATAAATATTAGAAACCCTAAACTATTAAGCTGCAACTTCTTCATTTCTTCTTCATTTCCTCTCCTCTCCGAGACTTCTCTCCAGTCGCCTCCATCACCTGATTCACCACCAGTAGCATATACCTCCTCCACCTCCATCAAGATTCAAGACTCAAGAGCACCACCACCTCTATGATCGAGTAAGTAGTAAGTGTTTTCTCCTCGATTGATTTTTTTTAATCAATTTCTAGGGTTTTTTATATTTTTAGGGTTTCTTTTGATTCTCGAGATGGTTTGATTTATGTTGTCAATCGATTACTATTTATCAATCGATTTAGGGTTATAATTATTTTTTTTGTTGTTTTTGTTTTTATGTTCTCAGACCTTGAAGAGCAGGACCAGCAGCTGGAGTTCTTCATTAAAAGATATGGAGTTCTTTTAGAGAGTATTGCCAGCTCAAACAGGTAACTAGTGCTTCAGTTTGACTTGTTCTGTTTGATTTGAGTTCAATCTTCAATGTTGATTATGAAAAAGGTTTTGTTGATGTAAAACCCTTGAAGTGATTTATGATCAGTGAGTCTGTGACTATGAGCAAAAGGGTTTTAAACTTTTAATGGGTGTTGATTGATATGAGGTATTGTTGTTATATGAATTACTCTTTGAGAATTTATTTACTCTTTTCAATCTCTGTTAAATGCTTCATATCACATATAAAAGTTGCCTGCATACATCATTATGTGTAATACTTATGTTGTGAAGTGAGATTTTGGTAACTGAGTTGTTAGAGTTACAAATTATACCTGACCAATTAGTACAATGGCTAGGGTTTGATGATGAAATTCATGATTGTAATGTTGATTGGTTCCCAAATTGTTGCTTGAGCTTAAGTAGAATCCTTTGTTCTTCCTTATCTTCTTGAGTAGTGATATGTGTGCTTGTATTAAAAACTAAATGTTGGAAATGATGTTTCTTGCAGAGATATGTGTGCTTGTATTAAGAACTTGCTAGCCATTTCCAACTCAACTAACTTGTTTACATTTCACAGGGGCTATAAATGGTAATGCTTGGATCAAGTTCAGTTTCATTATCGAGCTGCAAGATGCAGCTGCATCTCCAGCCTCTCAATCCCCTGCAGCTGAGTCTACTGAAGTGACACCTTCTGTAACACCCCAAGCTGATGCTACACAAGAAACGCATCAGGCTACACAGTTCTGATTTCATTTACTTTACATCTGTAGGATTATTGTAACTATGAAACCAGTAGCATTGCTTGTACACTTTGTAAATATGTTTGCTTGTACATTTGTTATTACTCAGTTTAGAACAATTTACTGATATTTTATTGTTTCATTCTTTTATCAGGTAAGGTGTGCTGCGCATGTTCTTGCGCTTGTTGTTAAAGATGTTGTGTTGTTGTATTATAAGTCAATTAACAGGATCAGATCAGTTATCAAGTATGTCGCTGGATCTCCCTCTAGGTTAGCAAAATTCAAAGAATGTGTTGCTCTTGAGAAGATTGATTGTAAGAAGATGGTTTTCTTAGATGTGAAGACCCGGTGGAATGCTACATATCTAATGCTTGAAGCTGCCATTCCATATGAGAAGGTATTTAAGAGGTGAGAAAGAGAAGATAAGAGCTTTCGAGATAAGTATATTTTCAAAGAATCTGAATATCAAGCTTTACCTAATACTGATGATGACACTGTTATAATCGATAGTGAAGATTATTTTCTTAGTTCTAGTGAATCTGAATGTGAAGGAGATGTAACTAAAAAGAGGAATACGAAGAAAAAAAACAAGCCCCATCATCATGCTCCATATGCTGTAGACTGGTCATATGCTAGGAGTCTTGTAAAATGTTTAAAAATCTTCTTTGATGCTACTGTTAAGTTCTATACTTCAACACAGGTTACTACACATGAATTTTTATGGCAGTTGGCTTTGATTCATAAACAATGTCCTCAGTTGCTTCAGAGTCTGCATACAGTACCGGAAAGCGCATTCTATACTCCATGGAGAGAAGCTTGCTATCTGCCAGGACAGTTGAAGCACTTCTCTGTACGCAAAGCTGGTTGCATAAACCTATCTCTCTTGATTTCATACGTGACTATGTACCAGATGACAATGACAACATTGAAGATGGTAATAGAATCTCTTCTCTTCTTTTTTGACTTAAAATTTGTATTTCTTTTGAACATTTCATCTTATTTGTATTGCTTGATCTTATCTAAAAAGGAGATATGATGTCTAGTAACTTATCTGTTTATGCATGGGAATGAGAAAGTAGATGCAGGCACAATATGTGAATATCTGACTTTTGAGTAATTCTCTTTGCAGACATTTTGGGCAAGGATGAGGATTAAGGGGATGATTGGCTTGAGCAATGAGAATTGGATGGACTGGAGTCTTTTATTTGTCTTCAACTCTTCGTGCTACACTGCTACTTTCTTTTCTTATGTTAAACTTTAAGACTATTGTGTGTGTTTGATCTTTAGACTCCTTGCTTTTGGACTTCAAGTCTGTTTGATCTTTAGACTCTTGTATGGAATGGATTAAGAATGTACTTATTAAGAATCTACTTGTTAGTTGTTACTTGTTAAGTATGGAATGGATGTACAGGTACAAAATATGTCAGAATTTTCTGATATTTATATATGGTTAAAACCAAATCGAACGGCAAAATAACCGAATAGTGACGGCTCGGTTAAAAACCGAACCGAATACTAAACAGTTCGGCTACGGTTTTAAATGTGCTAACCGCACATTACCGGTTAGGTCAACGGTTTTACCAATAACCGCACCGAACCGAACCGTGTGCAGGTTCATCGTTCTCTTTCCTTCTTTACTAAGAAAAAGAAAACCGCCTAAGCTTTCCGCGGATATTGTCATCAATTAATTATTAAAATCGGTCCTTAAAACCCTAACATTTTCTCAATTCAACTGAAGAAGAACCCAAAATCTTACAATTATCATGTCTCGTTTAAACACAACCTCACCTCGTTTATTTCTTGTACTCTGTCTAATTCTCTCAACTTCATTACTACCTACTGAAGCCGTTTCTTTTGGACAGTTACGAACCCTAATTTCACTAAGCAACTCACTGATGAATAGAGTTTCAAATCTTCGAGCTTCTAGAGGGGATTATTCAGGATCACAAAGAGCTAAAAAGATAGCTGATCAATTAAAAGGAGGAGGATTAGGGCTTTATAAAGGAATGTGGTCAATGGGTATTGACTATTTGAAGAACTATGCTTGGAGAGATGTGGGTTCATCAATGGACATGTTTAGAGCCATTTCTGAAATCAAAGAAATTTTGATGGGTTTGAATGAGTTGACTAGGTTGAACTCGGATCAAGAGAGAGCTGCTTGGGTTGTTAGGAATTATCAGAAATTGTTTAGGATCTCTAAATCAATCTTGTGGAAACTCCTTCAAGTGTTTCGCCGATCGGTATGTATAATATTTCATCTCTGTAATAGCATCTTTGTTTTCAAAATTAGTAGGTGTAGTAGTATAAGTACAGCATTTATAACCTTACTTAGAATAATATCTGTTGATTTAAATAAGTATCAGAGCATTATTAAAGCTGCACAATCACTGTTGACTGGCTTCTGTTAATCAAATTCATTCTCCTTATATGTACAATGTGCTTTGTTTCTGTACAAGTGGTGGGTTAGTTAGTGTCCAGAAATTAAGAAAATTTGTTGAGTAAGATATACTAATAGGAACTGTACCTATGTGTTAGCATCACCTTTTGGCTAGTCAAACACCAAAAGTATATGTGGCATCAACAAAGAGAAGGACCTATTAGTCTGTAAGGGCTCGAAGTTGTCACCAGTAATGGTGCTTGATCGACTAAACAGTTTCCATTAGTATGTAACAAACTTACCGAATAGAAGGAATTCGACTTCAAGTAGAAAGTTTTTATTACTTCAATATTGCAATTTATAGAATAGAGAAGAAGAGATATGCCAACCATGGTAATATTCAGTCTGTCATACGATGGTCTTCTGGTTAAAACTAACTATTAAGTATCAGAGCATCATTTAAGCTGCTCAATCACTGTTGACTGGCTTCTGTTAGTCAAATTCATTCTCATTGTATGTGTATTGTTTCTGTATAAGTGGTGGGTTAGTCAGAGTCTAGAAAGTTAAGAGAATTTGTTGAGTAGAAATTCTAATTGGAATGGCACCAATGTGTTAGCATCGCCTTTTGGTTAGTTAAAACACCAAACTATATGTGGAATCAACTTAGAGAAGGACCTAGTATTCTTCATTTCTTTTCCGTGAAATGGTGTAATTATGTGGTTGTAACTTTCAAAATAAATGTTGTACTTGATACAAGTAAGAGTTCTTTTTTCGTGTCAATCCTCTGTATTATATAAAAAATCTTGATTTTTTCTAATCATGGCATGCATGGTTGTGAAACTTTGTTTTTGTTTTGCTAATCTGTTGATGGTCTTTAGGGTCCTTTGAGAGAGGTTGTACTGATATTGCAAGAAGAGATCGAAGGGGGCTTGTTGAAGGACTGCCTTGAATTGGGAGCAAATGACTTGAGAGGATTGGTTCAAATAGTGAAAGATCTCGCATTACAGTTTTCTACTGCTTCTTCCAGTAGCAGTCGCGCCGATCTGTAGTTGAAAATGAATCACATTGTATCCGACAGAAAGCATCTGGGAGGAGCACATATGGTAAGTTCGAACTTCACTTTAGTCAATTATTGGTCTGATTGTTTAGCCTAGGCGGAAACTATCTTAAAAGTTAAAAGTGCTTTTTGAGTGGATGCTCCTCAGCAGTGAAGATCCGATCCTCACAATTTTTTGGAAAACTCTAATTTGGCGACCTGTCCTGAATGAGCAATAATTCCACATATCCTCTTGATTGTCGTTCCCTTGAAAAAAGCACCCTTGATTATTTTGGTTGTGGGGCTCCAATTGATGTAAAATGATTTGAGTTATGGAGCCTGCCCCCGGTTTATTGGTGCACACAATAGTATAAGTTTTGTTGAGGTGACACATTGTGAGGGAGAGTGACCAGAAGACTTTAAACACTTCTGCATTTGCTTCTTGGCTTACTTTTGCATTATACATATTGTCAGATTTTCACTTCACCCATTGACGGGAAACTGCGGATGAATGATACATAACTGAGCAACTCAAAACGAGAAGCCATGCAATGATTAGGCGAGTGAGGATTTTCATCAAACATCAAGAGGTTTTGGCCCCTTCCGACCCATGTAACCAAGTGTAGGTGATTTTGTTTGGAATCCTGAATACGGATTTATCAGGAACGGTAAATTTTGGACCTCAAATCAGATAACATGTCAGGGACTCGACTGATATTGCATGAATCCATAATTGGAACTGAAATCAGTTAACTTCATGATGTATATGGTAGTTTGATATTTTCATTATGATAATTGATAAGTGATAACAGGGTGGTTTATCTAGTTGGGGATTTTGGTAGAACCAAGTTCCTGGCATATATTTTGGATTATTTTCAATATCAATCTTCATCTAAGCATCTCTGGTGAAAATAAAATGTTCCTTAGAAATCCGCCAATGGGTTTCTATGCCATATCTGGTACTGTTAATTGATTTAACTAAAATTTTTGATAAAACTTGTACAAATCTGCTGGCCGACTATTGGAGTCGGAATGGCTACTGATCTATCCAGTTAAGCTACTGTTTACACCCACAATACGGACATTTTCTGGATGGAAGTGCGGATCAATAATCATGACAGCGTTCAAGCAGAATTTTGTCTTCTCAGACCAAAGCCGTACATCAGTGAGTTGCGAAGCTTATACCTTGAGGACTGAGGAGTAGGTAGAGGCTGGATGAATTGATGGAAGTTGTTTGGAGTTGGGACTCTTGGGAGTGTGTGAAGAAACATTAGTGTCTGAAAACCACATTTTCAAGATTAAAAGCTGTTAAT
The DNA here is from genome assembly GCA_023531295.1 of Papaver armeniacum. Classification (NCBI taxonomy): domain Eukaryota; kingdom Viridiplantae; phylum Streptophyta; class Magnoliopsida; order Ranunculales; family Papaveraceae; genus Papaver; species Papaver armeniacum. The sequence continues at coordinate 186,150 of JAJJWW010006846.1, forward strand.
ATCGAAGTGCAAGCTACGGTGTTGGACTTCTAGACATGTTAGTACTCTCGGTAGTAATAAGTGATGAGGTGGTAGTTCATGAAAGACGACTAGGGTGGCAAGTGGCATCTATTATAGTTGGTAGTTGAGTTTGCCTTCCGAAAACAAGGTCACTTTTCTAGGATTGAAAAATCTGAAGGATCATAAATGAACAATGTCATAAACGCATGATGGAATCATTCTGTTTCCCACTCTTGCAGAATATACATGTTCCTTTACATTGTAGGCGAGGCAGGACAATCAACAAAACTATCTAAGTATTTCTTGGTGTAGGTGAGCAAATCTTGCTTAATTTCCTCTACGTGGGTTTTATAAAAAAAATTGGTGATAGACAGTCATGTGGGTGTTGTAAACATTTATGATTTAGAAGGAAATACTTTTTTTCAGCCCACAAAAATCTTAATCTATACCCCTATTTTCCGGCCATGCTAAATTTCAAATTAGAGTAATAGTACCCACAATTTATAATGGATCAAATGAGTTTTTTTTTTTTTTTTTTTAATGTTTTTTTTTTTTTTATATCTCAAGTTCTCAACACTTTCGATACTATTTAATATTTTTTATAAAAATTAATAAATAAAAACAAATTTTTTTATTACTTTTTTGAATTGCCTACGTTAGAATTAGTATCATGCCTGGCAAAGAAATTCTTCAACCATTTCGAGAACACCATAGTCTCCCCCACTAATCTCGCCTAAATTCGTAAAAGCCAAGGTGCCAAAGCTGTAACTAAGAGCTAAACACATATCAAGGTATTTGTTTCGCTTACGTTCCACGACACGAGACACAACCACCCTAGGAGAAAAATGTTGTAGATCATTGTCCGTGAAAGGTGAAACGCCATTTATGTCAAACCAGATATCACGCCCATTTTCCCATTTCTAGACCAGGATATCTGTCTGTCTAGCTTCCCCACCATCACGAGAAAGAAACCCCAAGGATGCCTAAATTTTGGCTTGTACCCTAACTCTGAAACAAATATCAGCCAAGGTGTCACGAACAAGGTCACGGCGAGATTTGAGACCAACTTCGTGCGCACAGTGTAAAGCGTGATCCCCGAAAACATCCATATCCTTGCCATAATAGGGGCATGGACTATCTTTAGCGAACAATGGAACTCCAAGCATATATCCAAGAACAACACTGCATTGACGGGGCCCAATCTTCTGGCCCAAGTTGTCAATTAGGATGGCTAGCAAATAGTCTTGTGTATGCTTAGTCTTGTTACCCTGCCAAAGTGCCTAGTCACGCTTGGTCATAATGTACTTTGTGGGCATCTCCTTCATAACAACGTCAAAGTATAACACTGCCAATTTGCTCATGGGATGGGATGCAATATCATCGACGTAGAAAGATAAAAAATCAATACCACTGACACAAGAAAATGTATCCAAAACAAGCATGTATGTAGGGCTTGTACCAGAGATTCCAGAGTTGCATAAGATTTCACCATGTGGCAGTTGAGTTTGTAAACAAGAAGCTAAATAATAATACTACATGTCCTCCATATTGTACAACCCGAGGATGTGCCCCTCTACCATATCTATACAAATAGGTTGCCACCTTTGTTAATTGGAAAGGAAAAATGCGGAATTGCACGAAACCAAAGCCTGGTCCATCTCCAGTAACCAACGGTTGAACAAAATTAGAGAGATGGCTATCAAAGATAGCTTGCGCATCTTTCACAAAAGCTGGAGTAGTTGTACATAAGGTGAAATAAATCCTTGGACACCAAAACAATTATGTAACAGCTGCAACTCACACTGTGGATCATCTATCTTGTGTATATCCTCCATTAGTTGTACAATTTTGTACTGACACAAGAAAGGACCATTTGGCTGCAGAAATTGGGATCCAAACTCACAGGGCCACTAAGGAGCTTAACCCTAACAACAGATTTGTTAATGTCTTAAGGAAAAAAAGAATATGTTGCACTCATCGAATCAGTTGCAGGCTAGAAAACTCAGTTTTTTGGATGATAAGATCATGCCCAACAGTTCTTCCTTCGATCTAATAATCTGCCGTGCTTTTGAAACCACGAGTGTGTCATCTATGATGGTTTCATCATCCAAATACCGTGTCTGTAAATCTAAGTTACACAATTGTGATATCTTTAACACCATGGGATGCAGAGTTAAAGAAAAGAGAAGGGGTCCCAAAGGATCTCCTTGTTGTACGTCTTGTGTTGAAGAGAGAGTGGCAACACCATAATAAAATGTTTTATTTGTATTTCTATCTACTAAATACTTTATTATTTATTTAATTTATATTAAAATGGTTCTTTGTTAATTTTCATTTATTGAAATTTATATGCTTATTTTGTTATCTTAAAAATCTTCACACATCAAAAAATTAAATCAAGATCAAACAATCAAATTCAAACAAGATAACACAAATAACACACTTAATAAAAAATAAAATTTGATTTTTTCTTTGGCTTGTCTAGCCTCAAAGAATTATAATACATACACTACCCCATGAACTGCTAATATATACAACCACTCCTAAGTGAATTGGTAACATTTACAATCCCCTACGTGAATGTTAACATTCACGACCGCCTCTACATGTCTCACCAAACCTTTTTTTTTTTTTTTTTAAGACGCATCGCTTAAATGATTATATATCCGTGGCTACTACATCAAATAATACAAATGATACCATTCAAGAAAATATAGAATATCCTCTAATGGGTGTTTGTATACACCTTCAGAAGTTACTTTTGATTTAATTAAATCAAAAATTTCAAAAATTAGTTTAGCGATCCAATTTCAATATAACTTTTAGAGTAAAAAGAATTTATTTCTTGTGAAGCGAAATATTTTTGCTTGTGACTTTTGCCTCTGGTATTCAAACATGCAGTAAAAACTTTAAGGTTTGACCTAAAGCTGATTAGGTTTTCCTTATTTTCTATCCCCATTTTTCCTATTTCCCATCCCCTTCACAGTTTGTAAAATCAATTTGCTTTTTAAATCTTGTTTTTCCTATGTAACACCCGTAAAATAAAATTGACATTTGACTCTAACCATTATCACTTTTAATTGTCTGCTTCTTCATTAATCCCTAATTTTTTTTTTTGTCATTTAATTTGACGAGACGTGGGTGAATTAATCATCGATAAACTTTTATTATGGAAGATTTCATTGTTGAAAAACTAAGGAAAAACATCTCAACCTAATTCAATCGGATTATGTTTATTTTTACGAAAAGCTCATTTTGTGAATAAGGTTTCAGAGGTGATTAAATTAATCACACGAGCAGTGTAGTTTCACGATTTCACCTCTATAAGACTAACTATAGTTGGTTAATATATTTCTCTGATGCGTCTGAAAATAGAGCAGTAGTATGCCCTCTTCTCTTTTATATCATGGATAAAAAATGGAGCAGTGGCCTCATGGATGAAAAAGAGAGATGTCAACATGACAATTAAAGACACGATGACAAAACCTGGTACACAAAAGACACATAATCATGGGTTTCCCATAGAGTCTAGGTAGTATAGTATCATAATTAAGCAATTTTCAGCATCGATTGATAGATTAAGAACATTTGAACATGTTAGTAACTATTCAACAATAGACAAACTATATATACAGAAAGTCTAAAGCAAACTATATAACATTTTCGCCATGGAGTAACTATATGTAACTTTTTCACCATATATCATGACCATATGCTACGTTACTCAGCAATATATACGTAGATATACCGGGTGCAATCAAAGAATATTGATTTGAGCATACAAAAAAAATAATAGACATACCTTTTGATCGTTATTGATTGTGGTTTTTTGATAAGGGCAAAACTTGTAAAAATCGCCTATGAACCTACAGAGACATATCTATAATTATATATGTACTAGGGTTTCACCCAGCTGAACTCTCGGTATTCTATATATGTTTATAAATATGTGTAAATTCCTGATCCGGCATCAGAATTATAAATTCGTACTTCTACACTATATTCCGCAAGAGAATTGAGAATGCGTATCCATCTAATGGCTATACTGGCCTTGAATATGCCTGCAAGATTTTAGAGCTTCACTCGGATGAACTCTCATTACTTTATGCACGACCATACAAATTGTCATGTATTAATCAGTATATACTGATGGTACAATTTATAAATATTCATAATAAGCTACTACGCTATTCTGAATTACCAGAAGCATAATATTTGGAATATTACTTCGAGTCGTAGAACTTCCACGGCTGAATTCCTCGAATATGTTCCGTATGCTACAAACAAAGTGCCAGCGCCTACATGGCCGCACTCCATAGCCAGGCTAATCTGGTTGGGTCTCATAACCTAGCCACGACCACCAATTTCCTATCTAGCCAACTAGATAGCCAGGCCGTGGCCACCAATTCCATAACTAGCCAACTAGCTAGCCAGGCCACGGCCTCCTTATATGTCATCCTGGCCATCCTTTGTCCACCACTATCTTTTCTCTCGGCTTAACCTAGCCATCAGGACACAACCTCCTTGTCTTCAGGCCTACCCTGTCCGTAGCTTAAAATACGAGGGTACCCAAATATACCACAATCTTAAACTTTTCCACCTATAAGTCCTCCTACCGAAAGTGATTGTCTATGGACTGAGTCGAGACAATACAACGAATCGGTATTCACACTTTGTGTGATCGTTTATGGATACGAGATCGAGACAATACAACAATCAAAGTGTGATTACTTGATAATAGGTTCGGACTTAACCAAACTATATAGGATCACTATCAATTAATACGGAGTTAACGTTTGTGTAATTTACTTTAAATTATAATAACAACAATTATAATTGTGGAAAACAAAAGTAAATGACACAACAAGATTTTGTTAATGAGGAAACCGCAAATGCAGAAAAACCCGGGACCTAGTCCAGAATTGAATACTCTCAGAATTAAGCCGCTATACAAAATCAAACCAACTTCGTATAGTTGAGACCAAGCAACTAAACCTATAGTTCACCTAGTTTCTTTAGTATCCCTGCGCTTCCGACATTCAATAAGTGCACGCACTGGAACAATTTCTTTGGATCTAATTCCAAACAGTAAAGGAACAATAAATCTGTTCGGTAACAACTCTATTCAATCACATTGATATGAGTTAGACAAAGGCTCTTCTGTTTAATCCAATAAACTCCTTTGTCGGGTTTAGATGTATCTATCCAACAACTACAAAAGTAGCAGAGTTTAGATATTGCAATCAAATATAGAATCTACCAAGATACTATATAGTGATGCCGATCTATGCAACTAGTCAATCAAATCTATCAAGGATAAACTGATTATAGTTGGATCCCAGCCGATCAAGTTTTGTGCATACCAAAGATTATGAAACCAATAAGAAATCTTCTTTTTCTTCAAATCTTATTTAATCTTCAATAAACACCTGCACACCACAACTTTAATCTCTTGTGATCAATCACACACAGAACGGAGTCTGTTAACAATGGATTATCACAAGACGTCTTTAGTTCTACAAACAGTTCTAAAGATCCTGTCGACACTTCGATCTAGTTTGAGTGAATAATATATCAGAAGAGAAGATTCTCAAAAATAAACAAACTAGGTGCAATCAAAGTTCAACAACCGTTAGTCAATCAAATCAAATCGAAAACTAATAATACTGCAATTATCTAGTTTCCCACCAACGGTACTCATAGAGCTTCTTGATCCCACAGATGTCTTTAAACGAGCGGTCGTAAGAGATTTCACCTAATTAGGGTACTTTTCTCTCTGAATAGACGACTCCACCAGTAACAATACAACAAGGTAGTTTTGCTGTCTCTTAGGATAGTTTGCTCGAAATGAAAACTTGGGTATTTATAGACCAAGGAATTTCCAAAACCGAAATATTCTTAAGATACGCAATAGATGCCCAAATCGGTTTTCATAATTCCTGGAAATGCTCTGTCCAATATTAACCGAAATCTCACTAGAAAATCTCCAATTAGTAAATGCACATTACCAATTTTATTTTCCAGATATATGCATTTTAATTGCTGGTAATTAATAAACTTAATTAAAAGATTCTCAATAAACTTAATAAACTTAATTGCATATAAAATTAATAAACTTAATTAAAAGATTCTCAATTTATTTCGGTCCGGGATCTCCTTGAGTTATTAAGGAATATCTTTGAACAATAAAAGATAAGAGTTACTGAACATGTTCAAAGTATGTCGACATCTTTTTCTTTGTAAATCCTTTTTCATATTTACAATCTTGGAACCGATTATACCACACTTCCAAACAAGTTTATAATTGGTTCATCTGACTTCCAAGAACTATGTGATTGATCAAATATCAATACACTAATCATGGGTTTACGGTTCTACCAAACACAAGGATCGGTTCTACCTTAATATGGTTACAGGGACCGGTTACATATGTTACTAGGATCGATTATGTCAATTAGCAGGACCGGTTACCATATTCTCACGGTATTACTTGTGATCGGTTACACCAATTACCAGGAACGGTTACGCCAATTACAAGGATCGATTACAACTCTTTTGTGATCGGTCATACCAATTACCAGGATTGGTTACACCAATTACAAATATCGATCATACCATCTAAGGTGATTACTTAGGATCGGTTACACTAATAAAAGTCATACCAATACATAAGTTAGGCATTGTGACTAGTTTTACCAAGATACATAAAAATTTATGATCGGTTATACTAACTCACACATATTGGTAATCCAAAGATATGCAATGAATAACAATACCAATAATCCTAGCGATTTCCCTTTCGATTCATAAAACAAGTTCATGAATGTACTTCCTTTAAACAAATGTAAACATTGTTTCATAGGATGAAATCTTCACCTTTACCCATACACATAATCACAATAGCATTCATACGATTATGTCGATGTCTTATATACGAAGTTCAAAAACTAAGCGTTATACTTCGTATCCTAATTCCTTGATCCCGGACCGAAATAAGTTGAGAATCTTTTAATTAAGGTTGTTAATTTTATATGTTTTTAATTACGAGCAACTAAAATGCATATCTCTGGAAAATAAAAATTGGTAATGTGCATTTACTAATTGGAGATTTTCTAGTGAGATTTCAGTTAATATTGGACAGAGCATAATCCTAATATTTCTAGCCTAACCTATACGAAGTTGTCTCTAGTATATAATCAAGCGACTTTTTAATTGAGTTTTGATTCACTAAAATATGACAATCAAACTTGAAATACCAACGTTTGGTGGGTTCAACCGAGCTATGCTCTAACAGTAGCCACGACCACCTTTCCTTCAGGCCTAGCTATGTCTCGGCCTGGACTAGCCATCAGGCCACGACCTCCTTGTCTTGAGGCCTAGCCTGTCCGTGGCCATGGCCACCTTTCCTTCCGGCCTATCCATGTCTCGGCCTAGACTAGCCATCAGGTCACGGTCTCCTAGTATCTTAGCCTGGCCAAGCTAGTGGCCACAGCCTCCCTATCTCCTGGCTTGGCCTATCCAGTGGCCACGACCACCTTGCCCCTAGCCTAACTAGCTCCAGCCTCCTAGTCTCTTGGTATGGCCAAGCTAGTAGTCATGACTTCCATATCTCTCGGCCTGGCCTAGCGAGTGACCACGACCTCCTTGTCTCGGCCTAGCCATGGCCAAGACACGGCCACCTTGTCTCCTAGCCACGACCGTGCCACGGCCACCTAGTCTGTCCTGGCCTAGCTAGTAGTCACGACCTCCTTGCCTCTCGGCCTAGCCTATCCATATGGCCACGGCTACGTTGCTCCAAGCCAAGCACCCATGTCCATGCCGACTCGGCTGGCTATCGACTAGGTCGCGCCCTGCGTCACGACTTAGCTAGCTATTAACTTGGTGCACTATGCTATCTACGTGTTTTATTATGGCTAGATGATTACAATGCCATCTTATGGCAAACTCATTATTAGTCACACATAACCTTGGAGCCGAGTTGTCTCTTCCAGCTATGCCGCTTCGAGTAAGTCTGGCTAGCTTAGGCTATTACTCAGTCAAGTATATCGTGGAAACCTGGATAAGACTAGAGGCAGTCCATGACTCTACTAATTCCTACGAGAAATCAAAACATGTTACATGGGGGAATTATTCATAGGTATTAGTCTGGTGGTTTACAGCAACGCGCGGCATGACAACATCCCATGATAAGGAAGTTACAAGTAGTGACAATGGTTTAAAGCTGTTAAAAGAAGTGGCTAAGTAATGGAATGATGGTTCACGGGTTTCTAGAAACTTCCCTAACATCATGGGCGTAAGCACACCATTAAACGGAACATAAGATTTTGAATGAAGCTTCACCTCATGCCATGGCGAATCTTTAAGCATGCGCCATGTTAAAAAACATGGGGTGTTACACCCTCATTGTCGAAAATCTCTCCAGCTCATAGAAGATAGACATACAGGGAGCCGCAAATTTGAGGATTCCTTTCCCTCCAAAAGTACGCAGAGATATCTTCACGTATCCGACCATGCCATCATATCTGGTACGCATCTACAACTCCTTACAAGACCGCACTGTATTCCCAAGCCGACTCAAAAATACATCTCTAGTAACCAAACTGAAGTGTAACTGGGGACTTCTCATCACATCCCATTCCATACAACAATCCAAGATTCAGAAGATAGTTCAAAGGATATCACTTGGAATGAAGTCCTTGAAGACTTGATAGCAGCACGTCGGCAACGGAACGCCTCTCAACTCATCTACTTCACCCAACGCCTCCAGAAGATTTTGCCCATACAAGCATTCCAAGCATATCATCATTGCAATCAGAAGGGAAAGAATTAGCCTATGAGCTAAAGAGTCAGAATAAACACAATTTCATTCCAGTCAATGCTCAAGAGTTTAAAGAATATTTTAATTGCGACTCAGCAGTCCAGACACCAACAAGGGATTCAACTTCAATTTTATCTCTTACTCCAGCCTCGGTGCAACGGAAACGATAGAAACATAGGAAGACATCAACCGACATGTCTTTCCTTACCTAATCACACCCATGACATGGGGACTCCGCATGTCACCGGCAATTTCGATCACACTGGTTAATTACGGAAAAGATGTTGCATCAATAATTCTCAAGGTGACACCATCAATCTACAAGCAAGTCCAATACAAACAAGTACTTGCAACCACAATACTAGTTTCGGCTATTCAACTTACAATATGCTCTCGGAAGTTCAGAAAATAGGCAACCATTGATGAAGAACGGGACGATGCATTCTTCATAAGATTTTTTTTTCCATGTCTCTGCTAAGACATACTAAAAGGGCATATCAAACGGATACACGGGCTAAGAGATATGGGTCTTTTACTGAAGTTCATGGAGTTTCAAGAATTGCACGGGATTACCAACTGAAAATGTCCATGTATGGAAGACCAGCCATACAAACTCCAAATCAGTTGATTCCTTTCGCATATGATAGACGTATCCGTTAGCTTCGAAGGTTGGGGTCAAGCGTCGAAAACCGATATCGTATGAAGACTCGAAGCCTCCTGGAGCGAATGATGTGCAAACAAGGGTTTCCATACTGGATTTGATAAACTCGGAAAAGGGAGACCTCATCCACCTACAGGGTTCTCACCTACTCAAAGGGGTCATCATCTATGTACTCGCGGTTGATAGGAAACAAAGTCGATGGATCTTCTATGCTTCAAGGGTTGTCATACTCAAATCTATCTCAAAAGAAAATATTGGAGTCCACTACCAGCCTCATCCAGAGATCGAGTCTGTCATCAACTACTTATGATGGCTTTCCCTATTTCCAGTCTTGCTACAACGGGCTATGACTTTGGGCTTCATCTATAGGTGTGCATCACATTGTTGTCTCGCTGAAGTTATTGCTAGTGCCTGTCACTATATAATCAGATCCTCAACACCGGAGTCTATTACTTGCTCACAAAAGAGTCTAATCCTAAATTCCAAGTCTGTGCCAAGGACATTGCCTGGAGGAGATAAAGCTAAGTAACTACTCTTTAACTGAGTCTTAAATTTCGAAAATTCTTTAGCGCTATTGTCACCATCTAGTGCTTACCACGAAACAGTACTGTTCCATGCTAAGCATGGGACTTAATATTGATGGTGGTTTTTTGACAAGGGCAAAACTTGTAAAAATCGCCTCTGAACCTACATCAGAGACATATCTATAATTATATATGTATTAGGGTTTCACCCAGCTGAACTCTCGGTATTCTATATATGTTTATAAATATGTGTAAATTCGTGACCCGGCATCAGAATTATAAATTCGTACTTCTACACTATATTCCGCAAGAGAATTGAGAATGTGTATCCATCTAATGGCTATACTGGCCTTGAATATACCTGCAATATTTTAGAGCTTCACTCGGATGAACTCTCACTACTTTATGCGTGACCATACAAATTGTCATGTATTAAGCAGTATATACTGATGGTACAATTTATAAATATTCATAATAAGCTACTACGCTATTCTGAATTACCAGAAGCATAATATTTGGAATATTACTTCGAGTCGCAGAACTTCCACGGCTAAATTCCTCGAATATGTTCTGTATGCTACAAACGAAGTGCCAGCGCCAAAATGGCCGCACTCCATAGCCAAGCTAATATGGTTGGGTCTCATAACCTAGCCACGACCACCAATTTACTATCTAGCCAACTAGATAGCCATGCCGTGGCCACCAATTCCCTAGATAGCCAGGCCATGGCATCCTTATCTGTCATCCTGGCCATGCCTTTGTCCACGACTATCTTTTCTCTCGGCCTAACCTAGCCATCAGGCCACGACCTCCTTGTCTTCAGGCCTAGCATGTCCGTAGCCACGACCATCTTTCCTTCAGGCCTAGTGATGTCTCGGCCTGGACTAGCCATCAGGCCACAGCCTCCTTGTCTCCAGGCCTAGCCTGCTCGTGGCCATGACCACCTTTCCTTACGGCCTAGCCATGTCTCGGCCTAGACTAGCCATCAGGTCAAAACCTCCTTGTCTCTTGGCCTGGCCAAGCTAGTGGCCACAACCTCCCTATATCCTGGCTTGGCCTATCCAGTGGCCACGACCACCTTGCCCCTAGCCTAACTAGTTATGGCCTCCTAGTCTCTTGGCCTGGCCAAGCTAGTAGTCACGACCTCCCTATCTCTCGGCCTGGCCTAGCCAGTGACCACGGCCTCCTTGTCTCGGCCTAGCCATGGCCATGACACGGCCACCTTGTCTCCTAGCCACGACCACCTAGTATGGCCTGGCCTAGCTAGTAGTCACGACCTCCTTGCCTCTCGGCCTAGCCTAGCCATATGGCCACGGCTTCGTTGCTCCAAGCCTCGCACCCATGTCCATGCCGACTCGGCTGGCTATCGGCTAGGTCGCACCCCGCGTCACGACTTAGCTATCTATTAACTTGGTGTACTATGCTATCTACGTGTATTATTATGGCTAGCTGATTAAAATGTCATCTTATGGAAAACTCATTATTAGTCACACATAACCTTGGATCCGAGTTGTCTCTTCCAGCTATGCCACTTCTTCAAAGTCTGGATAGCTTAGACTATTACTCAGTCAAGTATATCCTGGCAACCTGGATAAGACTAGAGACATTCCATGACTCTACTAATTCCTATGAGAAATCAAAACTTGTTACATGAGGGAATTATTCATGGGTATTGGTCGGGTGGTTTACAGCAACGTGCGGCATGGCAACATCCCATGATAAGGAAGGTACAAGTAGTGGCAACGGTTGAAAGCGGTTAAAAGAAGTGTCTAAGTAATGGAATGATGGTTTACGGGTTTCCAGAAACTTCCCTAACATCATGGGCGTAAGAACACCATTATACCACTATCTCCATCTCTCCACAACCTCCACTATTTACGAGGAAACAATGAGTGTTCCCTACAACTATAAATAGACGACCCTGTCTATTCAAAAAAAAAAAAAAAAACTTATCATTTCCAAGCTTTTCTTCTTCCATAGTTCAATAACCTCACACCCAATTCAATTACCACTGATTTCCTCAACTTTCTTTGCTTTCCCTCCCCTAAGATCAACCCATTTTCTCTCTTTGTAACCGAAGCAAAAAGTGAATGGCCAACTTCTTGGTTTAGGCTCGTTTTGTATGATGTTGATTTTTGAACCTAAAGAAAGTACTTTGACAGTACATTGTTTTACCTAGGAGCGATTTTTGGGTATTAACAATATTAGGTTACTTTGAAGACTTCACTTAAGGATTTGAGAATTCCGGCCAGACTATCTTCTTACCCAATAGTTCTTGTATCCAGATCTTTTAATACTGGTTATTGAATATCACGAACTTTAGATCAGGAATAAGATAGATAAAAATCAAAAAATTCTCTTCGTCTCAGACTTTGTAGACATCTAAACTCTTCATCAATATGTTTGGATTGTTCTTGAAAGGTGGTTAATAATCTAGGATTTTCTTTGAGTTTAAGTGTTTTGGATCTGTGAGGTTTGCTAATTGTTAGAGCACTGCTCGGTCGAACTCGCAAGCGTTGTTCTCAAGCTTGTTTGTCAATGTTAGTGATCAAAGCTATAAGTCTTGATTCTAATCTACTTATAGTGATGTCTCGGACTAGGATAAATTGTGTAGTTGAGCATTAGACTTCACGGCGTTCATCAATTGAAGACGAAGAACTACTAAGGAGAGCTTGTGGAACTTCATCAACAAAAGGTATGTGGAGACTGAAACTCATCTATCACTTGGAAAGTCTATTTCTACTCTATCTCCTATATTGAGACAAAAGTCGTATTACTATATAGTTGTCGATTATGCACAATTGAGATTTCGAGCTGAGATTAACTCGCTTACATATTTCTCGAAATATGTGTTGGTAAGCTTTCCCTTCAACCAAGTTCATCTTATATTCTTGACGAAAGTCAAAAGATGATCATATGAAAATCGACGAGTAACATCTTACATGGTTTGTGTGATACAATCATTTGGTGTAGACTTGGAATGTTTCGATATGATTATTTCAATAACTTGAAAATTGCTTTGATTCTAATAGTGTGTGAAAACGGCTACTGTCATCCTCTAAGAAAGTTTCAATGATTGAAATAGAGTTTAGAACTATTGGATTATGAACATAGTATGCATTCTTGCATGTATGTGATCCATGACCGGAACTAGAGTATGCATACCCGTATGCGTACTTATAGTTGTGAAATTGCGTTTACCAAGTACACATACCTGTACGCATACTTGCGTAAGGTATAGGTCCGGGCATTTCTGATGGGTTTTGGAAGTGTACTATGGTATGCGTACATGTTTGCATACTGGCGAACCCATACTCAGAACGGCTACTTAAGTATGCGTACACGTTTGCATACGTGAGTGGTTAAAGTTCTAAAATCGGTTTGTTCATGAACTAATATATTTATATATTTAGGAATGCATTCTTTGCAAACCGTGGCTATAATGTTCACGAAATGATTCGAGTGAATCAAACCGATTTTGCTTCGATTGTGTTCTTGTATACTTCTATGAGAATATAACAATTGAACAACTCTTTAACTAGTTTCATTTGATTCATTTGAACTAGTTATGGTTAAGATGAATAAGGTTGATATGAGAGTGTTCATATAGCTAACCTCGGTTAACTACTGTTGAGCCAACATGGTGTACACGTTTAGGTACGGTTACTTAAACCTAAATGAAGGTACATTTCATTTGTGTATGACAAGCTAAGTTCGATCTAACGGTTGAAAGATATTAGCTCGAGTCTAATCAGGTTTTCATCTAACGGTGAATATTGAATGCTTTGTTACCAAGGTAACTTAATTGCAAACCATGATTTGAAAACTATATAAAGGAGCACTCTAGCAACTTGGAAACCTAATCCCCACACCTCATGTGTGATACTAGTTGTATAAGCTATAGTCGATTCTACTTTAACCTAAGGTTTTTAACGAGACCCTGTAGGTTAACGACTTAAAGACTTCATTGGGATTGTGAAGCCAGACCCAACTATTTTATCTATAGTTGCGTGTTCTGATCTTACTTCTTCTATCGTGATTGAGTATTATCTTTGCTAAGATTTGCTTGAGATTTATCTCCGATAGGTGAGATTAAAATTAGTCACAAACATCTTCGTATCATCGTTTGTGATTCCACAATATCTTGTTTCGCTACCATACGATTAAGATTATTATGAGGTGATTGATAATACTAGGTTGTTCATCGGGAATATAAGGCTGGTTTATCAATTGGTTCCTGTGCACCTTGATTTATCAAAAGACGGAACAAAACTCACAGGTATTTCTGTGGGAGACAGATTTATCTATTCCAATAGACTTTTCTGTGTGAGACAGATTTGTTTATCAAGTCTTCGACTTTGGGTCGTAGCAACTCTTGGTTGTGGATGAGATCAGATAAGGGAATCAAGTGCGTAGTATCCTGCTGGGATCAGAGACGTAAGGAGCGCAACTGTACCTTGAATCGAGTGTCAGATTGATTAGGGTTCAACTATAGTCCATCCAAGTTCATTGGTAGTAGGCTAGTGTCTGTAGCGGCTTAATACAGTGTAGTGTTCAAAGATGGACTAGGTCCCGGGGTTTTTCTGCATTTGCGGTTTTCCTCGTTAACAAAATTCTGATATCTGTGTTATTTATTTTCCGCATTATATTTTGTTATATAATTGAAATATCACAGGTTGTGCGTTGAATCGATCAATTGGTAAATCCAACCTTTGGTTGTTGATTGAAATTGATTGATCCTTGAACATTGGTCTTTGGTACTGTTCAAGTTATTTCTCGTATATTCAATCGGGCTCGCAAATTCTTATTTGCTGATTGCAGATTAAATTGAGAGTCTTTGATATACTTTTCTCTAGATTGAGTCTGAGTGTCTAGTTGATTCTCTTGAAAGTATATTGGAGTTTGTCTATTCAGATTGCCGAACGAAATATTGGGTGTGGTTGTTGTACCCCCGCTTTTTCAATTGGTATCAGAGCAGGAAAACACGTTAAAAACCTTATAAGTATGTGTTTGTAGCGATCTGAATATGGACAGAAGTGATATCTCTATAAACGTACCACCAGTCTTCGATGGCTCATGTTAGAGCATAGCTCGGTTGAACCCACCAAGCGTTGGTATGTCAAGTTTGGTTGTCATATTTTAGTGAATCAAAACTCAATTAAAGAGTCGCTTGATGATATACTAGAGACAACTTCGTATAGGTTAGGATAGAAAGATTAGGATTATGAGACATACAAGTATTACTCGAAGACTTGAAGAATGTGAAGAAGTAACAAGCTACATCGACGACATCATCCTTCCTCTCGAGGTTAGTAATATTTTGACTTGAACTGTTTCATTCCCAACGTATCTTTCAAGTCGTGCTATATTGAAAACATGACTGCGAAGCTGTGAATGATTATACTCTAGCAGGAATAGTGTTAAGGAATTATAATACGAAGTATAACGCCTATCTTTTGAACTTCGTATATAAGACATTGACATAATCGTTTGAATGCTATTGTGATTATGTGTATGGGTAAAGGTGAAGATTTCATCCTTGGAAACAATGTTTACATTTGTTTAAAGGAAGTACATTCATGAACTTGTTTTATGAATCGAAAGGGAAATCGCTAGGATTATTGGTATTGTTATTCATTGCATATATTTGGATTACCAATATGTGTGAGTTATGTATCTTGGTAAACCTAGTCACAATGCCTGACTTATGTATTGGTATGACTTTTATTAGTGTAACCGATCCTAAGTAATCACCTTAGATGGTATGATAGATATTTGTGATTGGTGTAACCGATCCTGGTAATTGGTATGACCGATCACAAAAGAGTTGTAATCGATCCTTGTAATTTGTGTAACCGGTCCTGGTAATTGGTGTAACCGATCCTAGTGACTAGTGTAACCGATCACAAGTAATACCATGAGAATATGGTAACCGGTCCTGGTAATTGACGAATCGATCCTCGGTAGCGATGTAACCGGTCTCAGTAACCATATTAAGGTAGAACCGATCCTTGTGTTTGGTAGAACCGTAAACCAATGATTAGTGTATTGATATTTGATCAATCACATAGTTCTTGGAAATCAGATGAACCAGTTCTAACTTGTTTGGAAGTGCGGTATAATCGGTTCCAAGATTGTACATATGAAAAAGGATTTACAAAGAATAAGATGTCGACATACTTTGAACATTTTTTGTAACTCTTATCTTTTATTGTTCAAAGATATTCCTTAATAACTAAAGAAGATCCCGGACCGAAATAAGTTGAGAATCTTTTAATTAAGGTTGTTAATTTTATATGTTTTTAATTACGAGCAACTAAAATGCATATCTCTGGAAAATAAAAATTGGTAATGTGCATTTACTAATTGGAGATATTCTAATGAGATTTCGGTTAATATTGGACAGAGCATTTCCAGGAATTATGGAAACCGATTTGGAAATATATTGCATATCTTAAGAATATTTCGGTTTTGGAAATTCCTTGGTGTCCAAACTTCCTTGGTTTATAAATACCCAAGTTTGCATTTCGTGCAAACCATCCTAAGATCCAGCAAAACTACCTTGTTGTGTTGTTACTGGTGGAGTCGTCTATTCAGAGAGGAAAGTACCCTAATTAGGCGAAATCTCTTACGACCGCTCGTTTAAAGACTTTTGTGGGATCAAGAAGCTCTACGAGTACCGTTGGTGGGAAACTAGATAATTGCAGTAATATTAGTTTTCGATTTGATTTGATTGACTATCGGTTGTTGAACTTTGATTTCACCTAGTTTGTTTATTCTTGAGAATCTTCTTTTCTGATATAAGATTCACTCAAACTAGATCGAAGTGTCGACGGGATATTTAGAACTGTTTGTAGATCTAAAGACGTCTTGTGATAATCCATTGTTAATAGACTCCGTTCTGTGCGTGATTGATCACAGAAGATTCAAGTTGTGGTGTGCAGGTGTTTATTGAAGATTAAAGAAGATTTGAAGACAAAAAAGATTTCTTATTGGGTTCATAATCTTTGGTGTGCACAAAACTTGATCGGCTGAGATCCAACTATAATCGGTTTATCTTTGATAGATTTGATTGATTAGTTGCGTAGATCGACATCATTATATAGTATCTTGATAGATCTTATTTTTGATTACAAAATCTAAACTCTGCTACTTTGGTAGTTGTTGGATAGATAGATCTAAACCCGACAAAGGAGATTATTGGATTAAACAGAAGAGACTTTGTCTAAATCATATCACTGATATTGAATAGAGTTGTTACCGAACAAATTTGTTGTTCCGTTATTGTTTGGAATATGAACCAAAGGAATTGTTCCAGTGCGTGCACTTATTGAATGCCGGAAGCGCATGGATACTGTAGAAACTAGGTGAACTATAGGTTTAGTTTCTTGGTCTCAACTATATGAAGTTGGTTTGATTTTTATAACGGCTTAATTCTGAGAGTATTCAATTCTAGACTAGGTCCCGGGGTTTTTCTGCATTTGCGGTTTCCTCGTTAACAAAATCTTGCTGTTATAATTGTTGTTATTATAATTTAAAGTAAATTACACAAACTTTAACTCCGTATTAATTACTTGATAGTGATCCTATAGAGTTTGGTTAAGTCCGAACCTATTATCAAGTAATCACACTTTGATTGTTGTATTGTCTCGATCTCGTATCCATAGAATATCACACAAAGTGTGAATACCGATTCGTTGTATTGTCTCGACTCAGTCCATAAACAATCACTTTCGGTAAGAGGACTTATAGGTGGAAAAGTATAAGATTGTGGTATATTTGGTTACCCTCGTTTTTCAGCTCAAATTACTTATGGTGGAAAATTGTTATGCGTTCCTTTCTTCAAGCGCGTGATTTTCAATCATGGGTTTATGTTGTTAATGGCTATAATCCTCCGGTTGTTGCAGAAGGGGATGCAATTGTTCCTAAGGATATTGGTGCATATGAACCTGCCGAGATTCTCGCTGCAAATATTGGGTGTGGTTGTTGTACCCCCGCTTTTTCACTAATTTTATCTAGTGCAAATATATTTCCAAACCTTGATTGAAAGATATCAAAAAGAAAATAAAATATGCTTGTCTTTAGAGGCAGATAGGTATCAAAAGTCTTCATTGAGGATGAAACTACTCTTAGGCTGTAAAGGAATCCACTAAGGGAATCAAGTGCACAAGAGACATATAGGAGCACGAACTGCAGCTGAATTAATTGGAGGTTTAATTCGGTTTCAACTACAGTCTAGTATGAAGTTTCATAGTAGGCTAGTTCTTGTAACGGTTTAATACAATATGATTTTCTTAGGTGGACAAGGTCCGGGCCAGGGGTTTTCCTGCCAATTGCAGTTTTCCTCGTTAACAAAATTTTGGTGTTTTATATATTTCCCTTTTCCGCATTATACTATTTATATTTGTAATATATCACAAGTAGCACGTAATCAATCTAGATAGTTTAAGTATTTTTTAAAATCAAACCAAGACATGTTCTTGTTGAATTCATACCTTGAAAGATAAATTAAAAGTTTCGTACTCGTTGGAACTTGGATCTTGATAATTTGGATACAACTATATTGATTTTGGATATTGAATTTTGAGATCGTCCGACAACTATTCTACACAATCAGGTACACGTACCTTTGGTCTATATATATTGATTATGGAAGAGAAAGAGAAAAACTCTATATACAATCTAATTCAAGGATCTTTGCTAGTCACCTACTTGTGATTAAATTAGGTTTATCCATACAGGTAGCCTTACGAAAAAGTTGGTGATGTACTTGGTACTTATCCCCATTGGGTAAATAGAGGAAATCCTAGGGTATGTATTACAACTTCTCCTTTAACTGAAGGTGCAAATTTGTACAATCTCTAAGTGCTTTTGATCATGTCCACATAAACATGTTGAACTCGATTCCAAACTCCCTTGCCATTTAGCTTAGTATATTGTGGAAGAGGAGAGGACATGAATGAGACCCGTAAATCTAAGCATATGAAAAATATTGCAATAGATGGAAAAATAAAATAGACTAGTTGGAAAAATAATCCAAACATATGATGCCTAATGATCTGAAAATGTCAGACCAAACCACGTGCACACCTTCACCTACGGGTTGGTGGTTGCAACAAGTATGAAATATTCACTATGGGAGGTAAAAGTTTCCCGAAAGCAAGCTTTTGATAGGGTTGCTGATACGTTCTTCCAAATATATGTCTTAATTCAGGAACACCTCGATATCCTCGGTGGAAAAAAATGTGCACCATATATTGTTAGGCACAAGCCATTGAGTCATCAAATACAATTTAGTTTAAGAAAAATGGAAATACTAATACCCAGAATAGCCGTACATAGTTCAGTATGGATTGACTTCGTGGTAGGTTAGTTTGTCCGCCACCTGGTTACATCTCATATAGTTGTGTTGTATTTTTTCTTTATCAGGATCACATCCTTTGTTTGATCTCGGTTACATCTCATATAGTTGTGTTGTATCATGATCACATCCTTTGTTTGATGTATCAAGGTTGTTTCGAGTTAGAAGTGATATACAATATTAGGTTTACCGGACCGGTTTCAAAGTAAACTTTAGTTCATCTTTGCTGTTGATGTGACCATCATAGTTTTAATTGTTCCATTCATCTCCCCCGTTAATGAAGTGATTGCAGTGATTATCTCTAATAGTTATGTTAGAGAAATGCTCGGTTGAACCCACAAGTTTTACTATCTCAAGCTTGTTGTCAATGTTAGATGATCAAAACTATTTCTTGATTTCTAGTTTACTAAGTCAAGTCTCCGACTAGGTTAGAATTTGGTAGTTGAGTATCAGACGACATCACCTTCGAAGACTGAAGATCGACGAAGACATTTGAAGAACTTCTGTATCAGGTTTGTGAAGACTGGACAATTCTATTTTACTCACTATCTTACCATTTGATCTATTAAGACTATGTCGTATGACTTATGGTAGATTTACAAAGAAGAAATTTTGAGTCAAGCTTGTCTTGTTAAAAATCTCGAAATGTGATTCTAGCATAGATGTTCAAAGGTCCTTAACAATATTAGTTCAAAACAATTTATTGAAAATATCCCATAGAATTGATTTTATCATTTGGGAATGTTTCAAACATCATAAGAGAGAGATTCATGAACTTCTATTATTTCTGTTCAAGGTAGGTTGGAAAACCTATTTGCAAACCGTAAATATATGATTTCAGAAATACAAGAAAGGTTAGCAAACTTGTTCGCAAACCACAAGTTCAGTTGGGAACAGTTCACGAACCCGGTTGGCAAGCCTGGTGAACTGATTTTTTAATGTTGGTATAAAAGGCATAAGGTTGGCGAACTGTGTCCATCTGAATTTATAAGCAAAGTACGGTTAGTGAACCTAATTCGCATATTGTATCTATCTGAGTTCTCGAGCCGAGTAAGGGTTGGAAAACCCGGTTAACGAACCATAGCTCCTTGACTCATGAACTAGCCTTACGGTTCACAAACCGTCTCACCAACTGTCCCAGTAAAATCTAGCAAATGCTCAAAGATTTATTATTTAAATATGTTTAAAATTGTTGTGACTCTTGTTAGAGCATTGCTCGGTCGAACTCGCAAGCGTTGCTATCTCAAGCTTGTTTGTCAATGTTAGTGCTCAAAACTATAAGCCTTGATTTCTAGTCTACTTATAGATGTGTCGGACTAGGATATATTGTGTAGTTGAGCATTAGACTTCACGACGTTCATCATTTGAAGACGAAGAACTACTAAGGAGAGCTTGTGGAACTTCATCAACAAAAGGTATGTGGAGACTGAAACTCATCTATCACTTGGAAAGTCTATTTCTACTCTATCTCCTATATTGAGACATAAGTCGTAGTGTTATATAGTTTCCTACTATGCACATTTGATATTTCGAGCTGAGTTTAACTCGCTTACATATTTCTCGAAATATGTGTTGGTAAGCTTTCGCTTCAACCAAGTTCATCTTATATTCTTGACGAAAGTCAAAAGATGATCATGTGAAAATCGCTGAGTAACATCTTACATGGTTTGTGTGATGCAATCATTTGGTGTAGACTTGGAATGTTTCGTTATGATTATTTCAATAACTTGAAAATTGCTTTGATGCTAATAGTGTGTGAAAACGGCTATTGTCATCCTCTAAGAAAGTTTCAATGATTGAAATAGAGTTTAGAACACTTAACCAACATTGGATTATAAACATGTTATGCACTCTTGCATATATGTGATCCATGTCCGGGAACCATAGTATGCATACCTGTATGCGTACCTGTTGGTTTAAGAAGTCCGGGAATCTAAGTATACGTACCCGTACGCATACTGGCGTAAGGTTTAGGTCCGAAAAATTCTGCTGGGTTTGGAGGTGTGCGTACCCGTTCACATACTGGCGAAAACCAAACTTGGTCCGGCTACTTAAGTATGCGTACACGTTTGCTTACTTGAGTGGTTAAAGTTCTAAAATCGGTTGGGACATGAACTAATACATTTATATAATAAGGAATGCATTCTTTGCAAATCGTGGCTATAATGTTCATGAATGGATTCGAGTGAATCAAACCGATTTTGCTTCAATTGTGTTCTTGTATACTTCTATGAGAATATAATTCTATAACTAGTTTCATTTGAGTCATTTGAACTAGTTGTGGTTAAGATGAATAAGGTTGATGATGTGACTCAATAATGTTGTAGAAAGTGGTAGTAGGGTTGTCGTTCACTCGGACTTGATGAAATCGATTTTAGGATTTAATAAAAATACAGAATATATACAATTTATGTCACAAGACGGAGAGATGTGCTGGGACTCAGGATTCGGCCAAACTCATAACAAAAGATTCAATTTAATTATTCTCAACAATTAAAACTCAATAAACAAAATAACACCGACTCTTATTTTTGCCAAGTTAGACTCTCAAAAGATTAATTGTATTCCTAAGCATAGATTATCTAAACAAAGCATAACCTATCTAATTGAATAACAACCAATTTAATCAAATCATAATTCTATTTTAATTAGTGCAAAAGTCAAATAAAGAATTAATTAAAATTACCCATGTATGAAATTTGTCTTCCTCCGTCGTCCCAGTGATGGGTTCTAGCTCATCATGTTGGAAACACGCTCAAAATCCATTTTTATTGCTCAAAGGAGGTGTACAAATGATGAAATGGAGAAAATAATGAAAATCGAGTGTTTGCAACGATTATACGTGTTACAAATACTGTTACAAGGAATGATAAAACCGTTACTTCTTTTAAGTCCGCCCCCTCCGTATTACGACCCACGAAGAAGTGTCGTAGACACTGTAGAAGAACGACTGCTTCTGGTGGTCCGTTCTTCGTGTTCTTGGTGCAGCAGCAGCAGCAGAGAATAACTCTGCAACTCGATTTTTCTTGGCTCTGTAGCGTTCCAAATCCTCTCAAACTCTCGCCCCTCATTCTAATGATCCTATACAACTTATATAGCCTCTCATGCAAGAGAATCCTCCCTCATAACTCCGAGTATTCTCAAAAATCTTCTCATGCAGCCGCATGGAGATAATTCCCAAAATTAACACCTTCACGCGTCTGCGACAAAGAATCTAACCCTCCAAACACGCTTCCAACTCATCAAGCATTGGTTCAACACGCTCAAAGCCACGATGAATCTTCCCGGAATAACAAGAAATCCCGAGAATAACTTCACCGTATATATGGTTCCCTGTTTTCTTCTCGTGGGAATTCCAGCCAATTTGGATCGAAAAGAAGACCCATACCAGTCCTGTTAGGCCCAAAGGAATATACCCACTGATTTTCAGCCTTTGAATCTCCTTCTAGCTCGTCCAAAAATCCAACTCAGTTCTGCCAGTGAAAAACTATTTTTTCCCGCCAATTTTCGTTTTTTGAAATGGAGAAGAAGGTCACCCCTTATCCAACAGCTGGGGTGCGAATATCAATTGGGTGCCCCTTAGTAATTGGGTTACCCCTTATCCAATGTGGGAGTCCGAATATCAATTGTCCTCCGGGGGTGTTCCGAGCAACTTTTCGAGCCGAATTTTCCAAAAATATTTATTTCCAAAAATACCTAAGAATACATAAAATCACAATATTAGTACAAAAATCGAGTTCCAACAATACCAGCACTGAGGACAATTTAGACACAAAAAATGTGTCTATCAAATACCCCCAAACTTATTATTTGCTAGTCCTCGAGCAAATTTATTCTAGAAAATAAAAATCATTTGAACCCCTAGGTGGCCCTAGAGGCGGAGTGTTGTCTCCGGAGGGTTTACTGAGGGAGGTGTACCCACAAAACCTTTACTCCGGACCCTAGCTATCTACACGTAACCTTGGAAGGCACTAAAGAATCTCCTTGGTTGGCATACTTATTGACTACGGGAGGAAGTACCCTGATGCGAAATTCCAATTCTTTGTACACGAGTTTGCACTCAAGCATACTAAAATTCATATATAAGTCACAGAGCTCTACTCAGATAGTCGCACTATGGACATCAATACCCGGAGCCAAAACTAATCACATGGATAGATCAAGAGATGGATATAGAGAAAAACATAGATGGTTTTGATGTTTACTAAGTGAACGGTGTTTCCCATATCTGTCTGAAGGCCTCCGCCAAAATGAACCTATCTTAATGGTCGAGATACTAGTCGACTAATATCAACACACTTTGGCATATACAAGGGAACCAGTGGTCGATAATCTAACTCTAGGTCAACACAACTGGCATATACAAGGGTTCCAGTGGTCGACTTTATTGAATTTATTCCGGTTGGTCTGATGGTCTGGTCTCAGTTTTTTTTTCACTTTTTTTTCTTTTTTTGTTTCACTTTTTTCACTTTTTTTTTTTTTTTTTTTTTTTTTTTTTTTTTGTATCTCAATCACTCTAATTCACTCTAGCATCGGTAACAACTTGATTCGTGGGCCCCACCTAATCACTTAGAGAAACATAGTTTCTAAGAACAAAATAAAAACAGAAGTGAAAAGGACTCAACGAGATATGGTGAAACTATCATGTTATTTCTAACACCTGAGCTCTGTGCTTTTATGAATAGACTCTTTAGATGTTGCCATCTAATCAGATTGGTTCCTCAACTCCTACAACCAAAATGCTTCCATCCACTTAGATTGGTTAGTGCCGACCTTAATAAACATAAATTTCTAGGCTCTGGAGTTTATTTATTGCAACTAAAAAGTTTCTCCCATACCCCCAAACTTAAATCTAACATTGTCCTCAATGTTCTAAAGATGAAATTAAAAGCATGAACAATGAGAAACTGTTACCACTTGAAGAAAAGAGTTAAGGAAAAATATTACCGTGTTGCAAGAGCATGGGTTACCTCCCAAGAAGTGCTAAGTTTAAAGTCTTGACCCAGGACATTGGAAAGGATTAGCCACCTCGAAGAATCATAAAGCAACAAATCGGAATAAGCTCGGGTCATCTCGGATCAAAAAGTGCTAACCACAAGAAGAGGAAAGCGCCACAGACCAAGAAGATATCCAACATACCCTTATATATTGTTTTGTTTAAGACAACTACATCTAGTTGTGGTTCGGGTTCGGAGCTCTATAAAAGGGTCTAGATAACATATTTTCATGGTTTGCGTTTCCTTAAAAGAAGGATTCTTAAGATCAGGTTGTAGAGTCTGGAAATACTCAGTTAAGAACTTAGAAGCACATAACAATAACCTGAATAATTGAGGATCCTCTAAGTCAATCAGTTTTGACTTACACAGCTGACCACAATAAGATTGGTGGTCTTCCTTAAGCAAATGTGTCGACCCTAATCTCCTAAAATAATTAGGTTTAGCCTCAAAACTTAATAATTGACATATCTGAAACTTATACGTTCCCACAATTGGAAGGAAGGTTTTTGGTGGGAAAACAAAGTCAATCGTGGTATCATAGCCCGGGTTAACCACATCAACCAGAGGATGGGTTTCTAACAACTGAACTTCTTTATGGACACAACTAGGTTCAGGAAAAAGTGTATGAAGATAATCTTTTAAAATGGTTGAGGCACATATTTCAAGTCCCAAGTTAGGGACCTTTCTAAGAGTTAAGGTACATGGAGAATGATAATCACCCCCAAACTTAGAGTTTTCAGTGTCTCTAGAAAGACTAGTCACAACTTCCCTAATTTCAAGGTCATCTAATTCTGAAAATGGTCAATTGATTCTTCTAAGTCGGTACATCCTCACTCATCTCTACGAGTTCATTTTCTTTTTCTAAGTCTATTGTTTCTAAATCGCTAGACTCAAAATATACTCGTTCCTCTAAACCATCCTTGGCTTCGTAATCAAAAGGAAATACTACATCGTCTAAAACGGGGGTATCTCTAGTCAAATCCTCATCCTTTTGAATAGGTGAATAATTATTAAAATTATTTGGATTTGAACTAGAAATAATATTATCGTTATAAAGCTCAGTTGAGGTAACAATTTCCTGATCACTATGCCTATTTATTTCAAATTCTTCATCAACACTATCCTCATCATAATCATCATTATAATAATATTGATGCGTGTCGTAGGTGCAATCAAATTAATCAATATTTCCACTCAATTAAAAATAATATAATGGAAGTCAAGTTCGTTCCCACGAGGAGCAAGAGATCTTAGTTGTAAAAGTTGTCACGAAAGGGGGGTGTAAAAAGCAAAAGAAAAATAAACAAAGCAATTAAAATCGAAAGTTGAAAACAATAAGAGAGACAAGACCAAGGAATCCTTCTTCGTTACGAAACAATGAATCAAATTATGTTCTATTCTACTTGTTATTAGTCACAAATTATCACCAACCGTAGGTAAAGCAGCTAGCTCAGTGCTAAACCCCTAAATCCCTTGTATCACCGGACACGGAAGTTCTCGACTACCGGATTCTATTTACCAAACCACCTAGTAGTAGCTCACTCTAGATGTAATTTAAATAAACGCATTAAGATTTATGAACTTATTAGGTTAATATTAGTAGTTAGACTCTTAGATCAAGGTCTACTTGCTAACGTTGTTTCTACACACAATTGCTCCACGGAATCCCTCCGCGAGGTCTCGTGTTTGCTACTTATGTAAAGAGTCAAGAAACGATTACTTATCTCCTAACTTTCACTAGCTTTAGATCAAATTAACAAATCAATTTAGCGTGCACTCCAAACAATCTATCAATCAATCATGAATGTCTTTTAGATCACTCCTATTAGTAAAAACAAACGATAATTATGTGAAAAACTTCAAGATAGAATTTGAAAACAAAAACTTAAATCATATGTTAAGAACTAGGAATTCATCCTCAATCAATAAGAAAATTAGCTACTCATGTTTTTGAAATTCACACAAATAATAATTATTAAAAGGAGAATTTTCAAGAGTTCACACAAATAACTAAAAAGAAGAATCTTAGAAAAGCAAGCAAAAACACAAGTGATGTGTGTGTAGAGAGGTGTGTAGAAGTTGTAGAAAACTTCTCTATTTATAGGCTTCAATATTCTCCAAATCTTCCAAGGAATAGAATCCTTTTCCTTTTGCAATTCAATTTCCAATTTCAAGCTTTTCTCAACTCTTCCACCTTCTCTTTCCAAATTTGAGTCCAATTCTCCATCCAATTCCAAGCCCAAGTCTTCACACCCATGAGAGAAGTCCATAGAAAATTATGGAATTTTTGCTCGCCGGAAAACTGGGATTGTGGCCGGAATCCGTCACCGCCGGCAACCTGAGAATTCTCTGCCGGTAAAGGTATATTCCGTCAGTCCACCGTTAGGACTAACGGTCAAACGGGTCAACTGTCAGTCAACTGTTAGTCAACAGGGTCAAAGAGGAAGGAGAGTCAGACTCGAGTTAGCTCGACTCGGCCTAATCGGGCTTACTTAGCAGAGTCGATTCTTGAATCAGCTGCTTACTCGGTGACTTAATCTAATTCAACTAACAGGAATCGGTCATCTGAACTCGGTTGGGATCGGTCATCGGGATCGTCCTGGATCGGTCCGAGTCGACTCGCGAGAAGGATGATTTGGTAGAGTTTCGGCTATTTCTGAGGATTTTCCAGCCAATTTCAGGCTATTATTCTTCACCTGTTAAGAAGCCTAACATTCATCTACTCGATTTCATTCATATTCATCAGCATCACCTTCATGTACCCATTCCTCTGTTGTATAGCTTCATTGAACACCAACACCCAATTTCTGCCATCAGACCCAATCCATCTTATCACCCTGAGCTCAATCTAAACAACAACATCGACTCTTTTCAATCGCTGCTCCATCTCACTCGAGCAATTTGAATCAAACCCGAGCTTTACAGCATCACCAAACAGCTACTCCTCAATCTCTCGACATCAATCAGCGGCACCATCTCTTCTTTTGAGATCTTGAATACCTTTCTCAGTTCTCCAATCCACAGACCCATCTGCTTTGCTCTACTGAATCTCGACCACAACCACCAATTAGTATCACCTGTGTCTTCTTCTTCCCTCTCGGTTTCACCACAGCAAACCCATTTCTCTGCTGAACTCAAATTACAGCCAACACATTTCACCCATCTTCTCGACCTTCTTCTTATTCAACAGCAGAGACAAACCCAGATCGGCTCCTGCTAAATCAAGCAAACCCTAACAGATTCAGAGGAATACCCATCTCAAATTTCTTTATTTCATACTCAACAACAGCGAGCTTCTCTTCCTCTTCAATTGCAGAGCAGCCGTTAATCACTCGAATCAGCATCTCTGACCCATCTGATACTTCTCATGTGCTGATTTGAAACCCACAGATAAATCCATCGATCTCTTTCAGGGAAACCCATTGTTCGATCTTCTCTCAATTTCAGCCTGGCAGCGACTTCAAATCTCGATTCAATCTCTCTGAGCTTCTGAATCTCTTAGCTTTAATTCTTCTCGATCTGATTGATTTCATAGCAGCGGCTACTCGTTCTTGATTCAGCATCTCCCTGAGCTCACAACAGCGGCAAGTTCTTCCATCGCCTCCAGATTGAACTCGTCTTCGATTTCCTCTCTGAGCTCCTGAATCTCTTACAAGAAACTTTAATTTCTCTCGACCGCTTTCTCAATTTCTGTTAATGGGTTGAATAAATGATTGGGATAACTCACTTTTAGGTTATAAGAAAAACTGGATCCGGACCTGGGCACTAATATGGGCCGACCAATATCATGCCAAGCTAATTTACATAGGTGCCTCGAGTATTAACCGGATGCCTTTAACACTTAAATGGGTTTTCCCCTTATCCTTAGCTGATCTGTATTTAGTACTCCTTCAAATAGGGTTGCCCCTTAACCTTGGATGGGCTCCATATATCAATCTCCTGTAAAATGACCTTTTCGCCCTTTTGGCTCAAATTGGGTGATTTCTTCTTCTTTTCCTCCGTGCGACTCCAAAGTAGCTATAAAACTCAAAACAAGCGTAAAATACATAATTTACAAGAAAAATAGCAAAGAAAGCATAAACTACTAGATAGTAAATTAGGTGTATTCTACACCTATCAAATTCCCCCACACTTAGACTTTGCTAGTCCTCGAGCAAATCAAACTAAAAACTCACAACTTCAAAGCGTTCAAGCGTCACAAGCATCCAAAAAGTTATGAGGACATAGAGTTTCTGCATGCTAGTAATAAGAAGTTAGAAATACTAAAGAACATATTCTCGTTCTTAATTGTTGAGTGAGAAATAACCACACCATAATGAGAGAACGCGTGTTTGAGAAACGATCAATAAGCATTTCGCCTCGACTTCTGCCTCACCAAATAAGATTTTATGATAATTGCACTCAAAAAGACGGCTTTTTTATGGTTCTCACATGTGTGCAGGTAGGAATGAAGAGAGGAATCCTGCAACACGTTGAATGGTGGGAAGGACATCTTCCGAAATTTTGAAAAACCCACATCTTTTAATATTTTGAAAAACCATTTTTCTAACGATCTCTAAGAAAGGAAATCAACCATTAAAAAAAATCGAGGATGAGATTACTTACTTACCTTCACATCCGATCGCCAATTATGATAACACCACTCTCACGGCATCCAATAGAAACGTCTTCCGCTCCTCGTCTTTAACTTCTTGGTCTTCGTCTTCGGTTTCAACTATTGATGATAAACCCTTGAATTTCATAAATCCTTAACAATTTGTAACTCTTTTTTTTTTTTACCTTAAAATCCTTGTCGCTTGAAACTTCCTTATAAATTTTCCTTCCCCACGGCTTATTAACAAAACAAATATTTCTCTTGTTTTTTTTTTTTTTTTTTTTTTTTTTTTTTTTTTTTTGAAATTAGAGAAATTAAATACAAAATAAACCATGGCCGTGGAAGAAGTATTTTACCACTTGATTCTTCACAACTTGTATCGTCTTGAAATCATAAACTTCAAAATTTTTCACCTTTTACTTTTCTTCGCTTTCATGAATAAGTCTTCATACTTGGATATAAAATTACCTCATTGTAGTGTAAGTCTTCAACATATATGTAAAATCCGCTCTTTGTATGTTGCTTTACTTGAATTTGAAATTTGCTCTTTTTCTCATTCCGTTGCTTATAAACCTTAAACTTTTTCAACTTTCCTTGTAGATTTTGGTGTCGCTCCTTGTTGATGATAAATATGTTTCTATGGATCCGTTGTTGTCGAGAGAGAGAATGGTGCTAACTGCAAATCGAACTACAAGAAGGAAGCTTTCATCCATGGACGTCACCCTCATGATTGACAAAATTAGCACTCAAGAGATCAAAGAGTAGTGCTTCTATTGGTGGGAGGTTGGGTAGCTCACCATTCTACCCGGAATTAACGTACGGTGACACACACTCAAAAGAAGCTCTTTAGTAGATGGAAAATTTCTGGTTGGTGCCTCTCATGATATGAATACGGGTAGTCTCCACTAATGATTGATCAGCAACTCTAATAACGCATTTCTCCCTGCACCAAATTCGCATCACCGGCATGATTAAATCCATTATTTAACACTCTAATAAACAAGAAATCCGAATGTAGTTCTCTAACATTTCCAAGTTCAATTATGTCGGTCAAAATCTCTATGTAAACATACCTAGAAGTATGCTAGTGACTTTAAAATCTTTAAAAGTTGGAATTTTTATGTAAAACTTTTTTTTTTTTTTTTTTTTTTAATTTTTTAATTTTTTTGTAATTTTTGTTTTAAAAACATGCTTAACCACTCCCCCACACTTAAACCTTACATTGTCCTCAATGTAATTGAATCCTCTAGTAAAGTCAAGGTGGGAAATTTTAACATGATAAGAAACAAGAAAAAGAAAAAAACAAAAAGCAAAAGGATAAGAAATACAAAACCGATGGGTTGCCTCCCATTAAGCGCTTGTTTTAAAGTCGACGGCCCGACTTAGCTCTTGCGGCACATTACTCCTCCAGAGGGAGTGCATCTCCAAATGAAAGTTCATCCAAATTCACATAAGCGATGTTCTCATAGTATGGCTTCAATCTATGGCCGTTGACTTTGGAAACCGAATTGTCTCTAAGACTAGTAATTTCAAGCTTTGCACCATGAGGAAAAACATTAGTAACAACATATGGTCCAATCCAACGGGACCTTAACTTTCCAGGAAATAATTTAAGGCGAGAATGATATAAAAGGACTTTTTGTCCCACGATGAAGCTTTTACGAGAAATCATCTTATCATGAAAAAGCTTAGTCTTTTCCTTGTAAATCCGGGCACTCTCGTAAGCATCATTACGTATCTCCTCTAACTCATGTAGTTGTAACTTCCTTTGTTTCCCTGCTTCATCATACTCCATGTTGAATTTCTTTATCGCCCAATAAGCCTTGTGTTCAAGTTCAACCGGAAGATGACAAGCCTTGCCATAAACCATCCTATATGGAGACATACCAATCGGTG
The DNA here is from genome assembly GCA_023531295.1 of Papaver armeniacum. NCBI lineage: Eukaryota > Viridiplantae > Streptophyta > Magnoliopsida > Ranunculales > Papaveraceae > Papaver > Papaver armeniacum. Next base: position 217,001 of record JAJJWW010006846.1, read on the forward strand.
TCTTATACGCCGTTCTATACGCCCAAAGTGCATCGTTGAGCTTAAAGCTCCAATCTTTCCTCGTGGTATTCACCGTTTTCTCAAGAATGGACTTGATATCACGATTTGAAATTTCCGCTTGTCCACTAGTTTGTGGATGATAAGGCGTACCAATTTTGTGTGTTATGTTGTACTTCTTGAGGAGAGCGTGGAAAGCCTTCTTAAAATGTGAGCCTCCATCGCTTATCACCACTCTTGGTGTACCATGCCTATTGAAAATGTTTTCCCTTACAAAATCACAAACAACTTGAGAGTCATTAGTTTTGGTGGCTCTAGCTTCCACCCATTTCGAAACATAATCAACGGCAAGAAGTATATAAAAATTCCCATTCGAATTGACAAAAGGGCCCATAAAATCAATACCCCACACATCAAAAATCTCAACGGTGAGAATTGGTGTGAGTGGCATTTGATTTCGGGCACCTAGATTGCCCGTTCGTTGACATCTATCACACGATTTACAAAAAACATATGAATCTTCAAACAAGGTGGGCCAATAAAATCCACTCTCGAGAACTTTGAGAGCGGTGCGTTTCGAACCAAAGTGGCCACCACAAGCAAAAGTGTGGCAAAAGGAGAGAATGGATTGAAATTCGGAATTAGGCACGCACCTTCGCATTATTTGATCAACGCCATATTTCCATAAGTATGGTTCATCCCACACATATTGCTTAGCTACCTTCTTAAGTTTCATCTTTTGGAAATTAGACATTGTACTAGGTACTTTCCTTGTCACCAAGTAATTCACTATATCCGCATACCAAGGTGTTGATTCTTCCATGGAGAAAAGTTGTTCGTCAGGGAAAAGGTCATGTAATGGAAGTTCCTCTTGAGACATAACAAGTCTACTAAGATGATCCGCAACGGTATTCTCCACACCCCTCTTATCACGAATTTCTATGTCGAACTCTTGTAACAATAGGATCCACCGAATTAATCTTGGCTTAGCTTCTTTCTTCTTTATTAAGTGTCTTAGTGCGGCATGATCGGAATACACAATAACCTTTGTACCCACCAAGTATGATCGAAATTTTTCCAACGCAAAAACTATAGCCAATAACTCCTTTTCCGTGGTAGAATAATTGATTTGTGCATCATTAAGGGTCCTAGATGCATAATAGATAACATGGGACAACTTGTCCACCCTTTGACCCAAAACGGCTCCAACCGCATAATCACTAGCATCACACATTAATTCAAATGGAAGATTCCAATCTGGTGATTTGATAATTGGCGCACTTGTCAACATCTCTTTTAATTTATCAAAAGCATCCTTGCATTCCTTGTTGAAGTCGAAAGGTACCTCCTTTTGTAATAACTTGCACATCGGCATGGAGATTTTGGAGAAATCCTTGATAAACCGCCTATAGAAACCTGCATGGCCAAGAAAAGAACGGATTTCCCTCACCGAAGTGGGATATTGTAAGTTTCTTATTAAATCTATCTTTGACTTGTCCACTTCGAGCCCTCGAGAGGACACAATGTGACCAAGTACTATACCGTGGTTTACCATAAAGTGACATTTCTCCCAATTAAGGACAAGGTTTGTGTCTATGCATCGTTTAAGAATTAGTTCAAGGTTATTTAAGCAACCATCAAAAGAATTGCCATAAACACTAAAGTCATCCATAAATACCTCGATGATGCGCTCCACATAATCCGAGAATATACTCACCATGCATCTTTGAAAAGTAGCCGGCGCATTGCAAAGGCCGAACGGCATCCGTCTATATGCAAACGTTCCAAACGGACAAGTGAAAGTGGTCTTCTCTTGGTCCTCCGGTGCAATAACAATTTGATTGTATCCCGAATAACCATCCAAGAAGCAATAATAAGAATGCCCGCTTGGCTCCAACATTTGATCAATGAAAGGTAAAGGAAAGTGATCCTTGCGGGTTGCGGAATTAAGCTTTCTATAGTCAATGCACACTCTCCAACCGGTTTGAACTCTTGTAGGAACAAGTTCATCATCTTGATTTCGAACAACCGTGACTCCGGATTTCTTTGGTACCACTTGTACTAGGACTTACCCACTTGCTATCGGAAATTGGGTAGATTACCCCCACACTTAGCAATTTGAGTATCTCTTTTTCACAACCTCCATCATGGGAGGATTAAGCCTACGTTGAGCATCACGTACCGGCTTCACGTTTTCTTCCATTAGAATCCTATGCATGCACATGGATGGACTAATACCTTTGATGTCCGCAATTGTCCACCCAATAGCCGTTTTGTGCTCTTTCAAGACTCTAAGCAAACGGTCTTCTTGTACGGTGTGAGGTTCTTAGAAATAATCACCGGAAGCTCATCTCCATCCCCAAGAAAGCATACTTCAAATGGTCCTAAGCGGCTTCAATTCTAGTTTGGGCGCCTTCACAATAGATGGTACAAGTACTTCATCATTCACGGGTAAAGAAATATAAGAAACATTACCCTTTTTAGCTTCTTGCAATGTCGCCAAAGCACCACACATCTCCACCAATTCCTTGGAGATTTCAACATCCAAGTTAGACAAGCCATGGACGTCCAATTCAATGCTCTTTTGCAACACCACATCAAGTTCATCCTCTTGGTTCAATTCCACCATTTGTTGCGCTAATGAATCAACCACATCAATGGAGTAAACGGAATGCACATCACTTGGGTAGCGCATGGCTTCAAATATGTTAAAGTGTATTATCTCCTTGTCGAATTCCATAGTGAGTGTACCCTTATCAACATCAATCTTCGTCTTTGCGGTCTTCATGAATGGCCTCCCAAGAAGTAAAGAAGTAGATGCTCGGTTCTCATTGTTGTCCATATCCACCACGAAGAAGTCCACCGGAAAAATAAGCTCATTTACTTGCACTAGCACATCTTCTACAAGTCCCTTTGGATATATGTTCGACTTGTTTGCCAATTGGATAATAACTCTCGTCTCTTTCAAAGGTCCTAGATTCAAGGAGTCATATATTTCGGCCGACATCACACTAATGGAAGCCCCCAAGTCAAGTAAAGCATGTTCAAACCTTTGCTTACCAATAGTAATTGGCACCGTGAAACCACCGGGATCCGTGCACTTTGTAGGCATCTTCTTCAATAGCATAGCCGACGCACTCTAGCCAACTTTAGTAATTTCATTATCAAGCAACCTATCCTTCTTGATGCATAATTCCTTCATGAACTTGGCATACCTTGGAATTGTCTTAATGGCCTCAATGAATGGGATGTTGATTTCAATCTTCTTGAAAATATCCATAAGTGCCTTGTCTTGAGCCTCTTTCTTGGATTTAGCAAAACGACTAGGAAAAGGAGGTGGAGTAGTGAAAGTAGGCACCGGTTCCTTGGATTGGTCGTTTGGTGTGGAGTTCTCCTTTGGTGCGGTTTCCTCCTTGTCTTTGACTACCTCTTCAATAGCTTCTTCATGATGACTTGGACCCTCCACTTGTCTTCCACTTCTTAAAGTAACCGCATTAACATTCTCTCTTGGATTCACAAATGGTTGTGAAGGAAGTTTTGTGGATGCTTGAGATTTCAATAAATTCACATCGGTCGCCAATTGTCCCATTTGAGTTTGTAAGTCCTTGATGGCCGAATCGGTCTTTTGTTGGCTTTGTTGGCTTTGTTGGAACATAGAAGTAAGACCTTGCATACCTTGCATTAACGCATTGAGCTTGTCATCATTCAAAAAATCACGCTCCTTGACTTGTTGTGGTTGGAATTGTTGAGAACCACCTTGTTGTTGAGGTTGAAAGCGTGATTGTTGAAAACCACCTTGTTGCGCATATGGATTAGGAGCCGCCGCTTGCTTGTTTGCATAACTAAAGTTGGGATGATCCTTCCACCCGGGATTATAGGTATTGGAGTATGGATCGTACCTTGGCCTTTGATTTGGATATAAAGCATTCACTTGTTCGGTCTCACCATCCGGAATAATTACCGCGGCCATCCTTTGAATCATTATCTCCATGTTACTCATCCTTTGATCAAGATGTGATGACGAATCACTAACTTCATGCACTCGCCTAACCATTGGTTCATCCCTTGTGTAGAATTGTTGCGAGTTTGCCGCCATACTTTCAATCAACTCTCTAGCTTCGGTCAAAGTCTTGTTCATTAGTGCACCACCACCCGCGGCGTCAGAAGAGACCTATCACTTGGGTGAAGAGCTTCATAGAAGTATTGGAGTATCATAACATCACTAAATTGATGGTGTGGACAGCTTGCCACCAACCTCTTGTATCGCTCCCAACATTCATACAATGATTCTCCCACTTGTTGTTTCAATCCATAAATCTCCTTGCGAATTTGAGTAGCTTTGGATGCGGGAAAATATCTCTCGAGGAAAAGTTTCTTCATCCCATTCCATGTTGTGATACTTCCGGAAGGCAAATAATATAACCATTCCTTAGCATTACCCGCCAAAGAAAACGGGAAAGCTTTTAACAATGCTCCATCCGCATTAGTCTCCGGTGGAAGCATAGCCATAACTATGGCATAGAAGTCCATAAGATGTTTGTTTGGGTCCTCATTCACCATGCCATGGAACTTTGGTAACTCTCTAATCAACCCCGGCTTGATCTCGAAGGTTGAGTTAGTTTGGATACACCATTGTTGTTTATCAAGCTTGTGAGAAGCTAGGTCCTTTAGTGTACGATCAGCCATTGTTTCTTCCTCTTTGTCCGAATCACTTGATGAAGGAGGAAGTGGAGTGTTAACCGCACGAATGAAATCCTTTAGTTGAGTGCCGGATCGAAGACGTATTGGACTCGGTCTACCCCCTTTAAGCATTCACCAAAGGTATAACACCTGAAACAAGATTCTCACAAACTAAGTTAGATACGGTAAAGAATCTAACAAAGCAAGAATAAAGCAAAAAGAAAAATAAAAAACAACTAAAAATCGCCCGTTGCTCCCCGGCAGCGGCGCCAAAATTTGATGCGTGTCGTAGGTGCAATCAAATTAATCAATATTTCCACTCAATTAAAAATAATATAATGGAAGTCAAGTTCGTTCCCACGAGGAGCAAGAGATCTTAGTTGTAAAAGTTGTCACGAAAGGGGGGTGTAAAAAGCAAAAGAAAAATAAACAAAGCAATTAAAATCGAAAGTTGAAAACAATAAGAGAGACAAGACCAAGGAATCCTTCTTCGTTACGAAACAATGAATCAAATTATGTTCTATTCTACTTGTTATTAGTCACAAATTATCACCAACCGTAGGTAAAGCGGCTAGCTCGGTGCTAAACCCCTAAATCCCTTGTATCAGGACACGGAAGTTCTCGACTACCGGATTCTATTTACCAAACCACCTAGTAGTAGCTCACTCTATATGTAATTTAAATAAACGCATTAAGATTTATGAACTTATTAGGTTAATATTAGTAGTTAGACTCTTAGATCAAGGTCTACTTGCTAACGTTGTTTCTACACACAATTGCTCCACGGAATCCCTCCGCGAGGTCTCGTGTTTGCTACTTATGTAAAGAGTCAAGAAACGATTACTTATCTCCTAACTTTCACTAGCTTTAGATCAAATTAACAAATCAATTTAGCGTGCACTCAAACAATCTATCAATCAATCATGAATGTCTTTTAGATCACTCCTATTAGTAAAAACAAGCGATAATTATGTGAAAAACTTCAAGATAGAATTTGAAAACAAAAACTTAAATCATATGTTAAGAACTAGGAATTCATCCTCAATCAATAAGAAAATTAGCTACTCATGTTTTTGAAATTCACACAAATAATAATTATTAAAAGGAGAATTTTCAAGAGTTCACATAAATAACTAAAAAGAAGAATCTTAGAAAAGCAAGCAAAAACACAAGTGATGTGTGTGTAGAGAGGTGTGTAGAAGTTGTAGAAAACTTCTCTATTTATAGGCTTCAATATTCTCCAAATCTTCCAAGGAATAGAATCCTTTTCCTTTTGCAATTCAATTTCCAATTTCAAGCTTTTCTCAACTCTTCCACCTTCTCTTTCCAAATTTGAGTCCAATTCTCCATCCAATTCCAAGCCCAAGTCTTCACACCCATGAGAGAAGTCCATAGAAAATTATGGAATTTTTGCTCGCCAGGAAAAGCTGGGATTGTGGCGGAATCCGTCACCGCCCGGCAACTTTGAGAATTCTCTGTAGGTAAAGGTATATTCCGTCGATCCACCGTTAGGACTAACGGTCAAACGGGTCAACTGTCAGTCAACTGTTAGTCAACAGGGTCAAAGAGGAAGGAGAGTCAGACTCGAGTTAGCTCCTGACTCAGCTAACTGGGCTTACTTAGCAGAGTCAGTTACTGAATCAGCTGCTTACTCGGCTGACTTAATCTAATTGACTAGCAGGAATCGGTCTTCGAACTCGGTTGGGATCGGTCATCGGGATCGAAATGGATCGGTCCGAGTCGACTCATGGAAGGATGATTTGGCCGAGTTTCGGCTATTCTGAGGATTTTCCAGCCAATTTGGGCTATTATTCTTCACCTGTTAAGAAGCCTAACATTCATCTACTCGATTTCATTCATATTCATCAGCATCACCTTCATGTACCCATTCCTCTGTTGTATAGCTTCATTGAACACCAACACCCAATTTCTGCCATCAGACCCAATCCATCTTATCACTCTGAGCTCAATCTAAACAACAACATCGACTCTTTTCAATCGCTGCTCCATCTCACTCGAGCAATTTGAATCAAACCCGAGCTTTACAGCATCACCAAACAGCTACTCCTCAATCTCTCGACATCAATCAGCGGCACCATCTCTTCTTTTGAGATCTTGAATCCCTTTCTCAGTTCTCCAATCCACAGACCCATCTGCTTTGCTCTACTGAATCTCGACCATAACCACCAATTAGTATCACCTGTGTCTTCTTCTTCCCTCTCGGTTTCACCACAGCAAACCCATTTCTCTTTGAACTCAAATTACGACCAACACATTTCACCCATCTTCTCGACCTTCTTCTTATTCAACAGCAGAGACAAACCCAGATCGTCTCCTGCTAAATCAAGCAAACCCTAACAGATTCAGAGGAATACCCATCTCAAATTTCTTTATTTCATACTCAACAACAGCGAGCTTATCTTCCTCTTCAATTGCAGAGCAGCCGTTAATCACTCGAATCAGCATCTCTGACCCATCTGATACTTCTCATGTGCTGATTTCGAAACCCACGAGATAAATCCATCGATCTCTTTCGGGAAACCCATTGTTCGATCTTCTCTCAATTTCACTGGCGGCGACTTCAAATCTCGATTCAATCTCTACGAGCTTCGAATCTCTTAGCTTTAATTCTTCTCGATCGATTGATTTCATAGCAGCGGCTACTCGTTCTTGATTCAAACATCTCCCTGAGCTCACAACAGCGGCAAGTTCTTCCATCGTCTCCAGATTGAACTCGTCTTCGATTTCCTCTCTGAGCTCCTGAATCTCTTACAAGAAACTTTAATTTCTCTCGACCGCTTTCTCAATTTCTGTTAATGGGTTGAATAAATGATTGGGATAACTCACTTTTAGGTTATAAGAAAAACTGGATCCGGACCTGGGCACTAATATGGGCCGACCAATATCATGCCAAGCTAATTTACATAGGTGCCTCGAGTATTAACTTAGGATGCCTTTAACACTTAAATGGGTTTTCCCCTTATCCTTAGCTGATCTGTATTTAGTACTCCTTCAAATAGGGTTGCCCCTTAACCTTGGCTGGGCTCCATATATCAATCTCCTGTAAAATGACCTTTTCGCCCTTTTGGCTCAAATTGGGTGATTTCTTCTTCTTTTCCTCCGTGCGACTCCAAAGTAGCTATAAAACTCAAAACAAGCGTAAAATACATAATTTACAAGAAAAATAGCAAAGAAAGCATAAACTACTAGATAGTAAATTAGGTGTATTCTACACCTATCAAATATGAAAATGGTTGAACCTCATATAGACAAGTAGTGTTACCAATTTTATCCTCATCATCTTGATTATGTAAATAACTATCCTCATTTTCAGGGGTACTATTGGAAATATTATCTCGAGCAGTTCCGTTCTGGGCCTCTAAAAGCTTTCGAATCGACTCGTATGACTTCATTATGGTATCGTGACTCGACTCACATGACTTCTTTAATGTATCGTGACTCGACTCACATGACTTCCTCATTGAATCTAGGAAAGAAATTTCACTCGTTGCATTGCTTTCATCCATAACTAAGTTATTCATTTACGCAAACTTACGTGTCGTCTCGGCTAACTTACGTGTTGACTCTATTAGAGAGGAATTTTGCTCGTACGATAGGGTGGCGTGTGGATAGTAATTGGGCTCACCATGGTATGACCCATAACCTTCAAAAGTTTGGCGTTCCCAACCACTATTCACACTATGGTCATAAAAAGAGTGATGTCCATATTGTTCGGTTGGATATTCATATTCATTGTGATGGCTATTGTAATACCAGTTTGACATCCTAGCGCAAGGGAATTCTACACAAGCACAAACAAGGCTGACTCGACCACTGACAAACCTACATCGATTTCTAGCAAACAAAAAGCATGATGGCTCCACTTAGATTGTTTTCTAGACCAACTTCTAATCCTTCGCAAGGGAATTCGTTACAATGCGAGCAAACCCCTCTGGAATCAATCCGAGTTTAAGTAAGTTGAATAGAGGCGAGGAAGCTGCGTGGAGCTTTGATACCCAAGGCCTCACCGCATTACAAGGCGGCGCGAGTCACGCATTCAACTCACGAAACCATCATGAACTTCCGAAGTATGCTCAAAAGAGTAACCAATATTTTTCGAACGACTTTCCTATTAAGCTCGTTACCCTATCGGTCTCGTTCTATTCAAAATTTTAGGCTTAGGTTCGTGTTTGGTTTCGTTTTCCTAAGGCGGGCAAGAAGAGAACGGTGATGAAATCCGAACCCTTATCTTGTATGGCCAGTCCTTGCCCTTTACTAGGAAATTAAAGCAGCCGTTTTCAATACCTCAACATATATGCAAACAAAATCATCCAGTAAACCCGCTGACAGGGGATTCTCGGGTGTTTAGAATTCTTACCTCCCGTTCCAGACGGGGGATGAACCGTTGAAGTCGACTCGGGCCACGACTCCTATGTCATGTACGAACCCGAGGGGCCGAGACGATATCGTAATCGTCGTCCTTCCCTGTGCAGTTTGTATTTAAATAACCCTTCCTTAGGGTTTTAAAAAAAAAAATGTCCAATGTCCAAGTCCCAAGATAAAAATAAAATAAAAATGTCCAAAAATAAAAGATTACAAAAATAATTACCTAATTACAGTTTCTAAAAAAAAATAAAATAAATTAATATACAAAATCTTCTACTCCTTTTGGATTCCTCTTTTTTTTTTCTTTGGCTTCGCTTTTGTTTTCACCGATTTCTCCCTTTTTCTTTAGCTCAGTTCCAAATCTGAAAACAAACAAGAAATACCAAAAGGCGTAAAAAAGAACAAAAATAATAAAAATAAAAATAAAACCTAAAAACAAACTATACACAAGTCCGCGTCGGCGGCACCAAAAATTGATGTGACTCAATAATGTTGTAGAAAGTGGTAGTAGGGTTGTCGTTCACTCGGACTTGATGAAATCGATTTTAGGATTTAATAAAAATACAGAATATATACAATTTATGTCACAAGACGGAGAGATGTCTTTGGGACTCAGGATTCGGCCAAACTCATAACAAAAGATTCAATTTAATTATTCTCAACAATTAAAACTCAATAAACAAAATAACACCGACTCTTATTTTTGCCAAGTTAGACTCTCAAAAGATTAATTGTATTCCTAAGCATAGATTATCTAAACAAAGCATAACCTATCTAATTGAATAACAACCAATTTAATCAAATCATAATTCTATTTTAATTAGTGCAAAAGTCAAATAAAGAATTAATTAAAATTACCCATGTATGAAATTTGTCTTCCTCCGTCGTCCCAGTGATGGGTTCTAGCTCATCATGTTGGAAACACGCTCAAAATCCATTTTTATTGCTCAAAGGAGGTGTACAAATGATGAAATGGAGAAAATAATGAAAATCGAGTGTTTGCAACGATTATACGTGTTACAAATACTGTTACAAGGAATGATAAAACCGTTACTTCTTTTAAGTCCGCCCCCTCCGTATTACGACCCACGAAGAAGTGTCGAGACAACATGTAGAAGAACGGCCTTACGGTGGTCCGTTCTTCGTGTTCTTGGTGCAGCAGCAGCAGAGAGAATAACTCGCAACTCGATTTTCTTGGCTCTGTAGCGTTCCAAATCCTCTCAAACTCTCGCCCCTCATTCTAATGATCCTATACAACTTATATAGCCTCTCATGCAAGAGAATCCTCCCTCATAACTCCGAGTATTCTCAAAAATCTTCTCATGCAGCCGCGGGAGATAATTCCCAAAATTAACACCTTCACGCGTCGCACGGCAATCTAACCCCTCCAAACACGCTTCCAACTCATCAAGCATTGGTTCAACACGCTCGAGGCCACGATGAATCTTCCGGAATAACAAGAAATCCCGAGAATAACTTCACCGTATATATGGTTCCCTGTTTTCTTCTCGTGGGAATTCCCGACCAATTTGGATCGAAAAGAAGACCCATACCATCTGTTAGGCCCAAAGGAATATACCCACGATTTTCGCCTTTGAATCTCCTTCAGCTCGTCCAAAAATCCAACTCGGTTACGCGGTGAAAAACTATTTTTTCCCGCCAATTTTCGTTTTTTTGAAATGGAGAAGAAGGTCACCCCTTATCCAACAGTTGGGGTGCGAATATCAATTGGGTGCCCCTTAGTAATTGGGTTACCCCTTATCCAATATGGGAGTCCGAATATCAATTGTCCTCCGGGGGTGTTAGAGCAACTTTTCGAGTAGAATTTTCCAAAAATATTTATTTCCAAAAATACCTAAAAATACATAAAATCACAATATTAGTACAAAAATCGAGTTCCAACAATACCAGCACTGAGGACAATTCAGACACAAAAAATGTGTCTATCGGTTGATATGAGAGTGTTCATATAGATAACCTCGGTTAACTACTTTTGAGCCAACATAGTGTACACGTTTAGGTACGATTACTCAAACCTAAATGAAGGTAAATTTCATTTGTATATAACAAGCTAAGTTCGATCTAACGGTTGAAAGATATTAGCTTGAGTCTAATCAGGTTTTCATCTAATGGTGAATATTGAATGCTTTGTTACCAAGGTAACTTAGATTGCAAACACTGATTTTAAAACTATATAAAGGAGAACTCTAACAACTGGGAAACCTAATCCTCACACCTCGTGTGTGATATTAGTTGCGTACTAGAGTTGATTCTCCTTTAACCTAGGTTTTTCTTAAAACCATTATAGGTTAACGACTTGAAGAATTCATTGGGATTGTGAAGCCAGACCCAACTATTTTCTCTGTAGTTGCGTGTTCTGATCTTACTTCTACTATCATGATTGAGTATTATCTTTTCTAAGATTTGCTTGAGATTTATCTCCGATAGGTAAGATTAAAAGTAGTCACAAACATCTTCGTCTCATCGTTTGTGATTCCACAATATCTTGTTTCGCTACCATACGATTAAGACTATTGTGAGGTGATTGATAATACTAGGATGTTCTTCGGGAATATAAGTCCGGTTTATCAATTGGTTCCTGTGCACCTTGATTTATCAAAAGACGGAACAAAACTCATAGGTATTTCTGTGGGAGATAGTTTTATCTATTCCAATAGACTTTTCTGTGTGAGACAGATTTGTTTATCAAGTCTTCGACTTTGGGTCGTAGCAACTCTTAGTTGTGGGTGAGATCAGCTAAGGGAATCAAGTGCGTAGAATGTTGTTGGGGTTCAGAGACGTAAGGAGCGCAACTGTACCTTGATCAATATGAGATTGATTAGGGCTCAACTACATTCCAATCTGAAGTTCATTGGTAGTAGGCTAGTGTCTGTAGCGGCTTAATACAGTGTGGTGTTCAAAGATGGACTAGGTCCCGGGGATTTTCTGCATTTGCGGTTTTCCTCGTTAACCAAATTCTGGTGTCTGTGTTATTTATTTTCCACATTATATTTTGTTATATAATAGAAATATCACAGGTTGTGCGTTAAGTTCAATCAGTTCTTGAATCCGACCTTTGGGTAGTTGATTGAATTGATTGACATTTGGATATTTGTTTGTGATACCGTCAAAGTTATTTCTCTTATTCAATCGGGCTCGCAAATTCCTATTTGCTGATTGCAGATTGAATTGAGAAATTGAGATATATGCTATTTGATATACTTTTCTCTAGATTGAGTCTGACTGTCTAGTTGATTCTCTTGAAAGTATATTGGAGTTTGTCTATTCAGATTGCCGAACAAAATATTGGGTGTGGTTGTTAGACCCCCACCTTTTCAATTGGTATCAGAGCAGGAAAACACGTTTAAGACCTCATAAGTTTGTGCTTGTAGCGATCTGAATATGGACAGAAGTGCTATCTTTATAAACGTACCACTAGTCTTCGATGGCTCAAATTAGTTATGGTGGAAAATTGCTATGCGTGCCTTTCTTCAAGCGCGTGATTTTCAATCATGGGTTTATGTGGTTAATGTCTATGATCCTCCGGAAGTTACAAAAGGCGATGTAACAGTTCCAAAGGATATTGGTAAATATGATGCTGCCGAGATTCTTGCTGCAAAGCAAAATTCTGACGGATTAAATGCTATCATCCATGCCATTACCCCAGAGCTCCAGCATCATGTGACTACTTGCACAAAGTCTAAAGATGCTTGGGATATCTTAGAAACCGTATTTGAAGGGAACACCTGTGAAAAAGAAGCTAGGCTTCAAAACCTAAATTCTGATTGGGAAAACCTTCGTATGGCAGATGAAGATTCATTTGATGAGTTTAATCACAAAGTTTCTGAAATTGTTAATGCATCTTTTGCGTTGGGTAAGACTATTCCTGAAAAGGACATTGTGATGAAAATTCTCAGATCGTTGCCATCCAGATACGATTCTAAGAAGCATGCCATCGCTGAGGGAAATAACCTTGCAACTCTTTCCAGAAATACTCTGGTTGGGAAATTAAAGATCTTTGATCATGAGCATGCATCTAAAGCCGGATAGGATGTTGCTTTCAAAGCACTAAAGAACACTAAATTACTTGATAAAGGTAAAAATGTTTGTGTCTCTGAAGATGATCTTTCTGAGGCTGATTCATCAGATGAAGATCTTGACAAGACAGTCTCTTTGATCACAAGACAGTTTAGAGATCTTCTTTTGAAGAGAAGTAAACGGTTCTCCAGAGATAAACCTAGGTCCTCAATTAAACCTCATAATCGAGTTCCTCCTAAAAACAAGGATATTAACGAAACTGATGACGAGGATATGCCACAGTGCTTTAAGTGTAAAGGTTTTGGTCATTTTGCAAATGAGTGTCCAAATCGTAAAAATACATTGGGAACAAAGGTCTAGCTGCAACTCTTGATGAAATGTCTGATATGATTCTAATGAAGACGAAAAGTCGAGTGTTGCACTTCTTTGTGAAAATATTGATTTTGATTATTGTAGCAATACATACATCAATCTTGATATTCTTTCAGAAGAAATCTCAACCGCTCTGGAAGAAAAAATTGTTTTATCCGGTTTTGCTGGAAACTCTGTGTCTGATTTTTCAGGTTCCGCTATGTGTCTCCCTGCTTACACATCTCTGGTGTCTGAAACATCTTCCATGTTGACATGTTCTTATTGTTCTCTCAAAGGTCATGAACTCTCAAAGTGTTTAAAGTACAAACACAAAATAAGATATGTCAACAAAGTTCAACGAAGAGCAAATCGATTAGCAAACAAGCTCAAACTTGTTCAAAAATAATATGAGGTATGTAAACTCATCTCATCTTTGAAGAAGTTAGTTTCCAAAGAAAAGACTAGACCACTAGAGAAAAAAATATGGTCTAAACATTCTGTGAAACAGGGTTCTATGAATTCCTTTCAAAAGGGTTATGGTGGACAGATTATTGTTCACCCCAACTCAACCTGATAGTGTTGGCCGGTGCATCTTGTCTCATATGCCTGATCAAAAGAGACAAGATTTATTTGCACACCTCAAGCTTTAGGAAAAGAGAATTGTTTTAGATTGTTTTGTTTTTCTCTTTTTAGTTTTGGTGTGCTTTGCAAGATTGGAATTCTTCCAGCTTTCATATCTAATTGATATTGGAAGGGACTTCCCTGTTTAGTTAATGAAAGAGGGTTATTCTCGACAATTCTACCTTCTTTAGGGTTGAGAGTTGTGCGTGCGTGAACTTGTGGGTTTTAAGGTTCCGCAACCCTACATTCCTTTTTCCTCCTCTTGAAACTCTTTTTATCATAAGACTGCTTGTTGATATTATCTTGTGATTTCCTCTCATAATTCCGTACGTATGGATACTCCAAGCAATATGCCTTCTGATAGAAAATATGTTAATATGATTGTTAAGCCATCAATCATGAAGGAAAAATATAAATCTCCATTACCTCCAACTTTGAAAAGAAAAAGAAGGAATGTGAGAAAGCCAAGAGTTGTTCCTTAAAATTCTCAAAAGTTTTCTGGTGTTCTTGAAGAGTTGAAGGAAACAAGGAAAGAGATTCAGGAAATAAAGGCCATTGTTTTGAGAACTCTTGAAATTCAGAAGGCCCTGGTTCGACATCAGTTCAAAAGGTTTGTTGGAATTGAATCCTTTCTCCATGAACCTTATGTTCCCATGGCTGTTGACGACAAGGAGTTCGGGGACGATAAAGAATTTTTCAGAGGTCTCAATGTCTAGGAAACTTCTTATGAGAATTTATTCTTATGTTTTTAATAATGATAAATAGGGTTTGGAATAGCCATTATTGTGAGTACACATAGCTATTGCCAACGTTTTCATCTTGCAATGTTTTTAGATTTATTTATTTAAATTCTAAAGTTGATTTGGAAGATGATTTTTGGCAAATATTAATCTTTATGGTTTTATATATTGCAAATTGTTATGGGATATGTTGTTTACGTCCGTGAACCTTGACTGTCCCATATTTGTTCAAAAGTTAACTCTATTATATATCGGTATGAAAGTATTGATAAAAGATAGAATGGACTTTTGACTACAAAAGTTAAGCCTATTATGTCATTATGCAAATAATTGATGGAAGATATGATGGAATTTTGTTTACAAAGATTAAGTCTATTGTATGTCATTGTGCAAATAGTGAAAAATAGAATGAATCTTTGATTATTCCGCAGTATTGGTCTTTCCCTGATCCACATCTTTGTGTATGTACAGTGTTGCTCCATAAGTTCTCTTATGTTGAGCATGGCCAACTGAATTGATCATTTTCCTTGTGGTTAATTCAATTGAGATTTTTGGATACAAATTTATGTTTCATGTGATTTGTTAATGTCCAAAGAAATCCTTCTTTTCTTGTAAAAGTAAGGTCGATCTTGTTGTTCTTTCGGAAATGACATTTTATGGGGGAGATTTATTAATTGAACTTGTGCTTAATTGCCAAATCTTTGTGGGGAGTGCGGATGTGGAATATTATAGGGGTTATCTTGTGAAAAGACGAGGGTACCCAAATATACCACAATCTTAAAGTTTTCCACCTATAAGTCCTCTTACCGAAAGTGATTGTCTATGGACTGAGTCGAGACAATACAACGAATCGATATTCATACTTTGTGTGATCGTCTATGGATACGAGATCGAGACAATACAACAACCAAAGTGTGATTACTTGATAATAGGTTCGGACTTAACCAAACTCTATAGGATCACTATCAAGTAATACGGAGTTAACGTTTGTGTAATTTACTTTAAATTATAATAACAACAATTATAATTGCGGAAAACAAAAGTAAATGACACAACAAGATTTTGTTAACAAGGAAACCGCAAATGCAGAAAAACCCCGGGACCTAGTCCAGAATTGAATACTCTCAGAATTAAGCCGCTATAAAAAATCAAACCAACTTCGTATAGTTGAGACCAAGCAACTAAACCTATAGTTCACCTAGTTTCTTCAGTATCGCTACGCTTCCGACATTCGATAAGTGCACGCACTGGAACAATTCCTTTGGATCTAATTCTAAACAGTAAAGAACAACAAATCTGTTCGGTAATAACTCTATTCAATCTCAGTGATATGAGTTAGACAAAGGCTCTTCTGTTTAATCCAATAAACTCGTTTGTCGGGTTTAGATCTATCTATCCAACGACTACAAAAGTAGCAGAGTTTAGATATTGCAATCAAATATAGAATCTACCAAGATACTATATAGTGATGCCGATCTACGCAACTAATCAATCAAATCTATCAAGGATAAACCGATTATAGTTGGATCCCAGCCGATCAAGTTTTGTGCACACCAAAGATTATGAAACCAATAAGAAATCTTCTTTGTCTTCAAATCTTCTTTAATCTTCAATAAACACCTGCACACCACAACTTGAATCTCTTGTGATCAATCACGTACAGAACGGAGTCTGTTAACAATGGATTATCACAAGACGCTTTTTTTTTTTCCTGAATCACATTCATTTTATTAATAATCAAAGAGAGTTACATCAAGAGTCTAGAATTAGACTGAACTAAAATAAAGAATAAATAAAAAAAGACTCACTTCCTAAGGCCAATTACAACCATTCAACAAAATCTATAGTAATCCACATTGGGCATTTCAACTCTTATCAGAGATGAAGGTCTTCCTGTGTAAATCTGTCTTTCTGCTGGAGCCAAAGTTGCACCTTTCTTTGCCACAAAGTCTGCTGAAAAATTAACTTCCCTGTAAAATGACTATATTTTATTTGTGATAGCTTTCTCACTGCCAGCTTCCATATACTCCAGATGAACCATGGGACTTGCCCTTGATCAAATTCATTCACTACTGTTTTTGAGTCCGAGACAATTATAATGTTTGCTTTACTCCACTCTATTGCCAATTCCAGTGCACAAATAATTGCATAAATTTCAGCTAGATAATTTGAAGCAATACCAATACCTCCAGTAAGAGTACCAAGTACCTAACATTGATGATCTCTGACTACAACACCAAATCCTGCAGCACCAGGATTTCCTAAGGAAGAGCCATCACAACAGAACATTGTAAAGCCAAAATCTGGAGGAAGCCACTGACATTTCCTGATTTCTTGAAATCTTGAATTTCTAAGACCCAAGTTGAATGCTGCAATTATACTCAGATCATAATTCTGATTCCATTTGTTTCCTGTTATTCTCAGACCTCCTTCACTCACTAATTTCATGATTCTGCATTTAAAACTGTGAATGTTGGGCTTGATTTCTTCAAAAAAATTTCTTGTTTTTCTGGAACCATAATTCCTTGAGTATGGTACAGGCTGCAATAAGCCATACCTGCTTGATCAAAGGACTTTTATCTTTAGCACACTTCCATATATCATTGAATGACATAGGCTTAGAAAATTGGAAGTATGAGCATATCCATTTCCAAAATTCAACACTGAAACTGCACTCCCATAATAGGTGTTCCATACTGTCTTGAGCTTCCTCACAAATGCAACATCTTGATACAATTTCATACCCTTTGCTCACCATAACAAAATCATCAATATATATACCTTGAATAATTTTCCATACATTGCTAGCGACACTAGGGTGGATAAATGTATTCCAGATATACTTGGTCCAATGAAGAGTATTTTCCTTGAATCTGAGTTTTTGAACTGCTGCATGAACTGAGAAAGATCCATGTAAATCACCAATCCAAATTAAGTCATCTCTTCCTCCTGCTACTATTGGAATTATTGTATATTGTAGTATTTGATGAATGTATGCAGGTAAGGAGCACACACCATCATTTAAAATGTCTGAAACCTTTAATAAGACATTGTCTTTAACATATGAAGTAAACCCCACTTGATCTATCAAAGGTTTATCCCCAATACAAGTATCAAACCAAACAGAGATTCTTTGTCCATCACCTATTATCCACCTTATGTCTTCCTTGAGAGATTCCCAAGCCCATTTCAATCCTGGACATACAGAGGATAACTGCCAATTTGTATTCCATTGACCATATTTATTTTGGTACTTAGATCTGAAGAATTTTGCCCAATCATCCTCTGAATTTTGAATCTTCCACATTATCTTCATGAGAAAAGCTTTGTTTATAGTTTCAAGCCTTTGAATCCCTAAACCCCCTTCACAATAAGGTGTACAAACCTTCCTCCATGCAAATGTAGTGTATTTTCTTGTTTCACTGTCTCCAGACCATATAAAGTTTCTTATGATCCTCTCACAAATTTTGTTTAATGAAACATGCCACTTGTATATAGCCATATTATACATTGGGATACTACAGAGCACTGATTTAACCAGGACTATTCTTTCTTGGAAGGATAGTAACTTCCCTTTCCATGTAGCTAACTTTTGCTGCATCATTTATACTATTGGCCATACAATGCTAGTTTTAGCCCTTCCAGTTGTAAGAATCACTCCCAAATATTTATCTGGAAAATTGCTTAACTCTATTGGGATATTATAGAGCACTGATTTAACAAGACATCTTTAGATCGACAAACAGTTCTAAAGATCCCGTCGACACTTTGATCTAGTTTGAGTGAATCTTATACCAGAAGAGAAGATTCTCAAGAATAAACAAACTAGGTGCAATCAAAGTTCAACAACCGTTAGTCAATCAAATCAAATAAAAAACTAATAATACTGCAATTATCTAGTTTCCCACCAACGGTACTCGTAGAGCTTCTTGATCCCACAGAAGTCTTTAAACGTGCGGTCGTAAGAGATTTCTCCTAATTAGGGTACATTCCTCTCTGAATAGACGACTTCACCAGTAACAACACAACAAGGTAGTTTTGCTGGCTCTTAGGATAGTTTGCTCGAAATGAAAACTTGGGTATTTATAGACCAAGGAAGTTTGGACACCAAGGAATTTCCAAAACCGAAATATTCTTAAGATATGCAATAAATGCCCAAATCGGTTTTCATAATTCCTGGAAATGCTCTGTCCAATATTAACCGAAATCTCACTAGAAAATCTCCAATTAGTAAATGCACATTACCAATTTTTATTTTCCAGAGATATGCATTTTAATTGCTGGTAATTAAAAGCATATAAAATTAATAACCTTAAATAAAAGATTCTGTCCAGGATCTCCTTGAGTTATTAAGGAATATCTTTGAACAATAAAAGATAAGAGTTACTGAACATGTTCAAAGTATGTCGACATCTTTTTCTTTGTAAATCCTTTTTCATATTTACAATCTTGGAACCGATTATACCACACTTCCAAACAAGTTTAAAATTGGTTCAACTGACTTCCAAGAACTATGTGATTGATTAAATATCAATACAATAATCATGGGTTTACGGTTCCACCAAACACAAGGATCGGTTCTACCTTAATATGGTTACTGGGACCAGTTACATCAGTTACCAGGATCAGTTACGTCAATTACCAGGACCGGTTACCATATTCTCATGGTATTATTTGTGACCGGTTACACTAGTCACTAGGATCGGTTAAACCAATTACCAGGACCGGTTACGCCAATTACAAGGATCGATTACCACTCTTTTGTGATCGGTCATACCAATTACCAGGATCGGTTACACCAATTACAAATATCGATCATACCATCTAAGGTGATTACTTAGGATCGGTTACACTAATAAAATTCATACCAATACATAAGTCAGGCATTGTGACTAGTTTTACCAAGATACATAATAAGTTATGATCGGTTCTACTAACTCACACATATTGGTAATCCAAAGATATGCAATGAATAACAATACCAATAAGCCCAGCGATTTCCCTTTCGATTCATAAAACAAGTTCATGAATGTACTTCCTTTAAACAAATGTAAACATTGTTTCCTAGGATGAAATCTCCACCTTTACCCATACACATAATCACAATAGCATTCATTTCTTATAGGTTGGATCGCACCAAACACAGATTGTTAGATCTTTTCGTGTTTTCCTGCTCTGATACCAATTGAAAAGACGAGGTTACCCAAATATATCACAATCTTAAAGTTTTCCACCTATAAGTCCTCTTACCGAAAGTGATTGTCTATGGATTGAGTCGAGACAATACAACGAATCGGTATTCACACTTTGTGTGATCGTCTATGGATACAAGATCGAGACAATAAAAAAATCAAAGTGTGATTACTTGATAATAGGTTCGAACTTAACCAAACTCTATAGGATCACTATCAAGTAATACGAAGTTAACGTTTGTGTAATTTAATTTAAATTATAATAATAAAAATTATAACTACGGAAAACAAAAGTAAATGACACGACAAGATTTTGTTAACGAGGAAACCGCAAATGCAAAAAAAATCCCGGGGCCTAGTCTAGAATTGAATACTCTCAGAATTAAGCCGCTATACAAAATCAAACCAATTTCGTATAGTTGAGACCAAGCAACTAAACCTATAGTTCACCTAGTTTCTTCAGTATCCATGCGCTTCCGACATTCGATAAGTGCACCAACTAGAACAATTCCTTTGGATCTAATTCCAAACAGTAAAGGAACAACAAATATGTTCGGTAACAACTCTATTTAATCTCAGTGATATGAGTTAGATAAAGGCTCTTCTGTTTAATCCAATAAACTCCTTTGTCGGGTTTAGATCTATCTATCCAACAACTACAAAAGTAGCAGAGTTTAGATATTGCAATCAAATATAGAATCTACCAAGATACTATATAGTGGTGCCAATCTACATAACTAATCAATCAAATCTATCAAGGATAAACTGATTATAGTTGGATCCCAGCCGATCAAGTTTTGTGCACACCAAATATTATGAAACCAATAAGAAATCTTCTTTGTCTTCAAATCTTCTTTAATCTTCAATAAACACTTGCACACCACAACTTGAATCTCTTGTGATCAATCACGCACAGAACGGAGTATGTTAACAATGGATTATCACAAGACGTCTTTAGATCTACAAACAATTCTAAGGATCCCGTCGACACTTCGATCTAGTTTGAGTGAATCTTATATCAGAAGAGAAGATTCTCAAGAATAAACAAACTAGGTGCAATAAAAGTCCAACAACCGTTAGTCAATCAAATAAAATCGAAAACTAATAATACTGCGATTATCTACTTTCCCACCAACGGTACTCGTAGAGCTTCTTGATCCCACAGAAGTCTTTAAATGAGCGGTCTTAAGAGATTTCGCCTAATTAGGGTACTTTCCTCTCCGAATAGACGGCTCCACTAGTAATAACACAACAAGGTAGTTTTGTTGGCTCTTATGATAGTTTGCTCGATATGCAAACTTGGTATTTATATACCAAGGAAGTTTGGACACCAAGGAATTTCCAAAACCGAAATATTCTTAAGATATGCAATAAATGCCCAATATTAACCGAAATTTCACTAGAAAATCTCCTATTAGTAAACGCACATTACCAATTTTTATTTTCCAGAGATATGAAATCTTCACCTTTACCCATACACATAATCACAATAGCATTCATACGATTATGTCGATGTCTTATATACGAAGTTCAAAAGATAAGCGTTATACTTCGTATTCTTAATTCCTTAACACTATGTCTACTAGAGTATAATCATTCACAACTTTGCAGTTATGTTTTCAATATAGCACGACTTGAAAGATACGTTAGAAATGAAAGAGTTCAAGTCATAATATTACTAACCTCAAGAGGAAGGATGATGTCGTCGATGTAGCTTGTTACTTCTTCACATTCTTCAAGTCTTCGAGTAATACTTGTATGTCTCATAATCCTAATCTTTCTAGCCTAACATATACGAAGTTGTCTCTAGTATATAATCAAACGACTCTTTAATTGAATTTTGATTCACTAAAATATGACAACCAAACGACTCTAACATCTTGTATCTTTATAAACTCCTTGATGAATGCATTTAGCTTCGGCTATATGATGGCATCTAAACAAGTTGATATGTTGTTCTCTTTTGGTCATGAAGTATCTCTATGAAAATTTCATGAGGATCCCACTAGTTTTCGTACCTTTGCCAATTTATATTGACAAAAAGGGAGAGAATTAATGTGTAGTTCACACTACAAATACATATGGTTTACGGATCATTATGTAAGGGGGAGTGGTTTTCATTGTGAGATGAAAGATTGACTAAGGGGGAGTGATACATATCACCATAGTATTGTTGTCAAAGTTGTGATACAATTGAACTTTGATGTTGTGTAATAATACTATGACACTGTATAACAATGATTGAGAGAAACTTTTTTCTCATTGTTATATCTACGGATCTTCAACAACTATGATGCTGAGTTGAACACATCTAAAATCATTGGAGTACTTGGAAGTGATGAATATTTCGAGTAATGTTGAAGAACCAAGGAGATCAAGCATTTGGATGAGAAGCTACAAAGTTTATTTATTTTGTAATCTATATGTATTGATAGTTTTGTCACTAAAATTGACAAAGGGGGAGATTGTTAAAGCACTGCTCGGTCGAATTCGCAAGCGTTGCTATCTCATGCTTGTTTGTCAATGTTAGTGATCAAAACTATAAGTCTTGATTTATAGTCTACCTATAGATGTCTCAGACTTGGATAGATTGTGTAGTTGAGCATTAGACTTCACGGCGTTTATCATTTGAAGACGAAGAAATACTAAGGAGAGCTTGTAGAACTTCATCAACAAAAGGTATGTGGAGACTGAAACTCATCTATCACTTGGAAAGTCTATTTCTACTTTATCTCTTATATTGAGACATAAGTCGTAGTGCTATATAGTTTCCTATTATGCACATTTGATATTTCGAGCGGAGTTTAACTCACTTACATATTTCTCGAAATATGTGTTGGTAAGCTTTCGCTTCAACCAAGTTCATCTTATATTCTTGATGAAAGTCAAAAGATGATCATGTGAAAATCGCTGAGTAACATCTTACATGGTTTGTGATGCAATCATTTGGTGTAGACTTGGAATGTTTCGTTATGATTATTTCAATAACTTGAAAATTGCTTTGATGCTAATAGTGTGTGAAAACAGCTATTGTCATCCTCTAATAAAGTTTCAATGATTGAAATAGAGTTTAGAAAACTTAACCAACATTGGATTATAAACATGTTATGCACTCTTGCATATATGTGATCCATGTCCTGGAACCATAGTGTGCATACTCGTATGCGTACATGTTGGATTGAGAAGTCCGAGAACGTAAGTATATGTACCCGTACGCATACTGGTGTAAGGTTTAGGTCCGGAAAATTCTGCTGAGTTTGGAGGTGTGCGTACCCGTTCGCATACTGGCAAAAACCAAACTTGGTCCGGCTACTTAAGTATGAGTACCCGTTTGCATACTTGAGTGGTTAAAGTTCTAAAATCGGTTGGGACATGAAATAATACATTTATTTAATAAGGAATGCATTCTTTGCAAACTGTGACTATAATGTTCATGAATTGATTCGAGTGAATCAAACCGATTTTGCTTCAATTGTGTTCCTGTATACTTCTATGAGAATATAGAAATTGAACAACTCTATAACTAGTTTCATTTGAGTCATTTGAACTAGTTGTGGTTAAGATGAATAAGGTTGATATGAGAGTGTTCATATAGCTAACCTCGGTTAACTACTTTTGAGCCGACATAGTATACACGTTTAGGTACGGTTACTCAAACCTAAATGAAGGTAAATTTCATTTGTATATAACATGCTAAGTTCGATCTAACGGTTAAAAGATATTAGCTTGAGTCTAATCAGGTTTTCATCTAATGGTGAATATTGAATGCTTTGTTACCAAGGTAACTTAGATTGCAAACACTGATTTGAAAACTATATAAAGGAGAACTCCAGCAACTGGGAAACCTAATCCCCACACCTCCTGTGTGATACTAGTTGCGTACTAGAGTCGATTCTCCTTTAACCTAGGTTTTTCCTAAAACCATTATAGGTTAACGACTTGAAGAATTCATTAGGATTGTGAAGCCAGTCCCAACTATTTTCTCTGTAGTTGCGTGTTCTGATCTTACTTCTACTATCATGATTGAGTATTATCTTTGCTAAGATTTGCTTGAGATTTATCTCCGATAGGTAAGATTAAAAGTAGTCACAAACATCTTCGTCTCATCGTTTGTGATTCCACAATATCTTGTTTCGCTACCATACGATTAAGACTATTGTGAGGTGATTGATAATACTAGGATGTTCTTCGGGAATATAAGTCTGGTTTATCAATTGGTTCCTGTGCACCCTGATTTATCAAAAGACGAAACAAAACTCATAGGTATTTCTGTGGGAGACAGATTTATCTATTCCAATAGACTTTTCTGTGTGAGACAGATTTGTTTATCAAGTCTTCGACTTTGGGTCGTAGCAACTCTTAGTTGTGGGTGAGATCAGCTAAGGCAATCAAGTGCGTAGAATCCTGCTGGGTTTCAGAGACGTAAGGTGCGCAACTATACCTTGATCAGTGTGAGATTGATTAGGGATCAACTACATTCCAGTCGAAGTTCATTGGTAGTAGGCTAGTGTCTGTAGCGGCTTAATACAGTGTGGTGTTCAAAGCTGGACTAGGTCCCGGAGTTTTTCTGCATTTGCGGTTTCCTCGTTAACAAAATTTCAGGTGTCTGTGTTATTTCTTTTCCGCATTATATTTGTTTATATAATTGAAATATCACAGGTTGTGTGTTAAGTTCAATCAGTTCTTGAATCCGGCCTTTGGGTTGTTGATTGAATTGATTGACACTTGGATATTGGTTTGTGATACCGTCCAAGTTATTTCTCTTATTCAATCGGGCTCGCAAATTCCTATTTGTTGATTGCAGATTGAATTAAGAAATTGAGATATAAACTCTTTGATATACTTTTCTCTAGATTGAGTCTGACTGTCTAGTTGGTTCTCTTGAAAGTATATTGGAGTTTGTCTATTCAGATTGTCGAACGAAATATCGGGTGTGGTTGTTAGACCCGCACTTTTTTAACTCTCTTAAACACTTCTAAGACTTTATTGATCACTTAAACACTTATGTGTCTTTATCATGATTAAACTCTTAAGTGTTTTAATAAACATCATATTGCTTATTGTTCACATGGCATATTTTCCAAACCGAACAAGTTATTATACACGGTTCCAAAACCGGACACTATGTATATTCTTCAATTGAATTTTCAAGACCTAGAGTGTTTACTTAATTTCCCAGTTATCTGAGCTTGAATTTTAAGCAACCCTCATTCTTGAAAATCTATAAATAGAGATGTTGTTAGAGCATAGCTCGGTTGAACTCAACAAGCGTTGGTATGTCAAGTTTGGTTGTCATATTTTAGTATCAAAACTCATCTAGAGTCGCTTGATTAAATACTAGAGTCAACTTCGTTTAGGTTAGACTAGAAAGTATAACCATGTTGAGACATACAAGTATTACTCCGAACACCTGAAGAATGTGAAGAAGTAATGAACTACAACGACGACATCATCCTTCCACTTGAGGTTAGTAATATTGACTTGAACTGTTTCATTCCTAACGTATATTTCAAGTCCTGCTATATTGAAAACATAACTGCGAAGCTGTATATATAATTTAAATATTGTATATAATACTCTAGTGATGTGACATGATCATAATAGTATGATCATAGTATTAAGGAATTAGACTACGAAGTATAACGCTTATCTTTTGAACTTCGTAGATATGACATCGACATAATCTTGTATATAATTTTATGATTATGTATATGGGTTAATGGTGAAGATTTCATCCTAGGAAACAATGTTTTACATTTGTTTAAAGGAAGTACATTCATGAACTTGTTTCGTGAATCGAAAGGGAAATCAATAGGTTTATTGGTCTGGCTATTCATTGCATATCTTTGGATGATCAATATGTGTGAGTTGGTAGAACCGATCTTAACTCAGGTTATGTATCTTGGTATAAACGATCACAATGCCTAGACTTATGATTTGGTATGACTGGTCCTGATAATTGGTGTAACCGATAATAAGTAATCACCATGAGATGGTATGATCGATCCTTGTAATTGGTGTGACCGATCCTAGTAGTTGGTGTGGCCGATCATAAGTGTTGTGTGACCGATCCTTGTAATTGGTATAACCGATCTAGTGACTGGAGTGACCAATCACAAGTAGAGATACCATGTGTATATGGAACCGATCCTAGTGACTGGTGTGACCGATCACAAGTAGGTACCATATTTAGGTATAACCGATCCTAGTGATTGGTATAACCGATCCGAACCCATGTATGTGACTTGGTAAGACCGATCATAACTGACCATTGTGATTTGGTATGACCAATCACATAATAGTCTTATAATACTGGTAAACCAATTCTAAACTTGTTTGGAAGTGTGGTATAACCGATTCCAAGAAGCAAATCCATGTAAATATGAAATAAGGATTTGCAGTGAAAACATGTCAACATACTTTGAACAGTAACTCTTATCATTTATTGTTCAAAGATATTCCTTGGTACTCAAGGTGATCCTGTGCTGAAATAAATATTGGACCAACATTTATTGGAATTATGAAAACCTAATTTAGGCATTCATTTCATATCTTGAGAATATTTTTGGTTTTGGAAATTCCTTGGTGTCCAAACATTTGGTCTAACAACGGTTCTAAAGATGTCTTTACATCTAAAAACAGTTCTAAAGATCCCGTCGATACTTCGATCTAGTTTGAGTGAATCTTATATCAGAAGAGAAGATTCTCAAGAATAAACAAACTAGGTGCAATCAAAGTTCAACAACCGTTAGTCAATCAAATCAATCGAAAACTAATAACACTGCAATTATCTAGTTTCCCACCAACGGTATTCGTAGAGCTTATTGATCCCACATAAGTCTTTAAACGAGCGGTCGTAAGAGATTTCACCTAATTAAGATACTTTCCTCTCCGAATAGATGACTCCACCAGAAATAACAAGAAATGAAGTTTGCCCTGGCTCTTAGGATTGTTTTCTAGAAATTCAAACTTAGGTATTTATAGACCAAGGATGTTTGGACATCAGGAATATCCAAAACCAAAAATATTCTCAAGATATGCAATGAATGGCAAAATTCGGTTTTCCTAATTCCAATAAATGCTTGTCCAATATTTACGAAATCTCTAAATATAAAATCTCCAATTAGTAAATGCACATTACTAATTTTTATTCTCTAGAGATATGCATTTAATTGTTGGTAATTAAAGCATATAAAACCAAAAACATTAATTAAAAGATTCTTAATTTATCTCGGCACAGGATCTCCTTGAGTACTAAGGAATATCTTTGAACAATAAATGATAAGAGTTAGTGTACGTGTTCAAAGTATGTTGACATCTTTTCACTATAAATACTTATTCATATTCACATGGATTTACATTCTTGGAATCGGTTATACCACACTTCCAAAACAAGTTTAGAATTGGTTGACCTGTATTCCAAGAAAACTTTGTGATTGATAAAATACCAAATCACATACACGGGTTCAATCGGTTCTACCAATCACTAGGATCGGTTATACCTTATTATGGAAATACTTGTGATCGGTCACACCAGTCACTAGGATCGGTTACACCAGTAACAAGGATCGGTTCCATATTCCCATGGTATTTCTCTGATCGGTCACACTAGTTACCAAGACCAGTTACCAATTACAAGGATCGATTACACAACACTTGTGATCGGTCACACCAATTACTAGGATCGGTCACACCAATCACAAAGATCGATCATACCATCACATGGTGATTACTTAGGATCAGTTACACCAATTAATAAGATCCAGTCATACCAAATCATAAGTCAGGCATTATGATTAGTTATACCAAGATACATAACCAAGGTTAAGATTGGTTCTACCATCTCACACATATTGGTCACCCAAAGATTTGCAATGAATAGCCGAACCATTAATCCTAATGATTTCCCTTTCGATTCACGAAACAAGTTCATGAATGTACTTCCTTTAAACAAATGTAAAACATTGTTTCCTAGGATAAATCTTCACCATAACCCATTCACATAATCATAACAATATATACAAGATTATGTTGATGTCATATCTACGAAGTTCAAAAGATAAGCGTTATACTTTGTAGTCTAATTCCCTAATACTATGATCATACAATTATGACCATGTCACATCACTAGAGTATTATACAATATGTACAGTATATACAGCTTCTCAGTTATGTTTTCAATGTAGTACGACTTGAAAGATACGTTAGGAATGAAATAGTTCAAGTCAATATTACTAACCTCAAGTGGAAGGATGATGTCGTCGTTGTATTTCGTTACTTCTTCACATTCTTCAGGTCTTCAGAGTAATACTTGTATGTCTCAACATTCCTATACTTTATAGTCTAACCTAAATGAAGTTGACTCTAGTATATAATCAAGCGACTTTAGATGAGTTTTGACACACTAAAATATGACAACCAAAATTGACATACTAACGCTTGGTGAGTTCAACCGAGCTATGCTCTAACAAATTGTTTTATATTATAATAAAAATACACTTGTGAGTTAATCCTAATCACTTGATATTTGATCCCGTAGTAAATCGGTTTCGGACCGTAACTATTATCAAGTGAATATCAAGTTGTTGTATTGTATCGACTTTTTTCCATAGATGACCACACTTGGTATCAGACTTATAAGTTGATAAATAAAGGATTGTGGTGTATTTGGTTACCCTCGTCTTTTCAGCCGCTCTTTCAACTGGAAAATTCAATCCCTGTCACTTTGTGTCATAGTTGATCTAGTCGTCCTCTATGAACTCAAGTTTCCTCTGTAAAACATAATTAGGTTTACGACTAAAATACTTCGCTTTGGGGATTCTTGAAGCCAGGTCTGACTATATTTTACCTTTATAGTTCGTGTATGCTGATCTTGGTTTTATGTTATCAAGGTTTTCCTGATCTCTTTCAGGCAAGAAAGATAAAAATCTCAAAGTTTTCTTCGTATCATACTTTGTGATTCCTCAAGATAGATATTTGAAAATTGATCTTAAGTGGTTTTATGAAAATTGTTCTTGAGGGGTGGTTAAGAATCTTGGCTGCTCTTTGGGAGTCGTAAGTTCCGGATTTGTGATATTTGCTAGCTTTTCTATTGCAAATAGATTTCCACACCTTGATTTTTCGATCTAAATGGAAATCAAATAGGCTTATTTGTTAGAGACATACTGGTACGAAAAGTCTTCACTGCGGCTGAAGCAACTCTTAGGTTATAAAGGACGCCAGCTAAGGGGATCAAGTGCGTAGAGCCTTGCTAGCTTCAAGAGACGTAAGGAGCATGGTTGTAAGTGAATCGCTCGGAGAGTTGATTCGGTATCATCTACATTCCAGTCCCAAGTCTGATAATAGGCTGGTGTATGTAGTTGGTTAATACAACTTGGTGTTCAAATCTGGACAAGGTCCCAGGGCTTTTCTGTAGTTGCGGTTTCCTCGTTAACAAAAATTCTGGTGTCTTATATTTTTCCTTTTTCGCATTATATTGTTTGTCTTCATAATTGGATTTATGCAAGTTGTACGTAATCAATCTAAATCGATAACGCGATTCGTTCTTGTGGATTTCGTATGTTAAAAGATAGTGTTTGTAGGTGAAAATGGTTTCTGCTGATTTCGGTAATTGCGGGTGTGCAGGTGAAAAACAATTTAAACCCTAAACAATGTACTGCAAGGGAGTACTTTAGATTCGAGAGATCAATCTGTACAAATCCGGCCTAAACCAAGAAATGGTCGTTCCAGACTTGCTTCGGTCACAAAGTGGAGGAGAATGGGTTGGTTTTGGGGAGGGAAGCAAGGAAAGTGGTGAGACCGAGAATAGTTGATTCGGAAGAGTAGTTGGGTTACTACGACTTGTTATCGAAGAAAAGTGAGAGAGCTCCCAAGGTGAGCTAGCAAGTAAGTATTTCTGAGTGTTGTATCTCCCGTATGAACTTGTTGTTCAATGGAAATAGGTAAGACCTATTTATACAAGTCGAAGTAAAAACGTACCCTGGTCTCATTAAGGAGTGGGGAAGTAAATGGGAGGAGGTGGTAACCGTATGCATGGAATTGATGTTCCATAAAGTGGTTAACGCATGAAACTGGTTTTCATGAAACTGCTAACATTATGGAATTGATGTCCCATAAAGTTTTTAACGCATGTGCTTTATGTCCCATGAACGTTTCACACATAACTTCCCGTATTTACTAACCGCCTCACCCTTATGACACTTCCTTATGACGGGCATAGTGTACGCCGCACGCTGTAAACCGCCAAACCAATACCCAAAGAGGATCCCCCATTTTGTGTTGATGTCTCGAATATTTTGGAAAACATGTAGCACGTTGTTGTGGCTTGGCAAGTCAAGCTCGGGAAACTTTCCAGCCTGGTGACCTTCGACGGTCGAGATTTTGCATCTTGACAGGAGGGGCAACCGTTGATCGTTGCACGCCTTCGTTTTGGTAGCCGCGTAGTGAGGGCCAACGTGGTGGCGCGGCTAGGTTGGCATGCCGTTGGCATGGCAAGGTTTGGCGTGGCCAAAGGTTACCATGTGTCGTCTGGTAACCTTGGATGGCTAGGATTTGCTCCTGGGATTGACGGGCAATCACGCCTTCGTTTTGGTAGCCGCGTAGTGAGGGCCAACGTGGTGGCACGGCTAGGTTGGCATGTCGTTGGCATGGCAAGGTTTGGCGTGGCCAAACTTAGGTTTTCAGGCCAAAGTTACCATGTGTCGTCTGGTAACCTTGGATGGCTAGGATTTGCTCCTGGGTTTGAAGGGCAACCGTGGATTGTTGCACGCTTTCGTTTTGGTGGCCGCGTATGGAAGGCCAACAGGGTGGCGCGGCTAGGGTGTGGTTAGGCTTGGCATGTGGGGCCAAGGGTTCGCCTTGGGCGTGGCTAGCTTTGGCTAGGTGCGATTTTGGCTTGGCATGTGGGGCCAAGGGTTTGCCATGGGCGTATGGCGTGGCTAGGGCCAAGGCAAGGGCGTTTGGCTTGGCATGATGTGACTAGCATGACTAGGGCCAAGGCAAAGTGCGTTTGGCATGGCGCGGCTAGCTTGGCTATGTTTGGTTTGGCTTGGCATGTGGGGCCAAGGGTTCGACTTGGGCGTGGCTAGCTTTGGCTAGGTGCGGTTTTGGCTTGGCATGTGGGGCCAAGGGTTTGCCATAGGCGCATGGCGTGACTAGCTTGGGCTAGGTGCGTGACCAAGCTAGGGTTTTGGGGCAAAGGTCGTTTGGTAACCTTAGACGGCCAGGATTTTCTCTTGGGATTGAAGGGAAACCGTTGATTGTTGCACGCCTTCGTTTTGATAGCCGCGTAGTGAAGGCCAGTATGGTGGCGCGGCATGGGGCCATGGCAACTGGCAATTGAGCAAGAAAATAATGGGAAGTCAGTTCTTTGGAACTGACAGGCCAAATATCCTTGGTTGACCCTTATCCATTTCACCAAGGTGGCCATATCCACTAGCTTTTTCCTACACAACCCTAAAGTCTAGAGAAGAATTATCCTTTCGTTATTTTCTTCCCCTGAAAGTGAGAGGAGGAGTCTACACACATTTAATGTGTCTGAAATTGAATGAAGGCGTTGATGTGAATATGAGAATCAGGGAGGAAACGATATTGAAGAAATGGGTTTTAGCTAATTGTGTTGTGACGAATCATGCCGTTGATTGAAGGGGAAATGACGATGCTGGTAATGGAGAAATTAGATCGAGAAGGAACTGAGGCTGCTGTTGGGTGATGACTGTGTTGATTGAACATGTTCGATAGATTCATGATGAGTACAGTGATGAAATTGAAGAAGATTGATAAATTTCTATGAGTTTCTGATGGAGTTCGAGTTTACAAAGGGTATCATAAGAAGGGTTTTGAAATATTGCTATTAAGAACTCGAATTTGAAGTCAAGAGATGAAAATGAAATTAGGGGTTCGTTTTGCTAGGGATGTTTGAGTTTATGCCATGGAATTACAGAGAAGAACAGGGAGAAAGAAGGGTTTCAATGAATTGAATCTAAGACAGAAACTAGGGTTTGCCTTGAATTTGTGGTCTGTTGTGAAGATTCAGGCGCTGCAACAAGGGTTTTTGATTCTGTATTGTAACTCCGATTTTGATTATGAAGACAAGGAAGATGGAAGAATTGGAGCATTATGAGCATCTGATGTTGTTGGTTTGAAGGTCGTGTGGCTGGAGTTTGGAGCTAATACAATAGCAGAATGAGCTTCAGAGAATGTATTAATTTGAGTTGCATAGATGTTGCAGTTGAATGAGTTTGAGGTTGCTATTGGTAAGCGCCTAAATGAGAAGCTGGATATGGATAATGAGGGTCTGGTGGCATTGAGGCAGTTAGGAGAAACAAATGAGATAGGTGCTGCTTGCTATTGGTGGTCTGGGAAGTAGAATGGTTGTGTGCTGCTATGAATTAGTCCTAGGCAGAGATGAATGGATGTTCTGCAATTGATGATTGCAGTCAAGTGAGCTAATGGGTCTTTTGGGATGGTTGTGAAGTTCACAGTGCAATAAGCTACAGATGGTGCAGTTCGCTGTTGCGTCGCAACTGAAATGGCTTTGAGATGGGATTTGAGTTTACTGAGCTGAGCTAGTGCTGTTATGTCAGTGGTGAGAAAAGATCGATGGAATGGTTGAGTTGCAGCTGGTGATGCAATAATGAAGCTGGCGATGTGCTTTGGATGGTGTAAGGAGCAAATGAGTGCAACTGGCTGGCTGATGTTGCTGCAACTGAAATGGTATGAACTGCGAACTGATGGTGTTGTACTCCGAGCCGAAATGGTAATGGGTTTTGATGGAGTTAAAGCTACAACATATTCCTGGGAGTGGTAGTTGAATTATGAGTGGAAGCATTGCAGGTGAAGCCTGTAAGCATACAAGGGAGTGTGTATGAAATGCGGATGGGGTTATCTGTGGTTGAATAGGTGGTGCCAGAACTAGGAATGGTGTTGTGTGTTGCCATGGATGAGAAATCGCAGCTGTTGTTGCAGTGATTGAGGAATGGTCTGACTTAAGGTTGTGCTGTGCAGCTGGGACAATAAAGGAAGGAGTTGTAGCTGCAGTTCGCTGTTGGCGCAACCATGAACAGAATTGCAATGGAGTTTGCAGCTGGTAGATGAATGTTTAGTTTTTCCAGGATGAAGTGCACTCATGGTTCATGATGAGGCTGTGCCTGTGCAGACTGAGTTAGCAGTGGCCTGAACTTGAAATGGGTATCGGTTTCAGAAGGCGACAGTGGAGCTGATTCAACCCAGTTAGACTCTGACTCAGCTGAGTGGCTGACTCACCTTACCCAGTTAACGGCGACGTCATCATTGACCGTTAGTTTTAATGGTTGACCGTTATATCTAACCGGTGACCGGGTGGACTTTGCCGGTCACCTGAGCTACTTTCCGATTACTTTTCCGGCCATAATACCATCTTTCCGGTGAGAGTTTTTGGGGCATATTTTCTACATGGGTTTCTCTCACTTATGGGCTTGGTGGATTTTCATCTAATGGACTTTGAAGACTAGACCTAATTTTGGAACAAGAGGAGCTATAAAAGATAAGTCCTACAACTTTTGGAAACACGTTTTATTCTTGGAAGTTAAAGGAGAGAGCCGCTTTTGTTTACGCTACTAGGGTTTGCTTTTGTTCATCTTCTTCTTTATTCAATTCATATTTTTGTGATGAACTCCATAGCTATGAGTAGCTAAATTCTATATTATTGGTTAAGGATGTAGTCCTATTTCTAAAACTTGTGCTTGAGTTATGTATTAGTTTTCTCTCTTGATTATCGTTTAAATCTCTACTGTTTTAATAATCACATGATTGATGTATTGTGATAGGACTTAGATGTTTGGTTAGTTAAGTGGCCAATTAATTGAACTTGCATCCTAGTCCATAACTATTTTAGGGTTTTTCATCGAGCGATAACCCTGAATACAAGTAGCATGATATGTTTACGGTTTGTAGTGATACACTCTCGTAATCATATGTAGAGTTTGGCCATTGTCCGAATTGTTATGCGCAATGTATGACAATTACTTTGATTAGCATATTTCTGAAACTTAAAGCTCCTAGGAATTGAACTTAATTAGCGCAAGGCGTTAGGTTATTCTTTAGGTAGAATTCACATACGCAGCTCTAATGTGTGTGTTGATGAACTTAGGAAATTAATAGATTATCTTGCTCTCTTGATTCTCTAGGCTTTTGATAATAAAAGAGATTAAATTGTAATTCTAATCATATACGCAAGCACATGTCTAAGATTGAAGATGAATTCCTTGACCAATATCTTTCTCTCATTGATAACTTTCTACAATTTATCTTGTTTTTAATTTACTTTTATTGCTTACTTAAAAATCAGAAATCCCCCCAATTGGTTACTTTAAGAAATTGATTACATAATAACTACAATTTCCTCTCTGTGGAAACGAACTCTTTCTTATCATATACTTTAGGAAAGTGAAATTATTTTTGACGCATACGACAGTGATCAAATTTTGGCGCCGCTGCCGGGGAGGCATACGGCTAGTTATTAATTTTTTAGTTTCTTTTTATAATTTCTGCTTTTATCCAGGTACCTAATCCCTGGCTTCTAAAGATTGGAATTATCCACGGTGCGGGATAGCTACTCGAAGAGGCACAATACTCCAACCAAGTAAAGATAAAACGGAAGAACAAGAGTTGGAAACGGAAGAAGAGACTTTCGAACAAGAAGAAGCAGTTTTAGAACAAGAGGTTCCGGGTGAACAAGAACCACCTTTTGAAGAAAAAGAAGAAGCAATGGGTGATGCTAATCGTTCACTCAAGGAGTTAGCTTCTCATAGGCTTGATACACAACAAGGGTGTATTCAAACGAACTCTACTTTTGAGATAAAGCCGGGGTTGCTTAGAGAATTACCAAAGTTCCATGGCATGGTGAATGAAGACCCAAACAAGCATCTTATGGACTTCCACACCATTGTCACGGCCATGCTTCCAGCGGATGTTGAGGCGGATGGTGCAATGTTAAAAGTTTTCCGTTTCTCTTTGATGGATAGTGCTAAGGATTGGTTGTACTATTTACCTCCCGGAAGTGTCACAATATGGAATGGGTTGAAGAAACTCTTTTTAGAGAGATATTTTCCTGCATCAAAGGCTACTCAAATTCAAAAAGAGATTTGTGGGATGAAGCAAAATGTGGGAGAATCTTTATATGAATGTTGGGAACGATATAAAAGATTGGTGGCAAGCTGCCCTCACCACCAGTTCAGTGACGCTATGATTATCCAATATTTCTATGAAGGACTCCAATCAAGTGATAGGAATCTTCTTGACGCTGCGGGTGGTGGTGCACTAGTTAACAAGATGGTGGCACAAGCTAGAGAGTTGATTGAGAACATGGCAGCAAACTCCCAACAATTCTTGAGTCGTGGTTCGGATGTGCTTCTTAGGAAAGTTAATGAAGTGAGCGAGGTCGAGGAACTTCGTCAACAATTGGGTAACATGACAGCAATGATGCAACAAGTTGCAACCGCGGTGATACCAGGTTCTTCTCAAGCTTATGAGGATGAGCAAGCTAATGCGGTCTTTCCAAATCAACAAAGGCGATATGATCCCTACTCTAACACTTACAATCCGGGATGGAGAGATCACCCCAATTTTAGCTATGCCAATAAGCAAGGAGCGGTTCAACAACCTACCTTCAACTCTTCGAGTGGATTTCAACCTCAACAACAACAATTCCAGCCGAGACAACAATTTCATCAACAACAACAACAACAACAATCTCAAAATATGGGGTCCAATATGGAAGAGTTGCTGAAATATTTTATGCAAAGAACGGAGAATACGGTTAAGTATTTGCAAACTCAAGTTGGTTCTATGGCTATTGAGTTGAATCAATTGAAGGCACAAAATGGTGGGAAACTCCCTTCTCAACCTATCAACCCAAAAGAGGGTGTTAATGCAATTACGTTGAGAAGTGGTACACAACTTGTGCAACCCGAAGTTACTGATTCGGGCACGGTGGAAACACCAAAGGAACCTGTTTTCGAGGAGAAAAATGAGGATTCTCCCCAAACTTCTGAGGTACCTATTTCTAACTCTAAAACTCCGGTTTCTACTTATGTTCCTCCTTTACCTTTCCCTCGCAGATTTACAAATTCCAAGAAGGCGGAACTAGAAAAGGAGATTTTAGACATTCTCAAGAAGATCCATGTGAACATACCACTCATAGATGCTATCAAGCAAGTTCCAAAGTATGCAAAGGTGTTGAAGGACTTTTGTACCAATAAACAAAGGCTCAAAGGTAATGAAGTGCTTAGTGTGGGGGAGAATGCTTCGGCAATCTTACAACACAAACTCCCACTTAAGTGCAAGGATCCTGATAGCTTTGACATTCCAGTCACAATTGGTAACACCACATTTAACAAAGCTATGTTGGATTTAGGTGCATCCGTTAATGTTATGCCTGCGTCTATATA
Organism: Papaver armeniacum; assembly: GCA_023531295.1. Lineage (NCBI taxonomy): Eukaryota > Viridiplantae > Streptophyta > Magnoliopsida > Ranunculales > Papaveraceae > Papaver > Papaver armeniacum. Next base: position 253,433 of record JAJJWW010006846.1, read on the forward strand.
TAATTCACTTGATCTTTGTCCTCTTAAAAAGTCTGGAATTGTGTTGCAATTAGCCGATCGTTCTAATGTTTACCCAATGGGTATTGTTGAGGATGTTCTTGTGTAGGTTAATCAACTTGTATTTCCAGCTGACTTTTGCGTGTTAGAGATGGATGAAGGTTCACCGGACTCGTCTCTTCCATTGCTACTTGGGCGTCCCTTCATGAAAACGATGAAAACCATAATTGATGTGGACAAGGGAAGCGCAACGTCGTTTGAATCCTCCCATGATGGAAGTTGTGAAAAAGGAGATACTCAAGCTTTTGGACGTGGGTGTTATCTACCCCATATCCGACAGCAAGTGGGTAAGCCCAGTACAAGTAGTACCAAAGAAATCAGGTGTGACGGTGGTGGAAAATGATAAGAACGAACTTGTCCCAACTCGAGTGCAAACCGGTTGGAGGGTTTGTATTGATTATAGAAAGTTGAATGCCACTACTAGAAAAGATCACTTTCCTTTACCATTTATTGATCAAATGCTTGAACGTTTAGCTGGACACTCTTACTATTGCTTCCTTGATGGATATTCAGGTTATAATCAGATTGTGATAGCGCCGGAGGACCAAGAGAAAACCACTTTCACTAGTCCTTTCGGTACTTTTTCTTATAGAAGGATGCCTTTTGGCTTGTGCAATGCTCCAACTACTTTTCAATGGTGTATGGTAAGTATCTTTTCGGGAATATGTTGAAAACATAATCGAAGTGTTCATGGACGATTTTAGTGTCTTTGGTGATTCATTTGACCTTTGCTTGAACAATTTATCACTAATCCTTGAACGATGTGTTGAAACAAATCTTGTGCTGAATTGGGAGAAGTGCCATTTCATGGTAACTCATGGCATATTTTTAGGCCATATAATATCTTCTAAAGGCTTGGAAGTCGATAAATCTAAGATAGACCTTATTCGTGCTCTAACTCCTCCCACTACGGTGAGGGAGATACGCTCTTTTCTTGGTCATGCAGGTTTTTATCATAGATTCATAAAGGACTTTTCCAAGATAGCATCACCACTTTGTAACTTATTGCAAAAAGATGTGGTTTTTAACTTTGATGGAAAGTGTGTGGCGGCATTCAATCGTTTGAAAGAACTTTTGATTTCAGCCCCTATCATTAAACCACCGGATTGGAGCAAGCCCTTTGAGCTTATGTGTGATGCTAGTGATTATGCGGTTGGTGCGGTGCTTGGGCAGCGTGTGGGGAGGATACCTCATGCCATTTATTATGCTTCTAGAACGTTAAATGAGGCCCAACAAAACTACACAACCACTGAAAAAGAGTTATTAGCTATTGTTTGTTCTTTGGAAAAGTTTCGCTCTTATCTAATTGGTACAAAAGTTGTTGTCTTTTCTGATCATGCATCGCTTAAGTACTTGCTTACAAAGAAAGAGGCGAAACCGAGGCTCATACGATGGATATTACTCTTGCAAGAGTTTGATATTGAGATCAAAGACAAGAAAGGAATTGAGAACACCATTGCGGATCACTTGAGCCGTCTGGATATGGACAAGGAAATTATCCCGTTGCGTGAAAGTTTCCCGGATGAGCAACTATTCTCAATTGCATTTGGAGAACCATGGTACGCTGATATTGTTAATTACTTAGTTTCTAAACAAATCCCAAAGAACTTGTCTCGTGCTGAGAGGGACAAACTTAAGAAGTTTGGAAACCAATACATATGGGATGATCCATACTTATGGAAACATTGTAGTGACCAAGTAATACGTAAGTGTGTTCCCGAATCTGAATTTAATTCTATCTTGTCTTTTTGTCACTCATATGATTGTGGAGGACACTTTGGGAGCAAGAGAACCGCTCTCAAGGTACTAGAATGTGGTTTCTTTTGGCCAACTTTGTTTAAGGATGCACATGCATTTTGTACCACATGTGATAGGTGCCAAAGAACAGGCAATCTAGGTGCTCGAAATCAAATGCCACAAACTATTATTCAATTTGTTGAGGTCTTTGATGTATGGGGAATTGATTTTATGGGCCCTTTTGTCAATTCTAGTGGGAATTATTATATCTTGCTTGTTGTGGATTATGTCTCGAAATGGGTGGAAGCTAAGGCCACCCCAACTAATGATTCTAAAGTTATTTCAGATTTTGTGCAAGCTAATATATTTGCAAGGTTTGGCATTCCAAGGGCTATAATTAGCGATGGAGGTTCACACTTCAAAAACAGGTTCTTGCAAAACTTGTTAAGGAAGTACAATGTGTCGCATAGGATTGCAACTCCTTACCATCCACAAATAAATGAACAAGCCGAGGTTTCCAACCGAGAGGTGAAATCCATTCTAGAAAAGACGATGAATCCAACAAGGAAGGATTGGAGTTCGCGACTCAATGATGCTTTGTGGGCGTATAGAACCGCATATAAAACACCTATTGGGATGTCTCCCTTTAGGCTTGTTTATGGTAAACCTTGTCACTTACCCGTGGAAATTGAGCATAAGGCGTTTTGGGCTATTAAGCAATGCAATATGGAGTTGGATGGTGCTGGAAGGCAAAGGAAGTTACAACTTCAAGAGTTAGAGGAGATTCGCAATGATGCATTTGAAAGCTCACGGATTTACAAGGAAAAGACGAAAGCTTTTCATGATAATATGATTACAAAGAAACAATTTTGCATTGGGCAGAAAGTGCTTTTGTTTAATTCTCGCTTGCAATTATTTCCGGGTAAATTAAGGTCACGTTGGATTGGACCTTTTATTGTGACTAATGTGTTTTCTCATGGTGCAGTGGAAATTCGTAGTTTAGCTACAGGAAATGAACTTAAAGTGAATGGGCACCGGTTGAAACCATATTATGAGAACTTCTCTTCGGATGTCGTGGAAGGAGTTAATCTTGTGGAAGTACTCCCTCTGGAGGAGTCATAGAAAACAAGGAGATAGTCGGGCTGACGACTTTAAACCAAGCGCTAAATGGGAGGAAACCCATAGGTTTTATATCTCTTATCTTTTATTTTCTTTTCTTGTCATGTTTTTACTTTTTCTGAGTGCTTGTTACATTTTAAGTATTTCCCACCTTGATTTTCGTTGGACGATTCAATTACATTGAGGACAATGTAAAGTTTAAGTGTGGGGGAGTGGTTAAGTATTTGCATTGTAAATTTTTCAAAATTTTCAACTTTTGTGTAAAATAGTGAATAAAAAAACTCCAACTTGTAGTTAGTTTAGAGTCACATAGTATACATGTCGCTAAGATTACATCGAGAATCTCATAAGAGTGACTGAACTTAGAGATGACAGAGAACATGATCGGGTTTCTTACTTGTATGAGAGTTAAAGTTGGATTTAACCATGCCAGTGGCAAATAAGGTGCAGACTGAATTCGGTATTAGAGTAGTGATTCCTATAGTGGAGACTACCCATGTTACATAATGTGAGGCACCGACCTTCAATTCTTTGTACCTGTCTAAATTTGTGCTTTTAGAGTGTGTGTCACCGTACGTAAATTCCGGGCAGAATGGTGAGCTGCCCAACCTCCCACCATAGAAGCACTATTTTGATATCTTGAGTGCTATTTTTATCAACCATGATGGTGACATCGAATTGTTAACTTACATACCACTTGTAATCTTGTTCGCAGTTAGCACCATCCACTTTATCTCTCTACACCAACAGGTCCATAGAAACACCATCATCATCAACAAGAGGAGCATCACAAATTTGAAGGAAAGTTGAAGACATTCAAGGTTTACAAGCAACGGTACATAAATGGGCAGATTTCAGATTCAAGTAAAGCAACAAGATAAGGAGCAGAATTTTTATAAGTTGAAGACTATTGTATAAGAGCGACGTTATCAAGATGAGAGTTCGAGAAGTTTATGATATCAAGACATACAAGTTGTGAAGAATCAAGCGGTAAAGTACTTACACCATGGCCTTTGTACTTGCATTTTTATTTATTCTTATTTGTTAGTTTGTATTTTTATTTTCTCTTGTCTCACACAAAAAAAAAAAAAAATTGAAAAAAAAAGAAAAAAAAAGAGACAAGAGAAAATTTTGTTAGGTTCATTATTAGTTTTATTATTTTGTTTTGTTTTGTTTTCATTTTGTATTTGTTTTATTTTTCTTGTATCAGAAAAAAAAAAAAAAAAAAAAGACAAGAATTTTTTTTTGGGTTTGTATAGTTCGTTTTTAGTTCTGTATTCTTTCAATAAAGCCAATGGAAGAAGGAATATCTACAATGAAGTTTCAAGCAACAAGAATTAGAGGAAAGAATCATATTGTTAAGATTCTACAAAGTTCAAGAGTTATCATCAAGAGTTGAAGACCGAAGACGAAGATGAAGACACCGATAGAAGACCGAAGACGTTTCTATGGATGCTGTGAGAGTGGTGTCGCAGGATTCTCTCTTCATTCCTACCTGGACACATGTGTGACCCATAAAAAGCTGTTTTATTGAGCGCAAATTCATAAAACCCTTTCTTGTGAGGCAGAGTCGAGACTTTCGATCACTCCGAACCCGAATTTCTTTCGAGAAGGGATGGTTATTTCTCTCTTAACTTTTAAGGATGAGATTGTGTTCATTTATGTGTCTAACTTTTTATGACTAGTGTGCAGAATTTCTATGTCTTCTTAGCGCGTTGGATGCTATCATTACGGAGAACTAGTAAGTTGGAAAAATATGTTTTGTGGGTATATCTCTAGTAAACCCTCACGAGACTATAACTCGTCCACTAGGGACACCTAGGGGTTTAAAGGCTTGTTATTTATGCTAAAAGTGACCGTAGCCTCGACGACACGGAGTTGTATGTATGTTTTAGAATTGTTTTGTTTGATTTGCTCGAGGACTAGCAAAGTCTAAGTGTGGGGGAATTTGATAGGTGTCATAAACACCTTGATATTTATCTATTGTTTATGCTTTCTTGGCGAGTTTTCATGTAAATTATGTATCTTATGATTGCTTTTGAGTTTATTAGGTGCAATGGAGTCATTATGTGCAAAAGAAGGAGAAAACGTCCATTTGGAGCGTAGAAGTAAAAAGGTCAATTCACATGCGAGTGCTACTTGGAGGCAACAAATATTATGCAGCGAATGAAGTGAAGAATGAGCTATCAGTTCCGCACAACTGACAATTGAGCAAGAAAATAATGGGCAGTCAGTTCTTTGGAACTGACAGGCCAAATATCCTTGGTTGACCCTTATCCATTTCACCAAGGTGGCCATATCCACTAGCTTTTTCCTACACAACCCTAAAGTCTAGAGAAGAATTATCCTTTCGTTATTTTCTTCCCCTGAAAGTGAGAGGAGGAGTCTACACACATTTAATGTGTCTGAAATTGAATGAAGGCGTTGATGTGAATCTGAGAATCAGGGAGGAAACGAGATTGAAGAAATGGGTTTTAGCTAATTGTGTTGTGACGAATCATGCCGTTGATTGAAGGGGAAATGACGATGCTGGTAATGGAGAAATTAGATCGAGAAGGAACTGAGGCTGTTGTTGGGTGATGACTGTGTTGATTGAACAGGTTCGATAGATTCATGATGAGTACATTGATGAAATTGAAGAAGATTGATAAATTTCTGTGAGTTTCTGATGGAGTTCGAGTTTACAAAGGGTATCAGAAGAAGGGTTTTGGAATATTGCTGTTAAGAACTCGAATTTGAAGTCAAGAGATGAAAATGAAATTAGGGGTTCGTTTTGCTGGGGATGTTTGAGTTTATGCCATGGAATTACAGAGAAGAACAGGGAGAAAGAAGGGTTTCAATGAATTGAATCTAAGACAGAAACTAGGGTTTGCCTTGAATTTGTGGTCTGCTGTGAAGATTCAGGCGCTGCAACAAGGGTTTTTGATTCTGTATTGCAACTCCGATTTTGATTATGCAGACAAGGAAGATGGAAGAATTGGAGCATTATGAGCATCTGATGTTGTTGGTTTGAAGGTAGTGTGGATGGAGTTTGGAGCTAATACAATAGCAGAATGATCTTCAGAGAATGTATTAATTTGAGTTGCATAGCTGTTGAAGTTGAATGGGTTTGAGGTTGCTGTTGGTAAGCGCCTAAAGGAGAAGCTGGATATGCAGAATGAGGGACTGGTGGCATTGAGGCAGATAGGAGAAACAAATGAGATAGGTGCTGCTTGCTATTGGTGGTCTGGGAAGTAGAATGGTTGTGTGCTGCTATGAATTAGTCCTAGGCAGAGATGAATGGATGTTCTGCAATTGGTGATTGTAGTCAAGTGAGCTAATGGGTCTTTTGGGATGGTTGTGAAGTTCACAGTGCAATAAGCTACAGATGGTGCAGTTCGCTGTTGCGTCGCAACTGAAATGGCTTTGAGCTGGGATTTGAGTTTACTGAGCTGAGCTAGTGCTGTTATGGCAGTGGTGAGAAAAGATCGATGGAATGGTTGAGTTGCAGCTGGTGATGCAATAATGAAGCTGGCGATGTGCTCTAGATGGTGTAAGGAGCAAATGAGTGCAACTGGCTGGCTGATGTTGCTGCAACTGAAATGGTATGAACTGCGAACTGATGGTGTTGTACTCCGAGCCGAAATGGCAATGGGTTTTGATGGAGTTAAAGCTACAACATATGCCTGGGGAATGGTAGTTGAATTATGAGTGGAAGCATTACAGGTGAAGCCTGTAAGCATACAAGGGAGTATGCTTGAAATGTGGATGGGGTTATCTGTGGTTGAATAGGTGGTGCCAGAACTAGGAATGGTGTTGTGTGTTGCCAGGGATGAGAAATTGCAGCTGTTGTTGCAGTGATTGAGGAATGGTCTGACTTAAGGTTGTGCTGTGCAGCTGGGACAATAAAGGAAGGAGTTGCAGCTGCAGTTCGCTGTTGGCGCAACCATGAACAGAATTGCAATGGAGTTTGAAGCTGGTAGATGAATGTTTAGGTTTGCCAGGATGAAGTGCACTCATTGTTCATGATGAGGCTAAGCCTGTGCAGACTGAGTTAGCAGTGGCCTGAACTTGAAATGGACTGTCAGTTTCAGAGAACTGACAGTGGAGCTGATTCAACCCAGTTAGACTCTGACTCAGCTGAATGGCTGACTCACCTGACCCAGTTAACGGCGACGTCATCATTGACCGTTAGTTTTAACGGTTGACCGTTATATCTGACCGGTGACCGGGTGGAATTTGCCGGTCACCTGAGCTACTTTCCGATCACTTTTCCGGCCATTTTCCGGCCATAATACCAGCTTTCCGTCGAGAGTTTTTGGGGAATATTTTCTACATGGGTTTCTCTCACTTATGGGCTTCGTGGATTTTCATCTAATGGACTTTGAAGACTAGACCTAATTTTGGAACAAGAGGAGCTATAAAAGAGAAGTCCTACAACTTTTGGAAACACGTTTTATTCTTGGAAGGAAAAGGAGAGAGCCGCTTTTGTTTACGCTACTAGGGTTTGCTTTTGTTCATCTTCTTCTTTATTCAATTCATATTTTTGTGATGAACTCCATAGCTATGAGTAGCTAAATTCTATATTATTGGTTAAGGATGTAGTCCTATTTCTAAAACTTGTGCTTGAGTTATGTATTAGTTTTCTCTCTTGATTATCGTTTAAATCTCTACTGTTTTAATAATCACATGATTGATGTATTGTGATAGGACTTAGATGTTTGGTTAGTTAAGTGGCCAATTAATTGAACTTGCATCCTAGTCCATAACTATTTTAGGGTTTTTCATCGAGCGATAACCCTGAATACAAGTAGCATGATATGTTTACGGTTTGTAGTGATACACTCTCGTAATCATATGTAGAGTTTGGCCATTGTCCGAATTGTTATGCGCAATGTATGACAATTACTTTGATTATCCTATTTCTGAAACTTAAAGCTCCTAGGAATTGAACTTAATTAGCGCAAGGTGTTAGGTTATTCTTTAGGTAGAATTCACATACGCAGCTCTAATGTGTGTGTTGATGAACTTAGGAAATTAATAGATTATCTTGCTCTCTTGATTCTCTAGGCTTTTGATAATAAAAGAGATTAAATTGTAATTCTAATCATATACGCAAGCACATGTCTAAGATTGAAGATGAATTCCTTGACCAATATCTTTCTCTCATTGATAACTTTCTACAATTTATCTTGCTTTTAATTTACTTTTATTGCTTACTTAAAAATCAGAATTCCCCCCAATTGGTTACTTTAATAAATTGATTACATAATAACTACAATTGCCTCTCTGTGGAAACGAACTCTTTCTTATCATATACTTTAGGAAAGTGAAATTATTTTTGACACATACGACAGCGATCAGTGTGGCTGGCATGATTTGCCATTGGCACAGAGGTGCGGCTAGCATGGTTGGCATGCTTTTGGCGAGGTCGGTGTGGCTGGCATGATTTTCCATTGGCACAGAGGTGCGGCTAGCATGGTTGGCATGCTTTGGCGCGGTCGGTATGGCTGGCATGGTTTTCCATTGGGACAGAGGTGCGGCTAGCATGGTTGGCATGCTTTGGCGTGGTCGGTGTGGTTGGGATAATTTGCCATTGGCACAGAGGTGCGGCTAGCATGGTTGGCATGCTTTGGCGCGTTCGGTGTGGATGGCATGATTTTCCATTGGCACAGAGGTGCGGCTAGCATGGTTGGCATGCTTTAGCGTGGTCGGTGTGGTGGCATGATTTGCCATTTGGTGAGTGGTGCGGCTAGCATGGTTGGCATGCTTTTGCGCGGTCGGTGTGGCTGGCATGATTTGCCATTGGCACAGAGGTGCGGCTAGCATGGTTGGCATGCTTTGGCGCGGTCGGTGTGGCTGGCATGATTTGCCATTGGCACAGGTGGGAATTAGGGTTTGGCTTGTCGTAACCCTAATTTGAAAAAGATACCCCGGTAATTATTTAGGGACACATTAAAGGTTTCAGTAAATGTGCCTAGTAAATGCTTATTACTTTAAATGTTGTGACATTACTGTCTGCTAGGGTTTAGTGTTTTACGATTTTAACCCTAAGCTAAAAAACACCATCAACATTAAGTCCCTTGCTTAGCTCGGAACAGGTGCCTTGTTGCGAGGTAAGCATATGATGGTGACAGACAAGGACGGAATCGAGGTGTAAATCATTGCAGATATGGTCAGGAGAATCCGACTAACCTTTTTGAGTGGTAGAGAGAGTTTTGGCTTCCCGTGTTGGTGGCCCTGCGTAAGTTGTACTGGGAATGCAGACCGTGGAGTGGTGAGATAAAAGTTACCGGCTTGGTCTGGTCGTACATCTCCAAGGCAAAGGGGGCGCGGTCTTGGAAGGCGATGCAAGTGGACGGCTTGGTTCAAGGGGCCAAGAGGTGGCGTGGTCTTGGTGAGGCAAACGCGCGTGGATGATAGGGTCGCGACAGTGGAGCAGGCGGCTTGGCATAGTGTGGCCTTGGCAAGACGAGACGTACACGGACGGCTAGGCGTGGTGGGGCCGCGGCAATGGAGCGAATGGCTTGGCAGGGGGGGCCGCGGCAATGGCATGGTGGAACGTGCAAGGACGGCTAGGCGTGGTGGGGCCGTGTTGTGGCATGAGTGGTCTTGGACATGGAAATTGGTCTTTGCGGGACCGGTTTCCTCTTTTCCTTCCTTGGCTCAAAATTGGAAATCCTTTTCTTGTTCGAACTCCCAAGTATCACGCCTATAAAAAGGATGGCTGGCCTCTCCCTTTGATTCACGCCCTTATTGTTTCTTCTTTTGTTGCTTGGTAGCGGTGAAGCGGGCGAGCGGATTAGGTATGTCTTCTAGTACTTCCTCTGTGACTTGCTTTTTCTTTTGTTTTCTTGTGTTGGTGAAAAAAAAAACCTAGTTGTAGGTGTACCTTTCCATGACTGTAGTAATGTTGACCGCCTCAACTCGCTGTGCAAAGTAAGCACGCGATAGTAATTTCTATCCCTTTTCCATGAAAACCTAGTTTTTTAGGGTTTACTCCTTGTCTTGGTGTAGCCGTGTGCATGGTCCCCTCCTTTTTTGGGAGCGTCTATCTAGCTGAGCGCGAGTTTCCGGCTGCATGTAGTGGTGATATAGAGTCTGCCAGTCCCCACTTTCGCGTATGCACGAAAGGACTTTGAAACCAATTAGTTTGTGCCCGAGGCGGCTCCCTTGTGTCCAATAGAATAATTTCTACACGCTTTATGTAATAATTCATGCTCTTCTTGTTCCATTGTAGTTATCACAGCGGTGAAAACAGTGTAAGAGAATTTTGGTTAAGATGTCAACAGTTTCTGCGGTACCGAGGGATGAGAGTAATTCCAAGCCAAACATAGATGACGAGTTCTTCACGACATCAGCCACGATTAGGAGAAACCATCCCCAATACGTGCCGATCCTTCTGACCGGCCCGGAAAGCGAAGGAGAGGATCGATCGGTTTGTCCAGGAGGCGTAATAAGGTTTTTCCTTCAGAGGAAATAATACCGTGCCTCTTCTATCGACTTTAAAATCCCTGCAAGTCCGTTGCGTTCCTTTGAGAAATGGACGCGATTTATGATGGACCAGGAACATGTAAAGACCAATTTGACCAGGGCACAGATTGTCGACGCTGTTGTGGCTTCCGCAGTGCTTCAGATTAGGAAAGACATTCCAAGGTTGGTTTCTTTTATTTCCAGATGGTGTCCAGACACCTATACGGCCATATGCAGGTGGGGCGAAATGACCATTTCTTTGGAGAGCGTGGCTGTGCTGCTAAATCTTCCTGTAATTGGAAACCTCGATGTCAGGCTGTCTGCAGACGAAGAAGAAATTCGCGCCACCCTGGTTGCGAAGTCAAATGGATTCGTTCGGAAGGAAAACGAGACGAAGTGCTTTTATGACTGGTGGGTGTCTCAGTGGTTTCCTGACGAGTTGGAGTCGAACCAGAAGAATAACGTACTTCATGTCGCGGCGTTCTTGGCTCTTTAGATATCCAGGGATATTTTTGACGACGGCTCGGGCAAGAAAGAGATAAGACAGGAACTTATCACATTTGCCATAAAATTAGCAAAGGGCGTCGCTCTCCTCCTCGGTGGTTTGTTTCTTGGTTCTCTGTATGCACACATGGATCAGCTGGTTTCGGACATGCGCGCCTCGAACGACCATATGAAAGTGGATTCGTATGTTCATGCCGCCTTTCTCCAGGCATGGTTGTGGGAGCATTTCAAGAAGTATGCCCCGAAACCGTTGGTTATACTTTCTGAGTCTTGGGGTGGCTCCAGAATCTTTGCGTTGGTCGAACAGCGCCGAAAAACCGGTCCGAAATTGATTAAGTTTCTTGACAACTCGTATGCGGTTAATTTTCGTCCATGGGCTCCGGTGCATGCGTCCATAACTCAGATTAGTACCTTTGCTCCTGCTTCGAATATGTCTTTGTCTTCTGATGAGGAGGGCCTGAGCGTTGGAGAGATGATGTTCATGCGTAGCTGCACGCCTGGCCACGTGCCATCTTTTTTTCGAGGAGCTTGAAAAGCGATCTCTTAAAATGTTGATAGGGATGCTCGACATATGAGTTTTGACCAAGGGGTCCCACTTGTTCGTCAGCCGGTTGTCCAAGAAATCCCGTTATCAACTGTTCTCGATGCTAGTGCTCTTGTGTCGGGTAAAAGTCTGCCTTTCCTCGCGGAACGGAATCCATCAACGACCTCCAAATACAAAATATTTTGGCAGGATGAGTTCCTTGCTATTCATGGATTCGTGAATGATGTGGTAGAGAATCGTCAGGATAAGCCTTCTCTTGCGGTTTTAGCGGAACATCCAATGCTGAGGGATCCCAAGCGAAAATCCGTTAGTCCAAATGCAGATAGTCCCCATGTGAAGGAATGAAGATCCAAAGATCGTGCGGGCGGCTTTCAGTTAGACTCCACGGTTCTGCCGACTTTTAGTTCATCCAATATGCGGGTACGTACGGCTCTCCTCTTGACCTTGGCCTGGATCGTTTATTTCCTTGTTCCTTTTCTGAGAATGCGCCCTTGTATTTTGTCCAGGGTCTCAGTAGTACGAACGCCTTTGCCAAACTTGTGAGCAGTCAGAAAATATCATTTTTCGAGACAGAGAGCGGCGTTGCAGAGCCTACCCATGATGACGCGGAATTCGAAAAGGATGAGAGTTCAGGGTCTAGCGGTGGCGAGAGCAATTCTTCCGATAGCAGTGTTGAATCTTCGTCTAGTCAGTCTGAAACTGAATCGGTGAGTCCTGATAGACACATTTTTGTGTCTGATATAATCTCAATTGTATATATTGTTAGTGCTCGATTTTGTATTTATTATAGCTTTTTATGTTTTTGTAGGTGTTTTTGGAGAAATAAGCTTTTGTGGGAAAATTGGCCCGAAAAGTGGTATTTGCGCTCGTGGGAGAAAATTACTATTCAGACCCCTCATTTGGATAAGGGGCACCTCATTTGCTAAGGGGTATCCCAACTGCTATTTGCACCACATCAGACGATAGGGGGACACCCATCTTCTTTTCCTTTTGAATTTAAATTTGGCGGGAAAGAAGAACAGATTCTGCAACTTAACTGATTTGGTTTTGAGCGAGTTTATCTCGGATTTCTTCACGGATTAGGATTTGTTTGGGCCTGTTATGACTTAACAGGGTTGGTATTGGGTCGAGTTCGAAGTAAAGGAGAAAATAACGAGAAACAGAGGGAAGATTATCACGGGATTGACCATACTCCCTGGATTGGATTAAAAGAGATTTTCAAGGAGATTTTCGAGGGATTTGATTTGGATTTACTTGTGGAGATAAAACAGGGACGGAAGTTGTCTTAAAGTTGAAGAAAAAAGAAGATTTCGATAATACAGGAAGCTAATATTATCTCGGGTATTTTGTGTTAAATTTGGCAGTTACATGGGTTTTTAGGAAAGGATATTCACTGCAGATTTATTGCTACCGCATCAGGAAGACTTTGGAAAGTATACGGCCTAATCATAGACGCGTACAGAAGCTATAGGTGAGTTATTCTCGTGACCTGTAGAGGAAGAAAAGTACGAGACTTTCAGGTGAAGAAAGGAAAGATTTAATCGAGATTTAATGAACCTGCTGCGTATATAAAGGCTGGGGAGGAGTCATAGGAGGCTGTCGAGACTTTGGGGGTAAGTTTAGAGCAGTTTGGGAGCACAAGGAACAATCCAGGGAACAACCCTAGTTGCAGGCGAGGAAGAAGAAGTTGAAGCACATAAGACGAGCAAAGTCAGTCATTAATTCCGTGACCTATAGTTTTAAATTCAAAAGCTTTGTAACATTTTTCCAACAATTTTCCAACAACTATTTGAGTTTGCAACAGCTCTGTTAGGGTTCTTTGTAACAGTGAGTTCTGTAACAATTATATCTGTTACAAACTCGATTTTTCTTCAATAAAACACCTATTCAGCCATGCGTTATTATTTTGAGCGTGTTTTTGATATGAGGAGCTAAACCCCAACACTGGGATGACGGAGGAAGCCATAATTCATGCGTGTGGTAATTATATTTAATTCTTTCATGACTTTTTGCATGGATTGTTAATTGTTTTATGGTTTTTATTGAATGGTTGTGATTTCAATTGATGGGTTATACTTAGGTTAAGTCTTTTGATATCCCATGCTTTAGATATACAGTCGTTGCTTTTCAAAAATCTACCTTGGCAAAACATAGAGTCAATATTTTATTATTATTTGAGCTAAAATTGTCTAGAATAAATATATGAATCGCATGAATGAATTTTATGGTGGAATCCTAGTCCCAGTTCTCTCGATATTTGTGACAACCTTGTGAATATATTTTCTTTATTTTAGCGTTTTCTGTTTTTAATTCTTAAATCAAACCTTTACAAGCCCAAGTTGAACGAATCTTTCTTACCACTTTACAAACAACTTCAAAACAACATCAAGTCCCCTCCATGTTTTTCTTCTTTCCCTTTTTTTTTTTTTTTTTGCAGTAAAACTAAATTTTGATTTTTAGGAGGAAACTGTTCCTGTGGATGATCTTGAAGTGGAATACCACCAGAGTAAAGACGTATCCGTACTTCCCACTGCGGAAACTGTGCCAGCTAGCGGCTTGGACATGGAGATTCATCGTCCCGAGGGTGCCGCCATGACTCATGTGGAGGAGAGCACTTCGGGGGGTGAAATCGTAGTTAGGGATCTCCAGCCGATTCTTTGATTCGATTGCGGAGTGCCACCTTCAATCCTCCGTATCGGCCCCTTTCCCAGGTCATGTGTTGATTGGTGGATTTAGCGTGCCAGCTAAACATGCGACATTGTACACCAAGATTTGGGAAATCTATGGTCACATTGCCACGACTAAGAAGATCACTAGTCTACATGCGTTGGTCAAGCATGTGGAGGAAGCCTTGTCTTCGATTGATGAGATGTGCAACGTGACTGGTCATACAATTTCTGAGGATGTAATCTCGAGCTGGAAGTTCCATCGTGACATGTGCGTGGGCTTCGAATTCAACATTCCTTGGTTCGTTGAAGGTCTCTCTGATGTTGAAAGGTCGTTGGCTGGAGCAGTTGAAGGTCCTTCCGCGGACATGATGAAGAAGCAAGAAGCGGAATTCAAGAAGTTGTGCAGGAAGCTGAAACTTAAGAGGGCGGCTCTCCAAAGCACGAGGGAGGCCTTTGCCAAAAGAAGCAAGCCGCTGTTGGAAAACTTCCCTTGAATATATCTGTCTTCTGGACCTCTTATCTTTAGGTTTTTTTTTTTTGAAAGGCAAATGAGACGCCTGGTTTTGGTTTTTGATTTTTTGATTTTCTCGGGTTAATAGATGAATGCTACCTTGACGGTTTTGGATTATATTTTTTTTTCTTTGAATGAAATTTTAGAATTGAATTGTCTTTGGCTATGAATGAAAGTGATGTAGACATCCCAGGAAAACAATGGAACCGTGTGTTGGTAGATGACATGGGATGAAACATGGCTATAGGTTTTATCAGAACTTGAAAAAGCAAACCACGTATTTTTGTCTATATATAAGACTTACTCGGTTTCTCAGGTCTTCTGATGAGAATAAACTTTCCGGGTGTAGGACCAAGTTTTTTTTTTCTTTCGAGAAACATGGTCATGGGAAGTCCCAGTCTTCCGAGTCGTTGCTGAGTTGTCTGATAACTGCGCCGTTAATCCATGGGCGGATCATTTTGCTTCCAGCCTCTGAGAAGTCCCCAGTCATCCCTTGTCGTTTCACGACTGATAATCCAGCCGTCGAGTAACTGGGTCGGAGTGGATCTCCTTCCTCTACCATCTTGACGTCTGGGTTGAAGAATGAGATCGCTGGTTGAAAATTGACATTGTAACTGAAAGATCGAACCTCCCACTGTGGTCGCCAATTGTTTGTAGGTAAAAATGGTTTCTGTTGATTTCGGTAATTGCGGGTGTGCAGGTGAGAAACAATTTAAACCCTAAACAATGTACTGCAAGGGAGTACTTTAGATTCGAGAGATCAATCTGTACAAGTCCGGCCTAAACCAAGAAATGGCCGTTCCAGACTTGTTTCGGTCACAAAGTGGAGGAGAATGGGTTGGTTTTTGGGAGGGAAGCAACGAAAGTGGTGAGACCAGAATAGTTGATTCTGGAAGAGTAGTTGGGTTACTACGACTTGTTATCAGAAAAGTGAGAGAGCTCCCAAGGTGAGCTAGCAAGTAAGTATTTCTGAGTGTTGTATCTCCCGTATGAACTTGTTGTTCAATGGAAATAGGTAAGACCTATTTATACAAGTCGGAGTAAAAACGTACCCTGGTCTCATTAAGGAGTGGGGAAGTAAATGGGAGGAGGTGGTAATCGTATGCATGGAATTGATGTTCCATAAAGTGGTTAACGCATGAAACTGGTTTTCATGAAACTGCTAACGTTATGGAATTGATGTCCCATAAAGTTGTTAACGCATGTGCTTTATGTCCCATGAACGTTTCACACATGACTTCCCGTATTTACTAACCGCCTCACCCTTATGACACTTCCTTATGACGGGCGTAGTGTATGCCGCACGCTGTAAACCTCCAAACCAATACCCAAAGTGGATCCCCCAGTTTGTGTTGATGTCTCGAATGTTTTGGAAAACATGTAGCACGTTGTTGTGGATTGGCAAGTCAAGCTCGGGAAACTTGCCAGCCTGGTGACCTTCGACGGTCGAGATTTTGCATCTTGAGAGGAGGGGCAACCGTTGATCGTTGCACGCCTTCATTTTGGTAGCCGCGTAGTGAGGGCCAACGTGGTGGCGCGGCTAGGTTGGCATGCCGTTGGCATGGCAAGGTTTGGCGTGGCCAAACTTAGGTTTTCGGGCCAAAGGTTACCATGTGTCGTCTGGTAACCTTGGATGGCTAGGATTTGCTCCTGGGATTGAAGGGCAACCGTTGATTGTTGCACGCCTTCGTTTTGGTAGCCGCGTAGTGAGGGCCAACGTGGTGGCGCGGATAGGTTGGCATGCCGTTGGCATGGAAAGGTTTGGCGTGGCCAAACTTAGGTTTTCGGGCCAAAGGTTACCATGTGTCGTCTGGTAACCTTGGATGGATATGATTTGCTCCTGGGTTTGAAGGGCAACCGTTGATTGTTGCACGCCTTCGTTTTGGTGGCCGCGTAGTGAGGGCCAACGTGGTGGCGCGGCAAGGGGTGCATGCCGTTGGCATGACAAGGTTTGGCGTGGCCAAACTTAGGTTTTCGGGACAAAGGTTACCATGTGTCGTCTGGTAACCTTGGATGGCTAGGATTTGCTCCTGGATTGAAGGGCAACCGTTGATTGTTGCACGCCTTCGGTTTGGTAGCCGCGTAGTGAGGGCCAACGTGGTGGCGCGGCTAGGTTGGCATGTCGTTGGCATGGCAAGGTTTGGCGTGGCCAAACTTAGGTTTTCGGGAAAAAGGTTACCATGTGTCGTCTGGTAACCTTGGATGGCTAGGATTTGCTTCTGGGTTTGGAGGGCAACCGTTGATTGTTGCACGCCTTCGTTTTGGTGGCCGCGTATGGAAGGCCAATAGGGTGGCGCGGCTAGGGTGTGGTTAGGCTTGGCATGTGGGGCCAAGGGTTCGCCTTGGGCGTGGCTAGCTTTGGCTAGGTGCGATTTTGGCTTGGCATGTGGGGCCAAGGGTTTTCCATGTGCGTATGGCGTGGCTAGAGCCAAGGCAAGGGCGTTTGGCTTGGCATGATGTGACTAGCATGGCTAGGGCCAAGGCAAAGTGCGTTTGGCATGGCGCGGCTATATTGGCTAGGTTTGGGTTGGCTTGGCATGTGGGGCAAAGGGTTCGCCTTGGGCGTGGCTAGCTTTAGCTAGGTGCGGTTTTGGCTTGGCATGTGGGGCCAAGGGTTTGCCATAGGCGCATGGCGTGACTAGCTTGGGATAGGTGCGTGAACAAGCTAGGGTTTTGGGGCAAAGGTCGTTTGGTAACCTTAGACGGCCAGGTTTGCTCCTGGGATTGAAGGGCAACCGTTGATTGTTGCACGCCTTCGTTTTGATAGCCGCGTAGTGAAGGCCAGTATGGTGGCGCGGCATGGGGCCATGGCTAGGTGCGTTTGGCATGGCGCAGTAGGTGTGGCTGGCATGATTTTCCATTGGCACGAAGGTGCGGCTAGCATGGCTGGCATGCTTTGGCGCGATCGGTGTGGCTGGCATGATTTTCCATTGGCACAGAGGTGCGGCTAGCATGGTTGGCATGCTTTTGGCGCGTTCGGTGTGGCTGGCATGATTTTCCATTGGCACAGAGGTGCGGCTAGCATGGTTGGCATGCTTTTGGCGCGGTCGGTGTAGCTGGCATGATTTGCCATTGGCACAGAGGTGCGGCTAGCATGGTTGGCATGCTTTGGAGCGGTCGGTGTAGCTGGAATGGTTTGCCATTGGCACAGAGGTGCGGCTAGCATGGTTGGCATGCTTTGGCGCGGTCGGTGTGGCTGGCATGGTTTGCCATTGGCACAGAGGTGCGGCTAGCATGGTTGGCATGCTTTGGCGCGGTCGGTGTGGCTGGGATGATTTGTCATTGGCACAGAGGTGCGACTAGCATGGTTGGCATGCTTTGGCGCGGTCGGTGTGGATGGCATGATTTGCCATTGGCACAGAGGTGCGGCTAGCATGGTTGGCATGCTTTGGCGCGGTCGGTGTGGCTGGCATGATTTTCCATTGGCACAGAGGTGCGGCTAGCATGGTTAGCATGCTTTGGCGCGGTCGGTGTGGCTGGCATGATTTGCCATTGGCACAGAGGTGCGGCTAGCATGGTTGGCATGCTTTGGCGCGGTCGGTGTGGCTGGCATGATTTGCCATTGGCACAGAGGTGCGGCTAGCATGGTTGGCATGCTTTGGCGCGGTCGGTGTGGCTGGCATGATTTGCCATTGGCACAGGTGGGAATTAGGGTTTGGCTTGTCGTAACCCTAATTTGAAAAAGATACCCCGGTAATTATTTAGGGATACATTAAAGGTTTCAGTAAATGTGCCTAGTAAATGCTTGTTACTTTAAATGTTGTGACATCACTGTCTGCTTGTTACTTTAAATGCTTGTTACTTTAAATGCGTGAAAACGTTTTAACGAGTCTAAAAAGCGTTATTACGAGGTATTTTAATTTTTAATACTCCCCACGTCCCTAAATAAATAACCTATTAATTTTTAAATTTTGTCCAACTAATAGATGACCTATATCATTAAGAAATTCTAATACTACCATTTTATTTGATTATTGTTAGTATAAGAAATGTATATATTTCGATAGTCATGTTTATATTCTTTACATAAGTGTTTTAAAAGAAACCTATTATAGGGGCTCCAAACATTTGGTTTTGAGGGCTCACAAGATGACAAAATCGGGTTATGAAATAGTAATCAACAAAACCCCATATCTAACTATTTTTTGTAATGACTAAAATACCCTCCATGAATTATAAAATTAAATTTACTATTTTTTCTTTCTCTTTTCATTCATAAATCATGATGAAAATGATGATGATATATAAAAAACTAAATCTATTGTCTTCTCATTCTCTTTTCATTCATAAATCATGATGAAGATGATGATCATATACGAAAACCTATTATTTTTCTTTCTCTCTTCTTCTTCTCCGTCGTGATGAAGATGACGATCATAAACAAAAACAACTAAGAAAACCCATCACTTATTTTTGCAAAAACAGTTTTCGGTTGGGAAAATTCATCTGTCTACGGTTGGTTGGGAAAATTCATATTTCCCCGCCGTAGACTGTCTACGGTTGGGAAAATTCATACTTCCCAACCGTAGACAGTTTAGTCTACGGTTGGGAAAATTCATATTTCCCCACCGTAGATAGTTCTGAAACTGTTTTTTCAAAAACCCAATTCGATCGATTCCGCTTATCCATGCATTGAAACCAATTAAATAAGATGGATTTTTGATTTTTACCTTATTGAAGTCATTGCGGGTGGATTAAATGGTGTTAATCGACAATGAATTATTTTGAGAATTGACGATTAATCGAAGAAATAAGCGATGGAGATGATGGGGAAAAAGAAAATGGAAGAATTAAATGAGAGGAATGAAACAAATTAGTTTTAGGTTTTCAATATTTAATAGATTAAGGGTATTTTAGTATTTTTCTTATAAATTAGGTCCCCTTATCTTCATTGTAGGATATTTGAACTCTTTTCTTAGGAGCCTATAAACTCTTTTCTTAAAGTTTGATATAATAGGTTTCTTTTAAAATGCTTTTCACTATACAATTTACGAAAGTTTGATAAAATTCGTGTCGGAAAGTTTGATAAAATTAAAGTTTGATAAAATTCGGTCGGTAAAGCTTTTCACTATGCTTTTCACTATACAATTTACGAAAGTTTGATAAAATTCATGTCCAAATCATGTACCCATTTTAGTCTTTAAAATTCGTGAATCCAACATATGATTCTCGTTACACTTCCGATCGCTCTGACCATGGTGTTCAACATATGAACAAAGGATATAATTCTAATATTGATAATAATAATGAAGTAGGTAACAATAATGATGATACTGAAGGAGGTTATGATAACGATAATGATGGTTATTATGATGATGATCCTTATGCAAACGAAGATAGCCGCAGTACCGAACAACGATGACTATGATGTGGAAAGGAACCGTCGAGAAAATAGAGAATACTTGAAAAAAGGTGGTGGTCGTAGTTGGTTCGCGTAGCTTTTTAAACGATGAATACTAGTTTAACAATCCTATGTTTTTTAAATTTGTAGTTTTAATCCTATAGTTAGTTTCATTGTATCATTTAAAAGTTCCTTCCCATCCATATTTGGTGGGGGTAGTAAGTGTTGGTATGTTTGGTCTGGATTTTGGATGATGCACTTGTATCTCGAGCTGATAACCTCTCCGTTGAAATGCGTCTCAAAATAATGTAGTATTAGATTGTATATTCTTAAAGGCTTCTCTTAAATGTAGCTCATAGTTTTATTAACTATAAACCATATAAAATAAGTAATTATCTAACCAAACGGATTCTTATATTTGGGCCAACCGACCGGAGGGCTCGAAGGGAGGGAATCCCTTTTATGACCACTTTTTTGTAAAATGAAGCCTCACGCAAATGTGCAATTTAATAAAAAGATTGGAAATCTTTAGTGTCCATGGTTACTTTTTCACTTTGACACAATTGTCCCTCTTTTTTAGTCCAAGTAATATAACTCTTTATGTATCATATTTTTTTAGGGGTTTATTGGAAAGCAAACTAGAATATAACATATCTTAAAATCTGTGCCTTGGAATTTTACAAATTTTATCTCGTTGGAAAACTTTTAAAGAGATCTACACAATGAGTACAAACAACAAATTTAGAATTTTTACGAATAATTCGGAGGCGTTTATCCTTTTAGGCACAATTTTTGAAAATTAAATACATAGCCATTATGCTAACCACCACAAAGGATGCATAACACATTATGCATCCATATTTTGATTATGCATCAACTAACTTTGCGTTGCAACTAATAAAATGATGTACTCCCCCCGTTTCAGGAAAGATACTTTCACTTTTTCAATTTGTCTTCTGTTCGGTCGGCCCTCCCCACCGTGTCAGCGGTGTTCTAGTTATTCAACATGACCCTTACAATTATACACAATTTTTATCCTGGCGTCATTAGGGGTGACCCTGAAAGAATTAGGGGCGACTGAATAAGACAAAATAGGTTGAAAATACTTATATGTCCCTTTATAATCGGTAGTTTAGTATATTTTTTTATCTACCGATAGTGACTATGTTCTTCTCGTCTTTGAGAAAATTCAAAATTCCATTGGTTTTGAAAAATTTGAATTTTGGGCTACTACCACAATCGGTAGATAAATAACATCACGATAGAGATAATAAACATCACGAAACAACCGATTGTGCAAATAGAGAAATTCAAAATTCCATTGGTTTTTGAAGATTTCGAATTTGGGACTACTAGCACAATCGGTAGATAATGAACATCACGAGACTACCGATTGTATAATCGGTAGATAATAAACATCACGAGTCTACCGATTGAGAAAATAGAGAAACTCAAAATTCCATTGGTTTTTGAAAATTTCGAATTTGGGACTACTAGCATAATCGGTAGATAAAGAACATCACGAGACTACCGATTGTATAATCGGTAGATAATAAACATCACGAGTCTACCGATTGTGAAAATAGAGAAACTCAAAATTCCATTGGTTTTTGAAAATTTCGAATTTGAGATTACTAGCACAATCGGCAGAAAATGAACATCACGATATTACCGATTGTATAATCGGTAGATAATAAACATCACTAGTCTACCGATTGTGAAAATAGAGAAACTCAAAATTCCATTGGTTTTTGAAAATTTTGAATTTGGGGCTACAACCACAATCGGTAGATAAAGCACATCACGAGACTACCATTTTAACTACCGATTATAATTTTTGTAGCACAAACCAACATACATCAAACTAAACTACAGATCGTAGTATTGTCTACCGGTTATTGAGGGCATTTTAGACATTTCGAAAATTTTTAGATAAGGGGTGGTTTTATTTTAGTTTTGGGTGACCCTATTTTGTCTTATTAGTCGCCCCTAATTCTTTCGGGGTCGTCCCTAATGACGCCAGGATTTTTATTCCATAGCCCAAAATAATTGAATAAATTATCAATCCCTAAATAAAAATAAAATAAAATAAAATAAAGTATATATAATTTTCATAATTTAAAATAAAGTTTTTTTAATCATTATCAAAAGAATTATTACACAATAAACTCGTTGGAAGCCTAGCAACAAGCTGAGCTCGAACCCCTAATTAAATTTATGTAAGATTTGTGACATAATTGATGATTTTTAATAATACTCAATTTTTAATATTGGGAACACTCACAATCCCATATTAGATGGCTCTACTTCTTTTGTAACCTTGACTCTTTCCGAGTCTTAATTTTTTTAATGCAGTATCTTATTTATAAAAAAAATGATTGAGGAAAAAAGAACATCATCTTGAATATTTTATAGAACAATAATGTCTATGGAGTTTTAGAAAATTGGTTTTAGCAAAAGATTCAAAACCTTAGTTAATTTCATTTCGATTGATGTCACTGTGGAAAAATTTTAAGGGAATAATTAGAGTATATAACCTCAGTTAATATTACTGTAATCATGATTTAGGAAAAATTACATCATTTTACAGAAAGGTGAAAATTTGGCTTTAGTTTGTTTTGGGAGAAAGTAAAAAAAAAAAAATTTGTGATAGGGCAATCTGTAAGAATAGTGAGAGAACAATTAGAAATAAATTTGAAATAGAATTTAGTTTGGATTTAGGAAAAAAATGTTAGGGTTTATATTTTGATTTCGGAAAAGAACTAGGAATGTTAGTAAAAAATTAGCGCTATTCGGTAATTTAGACTTTTCGTTATAATTAAATTTTTTGGGCTAAGGTAATAAAAACATGGATTACAATTAAGAGAAGCCTTCTCAAAAATTATCTGGTTAACCGGGGCATATGGTAATGTTTATTTAGAAAAAATAATTAAGCAGCTTATACAATTTGGACCAAGGACGAAAAGTTCATGAGCTTTGTTCAGAGGAATAGAGGGAAATAGATTCCATAAACGAACGCAGGATATCTTTTGAGTCTCAAATAGAAGTTCACACACCAAATAAAATATCTCAAAGAGTCGGAGGCTACAGCTTGCACAGAACGCAATCCCACGTTCTTTGTCTTGCGCGTACAATTTAATGCCAACGACCAACTGCCATCCGACTGTAAAAGGGCGAAAACATGGCACCCACTGGCCTGGTCTCCCTTTGACCACTCTCTCACTCTATCTCTAAAATGTTCTCTCTTTTAAAACAGTGAGTCAACTTTATATGATTTGATATCTATATATATTCTTCTCCTTTTGCCATTAACTTGCTCACACATTACCCATTTTTTTCAGCACTAGCCTTTTCATTCCCTCTGTTCGTTTCTCTCAGTTTAGGAACTCCAGCTACTTTCTCATTCTCTTTACATAATGATGAGGGCCGGCGAGGTTAAGATAACGTGGGTAGTGGTTGCAATAGCAGCAGTATTCTTGGTGTGTATGAGTAAAGTAGAAGCTCAACCTCAAGTACCATGTTACTTCATATTTGGAGATTCCTTAGTTGATAATGGAAACAACAATAGAATGGCTTCACTTGCTAGAGCAAATTATTTACCTTATGGAATTGATTTCTCTGGCGGTCCTACCGGAAGGTTTTGTAATGGAAAGACTACCACTGATGTTATTGGTAAGTTAGTTATTATGTCACCAAATTTCTCTTCTTCTATTATTTTATCTCACTAATCATCATGATTCAGCAAATTTGAGTTTTTTTTCTAATGAGACTAGAGAAAACTACTATTTGGATTGTTTTATTTTCTATAAACTGCATGCATGATAGTAGTAGTTTTAATCCTCTAATTGTGTGGTACTGCAGTGTAATGGGGACAACGGACTAGCTGGTTTTTAATCCATTAGATTCCGAGCCAAATTTCCATTTTAAAAAGATAGGCTTGTTTCGTGTACAAATTACACATGGAACAAACCTTTTTTTTCTGAAACGGAGGAAATTATAAAACTGGAGTAGTATTTTTTTATTTTTTTTCCATTCAAAGATAATCTATTCGTTGAATCATCCTCGTTTCTCACAAGATACATGAGAGAAGATAAAATTAAATGAGAGTATGACAATAACACCTAAAACTAATGGCCACTGCATGGGTCTTCTTCATGACCAATTTGTTTAGGTCGGCAGTACATATTACCTATCATTGACCGGCCTAAAGTTATGTGATGGTAAATTCAACCATTAAATGATTCGGTGGCTTATTATTAAATAGTGAAAACAACAGTAAGTGACAAGTCAAACCAAACGACTGCAAGTTTCTCATTTACTTTAAACAATTAAATGTAAAAAATTCTTGCTTGTTTTGGTTGCAGCTGAATTGCTAGGATTTGATGATTACATTCCACCATATGCAAGCACAAGAGGCCGAGCTATTCTCGGTGGAGTTAATTTTGCATCCGCAGCTGCTGGTATTAGGGATGAAACTGGTCAACAACTGGTAAAGATTACTCTGAAATACTTAAATGAAAATTTTTTTGATCAGAAAAATACTTGTGTAGTATAATCAATAGAAACTTCCCCTCACAATCCTTTGATCTCGCAGGGCGGCCGAACAAGCATGAATGGACAAGTAAACAACTACAAGAATATAGTCTCACAGATTGTAAATATACTTGGAGATGAGGATTCGGCAGCTGATTACCTAAGTAGGTGTATCTATACGGTTGGAATGGGTAGCAATGATTACCTCAACAACTACTTCATGACTGCCTATTACACAACAAGTCGTCGTTACACCCCTCAACAATATGCTGATGTTCTTGCTCAACAATATTCACAGCAACTCAGGGTATATTTTGCAAGAATTTCATTTGAAACTGTTGATTGGGTTCATAGATATACCATTATGCTAGCTGAACAATATATCTGACATGATTCAGGGATAACATTACAATTTAAAGTGTTGTTAAAATCAAGTAGGTTTTTTCTAAGATTTTTCTGTTTCTTCTATTGGGCAGACTTTGTACAATTATGGAGCAAGAAAGGTGGCAGTGATTGGTGTGGGTCAAGTAGGTTGTAGTCCAAATGAATTAGCTCAAAACAGTGCTAATGGCGTCCAGTGTGTCCAAAAGATCAACGATGCAAATGACATGTTCAATGTTAGACTGAGATCTCTCGTCAATGGCTTTAACCGTAACCTGGCTGGTGCTAAGTTTATTTACATAAATGCTGCTGGAGTTTTTAACGACATACTGACGAATCCCTCACGTTATGGTATGTGCACATGAACAGAACCCACATTTTTCTGACAATTTTTTCTTCTTCCACATATCCGTCTGTTAACTGTGCGGGTTTCCTAATAGATTTATCACCAAATTCTGCCTACAGGTTTTACTAATACAAATTCAGGGTGTTGTGGGGTTGGGAGGAACAACGGTCAAATTACTTGTCTACCTTATCAAACTCCTTGCCAGAATAGGGATGAATACGTGTTCTGGGATGCTTTCCATCCGAGTGAGGCTGCAAACTTGATCATTGGAAGACGAGCTTATGCCGCTGAATCTCCATCTGATGCTTATCCATATGACATTAGGCAATTAGTGCAGGTCTAAACTGGAGATGATCATAATAATGATGCCGGCTAGCAAATATTTTACAACCATGCAATATTTCGGATTGTTATATCTATATTACTGCTATTGTTATGTCAATTTTTTTATTAATGAAAAGAAGTTCAGCTATTGTATCCAAAATAAGCGAAAACACATAGCAGGTGAAGAAGCTTAAAATGATGGACAGACATACGGAAAGCCAGTACTATTTGCTCCCATCTAAACACAAAGTCCATTGAAACAAATTCTATTAAACCTCTATATGGGCTGCTCGCTTAACCAAATTTCTCATATGACCCATATTTTAGACTTCAGATCTGACTCTCAGTTCTAGGAGAATGAAATAATTTTGCAACCTTATTCAGATTCGACTTGAATTCATGCAAGGTTCGCTATAAAACTGCATCGGCGAGAGCCAATTTGGGTGCTTGGCCTTGTCATTAACCTAATCTTACTGTTACATTGGCATGTCTGAATTTGGAAAAACAAGTCTTTGACCCTAAATTCAACACAATCACATCAAGCAAACTAAGAATAAAAGTCACATTAGAGAAACATACATGTTCCACATGCATGTATCTTATTTTATGACAGTAAAATAGAATTTTGGCGTGTCATCAACACAGATTAGACTCAGCTAAAACACAAGTCCTGATGTCACAACATAAATGATTATGAATCGGTCTTATACATAAATCTACTAGGAGGCTAGAGAGTAGAGAGAATGCCGAATATTATGATATTTCTAGCTTGAAGAGGTAGGAGTAGTGATGGTACTAGAATAGGTAGTAGTCGATATCTTCATATTTATGAAAGAGGGATAATGAACCATTCAGAGATAGTACTCTGGTTCTTGAAAGGGAATGCCATCATCAACTGCAAACAATTCCAATAAACAAAAAATATATCAACTAAAGTAATAAATACTTCAGAAAGCTACAAGCATTTTCTTAGTATCAATAATATCATCAAAACCTGTCAAACTGCAAATCTAAGAAACCCACATTTGCAAACAGAATATAATGAAACTTGCAACTTCACCGACCAAAAATATCCAAGTACGTAATGTAGTTAAATCCAGATGTTTTAAGGCAAATCAAAGTAGAATAATCCCAGTTCAATTAAAAGATGAAGTCTAGTTAATTTGGCCCCTCTCTTTGTCAGACAACACAAAACACACTTTAAAACAAATCTTCATGCATGAGTCTAACTTCCATAAGCCTCCTCCCCTCCAAAACCGTAGCTACTGTATTGCAATGGTTTGATGTCTTCTATCTTCGCTCTGAAAAACATTTTGGATAAACTAAGCTTACAACTTGGGTTACTAATGTATGGAAAGTTGCTACATCATAAAGAGTTACGATATGAGTGCCTCCAGTTCCATAAAGAGTTACAATAGGGAGTATCACCTGGTAAACCACTCATCCGTTACTTGTCTCACAGGTAAGCAAACAGATGCCAGTACCAAACAAGTTTCTAATCAGCACAAGTGACGCATCCATTGGCTGGTCTAGGTAGATAGAGGACCACGGTTCTTAGCACATCCCTATATATTACATAATTTGGTCTAAGAACACGTCTGAAGAGACTTCGATCACTAAGGATTTTCATGTTGGCAAAGCTTGCTAATGATTTGAAATCGTGTTATACTTGAGGCCTCCCATCATTCTAGACTGAAACTTGTCATCTATAATAAAGTTAGCCCATTCAAGCAAAATCATAGAAGACCTCAAGTCCCACTTTACGAGAATTATACAAATGCATTATGAAGAAGGCCAATTGATATATATGAACTACGTATGTACCCCGCATAGAAGAGTCCTAATACTCTGAAACAGGATCTCCTATGGGTATTGACAACCTAAGGAGATTAATCTCATCATTATGTGAGATGTCTTACTTTCTACAGCGTTAAGAATTAAACATTTGAATTGCCAATTATGAGTTGGGCACTTTAGGCAGAATCAAATCTTAACAACTTTCTCCTATACAAGTCTAGCCAGGTGCTGGTTTGCAGTTATCATCAAGCATCAGCCCTTGAGTGACAAATTCACAGGTACTTTTATCATCTCTTCTAGAGTTTATTTATAAAATAGTCTACTAATTTGTAGCCCTAACTTCTTTAGAAAGTGAAAAAGGTGGCATGAAACAAAGATCTGTGTTTTTCACTCAAGAAAGAAAAAGCAAAAGAACAACTGATGTTTGAATGTGTTATTCTCCGTTTCCCGTCTCTATACTAAAAAAATTATGGTTAGTACCTCTCTGTTATTAGATGGGGTGCATGAAGTGGTGGATGTGAAAATTGCTTGTGAATGCCAGAAAGGTATAATGATGAACTAAAGTTCTTACCCAAGTTGAAGTGCTGTCTGCTCTTGGCGGGAGTAATGGTGATTGGCTGATTCGAGTAAATTATTTACTTGGAGAAAGTTCCGAGAGTCATAAGCAGAAGAAGTCATGACATCATACTCATTTCCAGGCATCAAATTAATCTGCTGTCCAGCTCTTTCATTGTCTGCTATCTGTATATGTTTATCAATCACAAAGCAAACCTTTCTTGTTATTATCGTGCATATACCGAACAGCAATAAACTGCTCATATATTACATGTTAGCATGGAGAGAGAGGGAGCATAAACGTACCTTTGCTCGGAGATACATGTTATCATTCTGCAAGTCAAGTTCCTGCAAAAATTATAGGTTCAATTGTGATATTCAGTTAATGAGAAGTTTAAGAAATGGTTAAATATGTTAAAACAAGATCACTTTCAGATATAGATAGATACTAAATATCATAAGAGCTAGTGATAACTTAAATATCATAAGAGCTTTTATAAATCTTTATCAATTATCAACTGTTGTTAGGAATTTCAACAAACCAACCGTGATAGAAATTTCATAATTCTAATGGTTTTGTAAGTTGATGCCCAAGATCATCTCGAAGACTCCTAGTACTTTATGATCGAATGAGCCAGAAAAACAGATAGCCTTCTTTGGTTAAATCATTTCAAAAGCATTTCTATTGAAAACCATTATAGAAAAGTTTGCTTTTTTATTGGAGAAGGCAAGATTTTTTTTAAAAGCATCAAGCTGATGCAAAGCAAAATTAACATCACTATCAAAGAAAATAGTCATTGTCATCCATCACAAAAGCACAAGAACGGTCTCAATTTCTGAAGCTTTTACTCTAGTATAAACACAGTTTCTTTTGAGCTATGTTGAGTCTATCCGGAACAATTATTCTACGATTGTTTGGTGCTTCATAATCCTCTACTGCTGCTGAGCTAATTAAGATGTTGCGAACAAGTTATGGGAGAGAAGAATGTAGTTACCCTCTTCTGCATGTACTCGATTTCAGCGAATAATAACTCATTCTGGTAAAAACAACCGAAAAGAAGTTCAAAAAGTAGTTAGCGAAAGAACTACAAAATGAAGGACATAGACTGTCTAAAATGAAAAAAATGGATCAGTTGATATTATCGCAAGAGAGAACCAATTTCTTTCTACCTTCTTCGACCGAATTCTGCTAATGCCTTTCTCTAATCTACCTTCCAGCTGCTTGAGTTCTTTAACACTCATTGAACTAAGAGCTTCTCCCATCAGATGCCTGAGACTATAAATGTGTTATTAGTATATGCAAATGAGTTATACTATTACCCCACACATGTATGATCTAGATTTGTTTGCTATATCACCTGTTGGAATTCTGTAAAATCCCAATTTGCTGACGGAGTTTCGTAGCTTCTTGCTGGTAAAACTGAATCAATGTCGATAAAACAAATCAAATGTTAAGAAAGTCTTCCCCACAAGCAAAACCCTACATTGTACAGAATCCTAATTTTTCAAGACCTTTTCAAGCTACAATTTAGAAGGTAAGCTCTTGTTAGATTCTTAGAGAAGCACAAAAGACGTGACATGGAGAAACAAAGCAGAAAAACCTGACTTACTTGAGTATTGGCTTCTGAAGCACATATGGTACTGGAGGGATCTGCACACGTCTTCTTGTACCTATCAATTGTTGACTTTACACTGCACACCCAGTAAATTAAGTTCATGAAAAATTTGACATTTTAGTTTATACTGCGCATTAAGTAATAGCTCGAGTGCAATCACAATTACAAAATGTATCACAAATGAAATACAGCAATTATCAACACCAGCCTAGTAAAGTCTGTAACGTTTAGTTCAGTTATGAGAGATGTAGTTTTCATTGGAGTTTATCTATTCATCAGCTCTAACCTCGATTAAGTCTCTCAACAAAGATCTTTTATGGTAACAAATCCCACCTGCGTACGTATAAATCCTTACACCAGAATCTATTAGATCATTAATTTAGGAACAGATATCTTGGGCTAGTCTAGTGAAAGACATTAACGAATCTGAAACTGCCTTAAAACGACATTGATTCATGTATTTAGGGAACCAACCTGTGCAAGTGACCAAGCTGACCAAACTCAAGAAAGCTGAACATGGCAGACATGCAAACACTTCCTGCTACTCCTAGTACTAATGAATCTATAATTGTCCAAAACGTTTTTAACTTCACTTTTACTCTCTTTGATTCTGCATTATTATTTAATTAGCAGCAATTGGCATTATTTGTCAAAGGCTTCTTTTCGTGTTTTCAAGAATTACACAAAACTCAAATAAGATACAACCCAAGCTATCTTCAACATTCGTTTAAGCCTAACCCTTGATATACCACTAAGATCAATCTTATGAAGAAAAAAAAAACGTGCAGAAAAATTGTGATCTACCAGAGAATTTATAGATTCAGATTTGAGTTCGTCTTACTTGATATATGTCAGTGTCATAATCCAAATTAGGGTTTGGACTATTTATAGGCTGCGGTGTTTTGTTTTCATTTTCTTCATGGTAGTTATACTGTTATTCATGTATTGTATTAGGTGATACTAATACTAAGTTACATGTAGCAAAACAATCTATGCAAATATACACCTGCAAACGGAGAAAATATTCGTGCTAGTAATAACACTTACATTAGAAAATCAGACCAACAAACTTAACAATTTAACTACGTATATGGACCAAAGATCCCCTAAGAAAGTGTCAGTCTAAGAAAGTGTCAAACATGGATCATTGTGGCAATAGTAAGGATACTATAAAGTGCCACTCTAAGAATATATGAGTAATCCTGCATCTCAACAACAAATGCTAGGAGTATGTTTCTTTCAAATGCAGCTACATTTTGCTGTCAGCATGCCTCTAGACTGGTAAACTTACAAGTATGCCATATTCAATAACAATAATCCAGATTATTGAACTAATAAATTACGAAAAAAAGGATACATTCCTATACCCTCACTATTGGCTTGTCATTACTTTCCCCTCCTTTTTGCTACTAATAATTTTGCTATAGTATGCTTTGAGAGCTAATTTGTTTTATACATACAGACACCAATCAAACATGGAACATTGTGTTGCAAAAATGAGATACATATTATAAATTCAAAAGAAAAAGAAAAATAATACTACTAAATCACATATTAAGAATTTGAGCTTAACCTAGAGTTTTGTACACTGACATTGTACTTATTATGTTAAAATTGGGTGTATTCACTAAAGCTACAATCCATTTGTTTTTGCAAACATAAAAATACAATACAGAAGGCATTGCTACAAAGCAATACGGACATAGCTCAAATGTTGGGTAGAAGCCTTTTATACCTCCTTATAGACACAAACTGCCTTATATGATGAAAATGTCCAGCTAAATACATTACTAGTAAGTAAAAGTGAAAACATTTTTTTGATTTTCCTTTCGACTGATTTGAAAACCTATAAATGATTTCCCAGAACATAATCTTACACTAAGAGCCGAAATAAAATCCCCTGTGTGTAATCCAAATATAACCGACAGAAAAGAGAACAAAATAACTCAGGCACCATCGTGTAGGTAATCAAGGATGGACGGCTGAGATTGGATGGTCAAATCAGTCCACTATTACTCTAAAACCCAGCTAGGGTTTCATTTTTGGATTACACGACAACCAATGAAATATTAGTATCCCCTCCAATAATAAAAGGACACGAGTACACCTAACCGTATATTCCCGACATTTAAGAATTCTACAATCACTACAGTGTATTCGTGTGTATTAAAACCAAAAATAATGAAAAAAAACCTCAATTTCCGAAAAGATGTTACCTTAACATTATCGAGCTAGTGATTGGTTCTACCCTGCCACGCTGGCGTTATTCCGACATTATGATTGGTTATAACAAATCTACCGTTAGATATTCGACACGTATTAGTCATCTATTACCCAGTGTGTAAAAACCAACGAATTCAATCTTTTATCCCGAAAAAACCCTAGTTTATTTTAATCTGTCACCATTGGTACGGATCTTCATGCATGTAAGCTTAAAAGTACAGTAACCTAATTGGTTTGCAGTCGTCGTACCTTCTGTTCTCTGTCGAAACCCCTTTTCTCTCTCACCCTACAAACCCTATTCTATCTCTCTCCTTCTATCTAGAAAACACCAAAAAATAAAAAATGAAGTTCTGAAGTTGTGCACAGTGAGGTGACGTTGTTGGTTTAACCTAATTGGTTCAAATTTCTTTTTTTTTTTTTTTTTTTTTTGTATTTCATTTTGTTCTTCTCCAAAAATGGGATCTTCAGAAGAAGAAAAAAACATACTCAGAGTAGATTTAAAGAAGAGATCCGTCCAATCATGGACGAAGATGAAGAATAAGGAAGAAATGAAATTAAGTGAGTAAAGCGAGGATTTGATTTTGAAAAGTATGCGGAAAGTAAATCACAAATGAAGAAACCGTGATCTAAGCTTTTTTATTTTATTTGTCAGAACAAAATTTATAAACAAGAACTGTAAAATCCTGTATGACGCAACAAAAGATTCTGGAAAAAAAATTTCATTGAAAAAAACTAACCAGAAACTGGAGAAACAAAAAAATAGGTTTAAACCCTAGCTCTATATAGATTCATAAGGGTAAAACAGTCCAGAAAAGAAGCTAATCTTAATTTAGCTGTTTTGATGATCAGAACTACTTTATGACATGTTTCAATTAAACCCTAATTAGGAAGAAGTTGGGATTTTCAAAAAGAAAAAAAAGGCTATTAGTGAAACATGTAACCCTAAGTTAGTTTTGATTTAACAGTATCTTTTCAAGAAATAAAATCTTTTCTTTTCTTTCTTTTGGGTTGATGATAATCATGATGATGAGAACTGACATAACATATTACTGAGGAAGTTTCAAAAGAGAAAGGAAATTGGACTACTAATAAGAGAACGATGACAGCTTTTTTAACATTTCTAGGGTTATCAACACTCTGAGAGAGAGAGAGAGAGATTTGATGGTTTGAGGAGACAGAGTAGAGGAATAACCGGAACTTATACAAAAGAAGAAGAGAAACAGCAAAGCCAAAGAAAGAGTTTGAGAGAGAGAAACTGGTAAAAGATTGATTTCTATTAACCTTATTTCATATAACAACACAACTACCACTACTCCTCCTTTTCTAGAAAGAAAGAGAGAGTCTCTTCTTAACAGATCTATCTATCTATATGTCCATCTAACTATCACCCAAACTTGAGCACTGATAAAAACTCAAGTCTATAAACAAAAGAAAAGGAAACTCCATCCCAAGGAGAAAAACAAAACAGAAAAGCCAACTGGATCTTTGCTACAACAAAAAATAAATTATATGCATGATTAATGATGATTATATATATAACATAAAATAATGTAAAAATTTTATTCTTTAAGATCTAACAGAGAAGAACAGA
The DNA here is from genome assembly GCA_023531295.1 of Papaver armeniacum. Classification (NCBI taxonomy): domain Eukaryota; kingdom Viridiplantae; phylum Streptophyta; class Magnoliopsida; order Ranunculales; family Papaveraceae; genus Papaver; species Papaver armeniacum. Next base: position 286,733 of record JAJJWW010006846.1, read on the forward strand.
AACAAAACAAAATGAAATCACCGAACAGAAAAAAAGCTCCGAGGTGTCTAACTAAATTAGTCCATAATAATTAGTACTTCTAGAAACCACAAAAAACGAGAAATCAGTTTATTATTTAGTAGAATCTCTATCTCTATCTATTAAACAAAGAAAGCAAAACAGGCAGCAGGACTAATCGTTAGCAGTAGTCTTTTTAGTTTTTACTTTAAGAGAAGAATGTATGTATACCTATTGTTGGCGTACTCATAGAGGCGTCCACGATTAGAGAAGACAATAAGAGCAACTTCAGCATCACAGAGCACAGATAATTCATAAGCCTTCTTAAGAAGACCATTGCGACGTTTACAAAACGTAACTTGACGATTTGTTGTGTTTTCGATCCTTTTGATTTCAATCTTTCCTCTTCCCATTCTTCTACTACAACTTCCGATATTGAAATTGTTGGGAGATACCTCCTCCTCCTCCTCCACCTCCTCGGCCTCCGTTACTTGATTTAGGAAATCCGTGATGATAATCTGATCATACATCATCACAGAACAAACAAACAAACATTAATCCCATGTCCCGAATAAATTTCATTTCTTTCCAAACAACACAAGAATACTAGTACTAGATATATGATCATATCTATTCGAGATTTTCAGTCTCAATTAAATAGAAGACCTGGAATCCTTCGAATAAGAATAGATCCGAAACAAGTGAAGCAACACAAAAGAGATAGTTACCTGTGAAAGTGAAGAGAAAAGAGGTTAAGATTGATTGACGGGTAGAAGGAAAAGAAAGGAAAAAGGCGTAGTAATCAAACTGGGTATTTATAAGAATCGTTATGTTTTAACAAAAACAATAACTCATTTCATATCCATGAACAGTAGTAACCTTACTGATTGGTGGTGATCTAACTTTGTGTTTGTGTTCCTTTCTATTAAGTTATATAAGGTGGTGTAGAAAGAACTAGCAGCTATGCCTGATGATATATTACTCTCTCTTTATTAAATAGTAGTTGGTGTATAAGCTATTGAGAGAACAAAGGAAGAGGGGGTAAGATAACAGAGAGAGGGACTTATTACTCGCTCTTCACACACACACAGAGGGAGTTTATTGAGAGAGAGAGATAGAAAGTAACAAAGAGAGGCCATTAGAGTCCAATTTGGATGTGTGTGTGTGATGGGGCAGTGAAGAGGGAGAGAAAAAAAGGATGGGGACTTTGTTTGAGAGAGGAGGAGGAGAGAGATATTAATGGGTGAATATGACATTTGGGGGAGTTGCACTCAAGCTGCTAATACAATTGATAGAGGTTTAATGATTCATCCTCCCACCACTCTCTCTAGATCCCTCTGTTTTACATCTCTCTCTCTCTTTTTTTTTACATATGTTGTTTCTTGTTTTTAGGGTCTTAGGAGTTGGGATGAGGTTTAAGAGATTTGATTAGAGAGTTAAGAGTTTTGTTTAAGATTTTTATTCCTTCCTCTAATGATGATCATCATCATCATGATTTCATTCTCTTCTACTATATACCTATGGGGCTATGGCTATATAATGGAAGTTTTGACTTAGAGCACTCTACAAACAACAGTTATGCTACTCCAAATTGCCAATTTACATACCCTTTTCATAACAAAAACAAATGAAATGTAGAAAGGGAAACACCAAAATGCTTATTCAAATTCGAGGAAGAAGTATACTTGAAACAACAATATTTTGTACCTACCAATACTACTGCTAGCTTTTTTCTCAAAAAACAATACTAATGCGCATCAGCCTTTATTTCACAACAAAAATGCCCTCCTTAACAAGCAAGGGACATCAATAACCTTACAAAACTGTCATATGCATGCTTTACTTATCTGCTCAATTTCTACCAATATTCTCTTATTATGTATATCTCTAGGTGGAATTTGAATTTAAGTACATGGATTTAACTACACTAGTTAATATGCTTTACCAATTTTCCATTAATCGTTGGTCGATAGAAAACCCTTTTTCCTTTTTTCTTAAATCGGTAACATATGGTTGCGCGCTCTTATATCGTTTTAGGTGGATTTGATCTCTACATATTTATAGGCATACCGGAGAAGGGAACTGTTTTTGGCTTCACGTGCTCGTACAAACGTTTTTTGCAAACATTAAAGGAAGAAATCAATCAGAGTCCTCGCATAATATGAATATTCAGCTAGAAATTCAGCCTCATTTAGCAAGCATTAAACCGGAATTGATTGGGAAATTCAAGTTTTTAACATAATAAATTAAAGGAGGTAGCTAGCATTTGGCATCCATAATCAATGATCTAGGCCCTATGTAATGACTAATGAGATTAATTAAACAAGCTTATTAAGTCTCTTAATTGATATGACTTCTCGTTGTTGTGCAGCTAGCTCAGAGCTAACATCGTACCTGGATAGGATAGATTCAAGTAAGCCACACTGCCACATCCACCATAATTTGCTTTTTTAATCACTCAAAGCAAAAGAGTGGTTATAAAAGAGCCAAGTTCATAAAGTAGTAAGAGCATAATACCTATGCATAATAACCAGCATTAGCTAGATTGAAAGACGTATCTGATGATGTCAAGGGCCATCCACTTTACTTTTTTTGCTAATTGAGGTGTCTTGTAAGGTGTCTTTTGTGACTAGCAATGGGACGACTATTAGTAGCAGTAAAAAATTTGAAGGATTAAATGCACTTTTCACAGATTTATTATGTTTTCAGACGTTGTGGCTCTATATCCGGCTCGTGTATATACTTGTATATTTTCAGTCATTTGAATGTCTAGAGAGTCGGATTAAAGGATATCCAGGACAAACATCCCAACCATGCGAAACATAACTATTGATCAAGTTCGGAAAGTTCAGAAGTGTGGTGGAACAAACATCTCCGTTGACAAGTCTTTTGATCAATTAAAAGCAACAAGAGACCATGAAAAGTTGACAAAGCCAAGAAATTGCATAATAACCAGCATTAGCTAGATTGAAAGACGTATCTGATGATGTCAAGGGCCATCCACTTTACTTTTTCTTGCTAATTGAGGTGTCTTGTAATTTGTGACTAGCAATGGGACGACTATTAGCTAAATCATTGGAGTAAGTTTCCACGTAGACAAGGAAGGATCTAGTGTATGCTTAGTAATTTTAGAAATTAGGGCAAGACATCATTCACATGAGACATCATCTGCCAAGAGGTAGTAGTACAACAGTAGATTTTCTTTCTTTATTGGTTCAAAATATTGAAGAGCCAATTCAGTGTTCATGGCATCTGCCACTCAATTTGTCAGTTGCAAACATAAGCAATCAGATAAAGCTTATTACCTAGCTACTAACTACCAAGTCTCTCTTACCCAAAATAAATAAATAAATCAAAACAAAAAAAGACCTCCAAATCTCTCCTTAGTCCTTAATCAACCAAGCTAAAAACTCCAAACGCCAATGAGCTTTGCTCTCACTGACTGGTAGTTCGCAACAAAACCTTGACATATAACTTAAAACGTCTATTAGTTTGAACTAACAATCGGTTATAAGAGAGTTAAATGTCTACGCAGTCTCATCTATTATTAGATTCTCTTTAGTGTTGAAAAGAGTGTTCTCACAAAAAATCAGCTTCAAAGTCCATCTCATTAGGACCCCACAGGCTCCAACAAAATGCCTTTTTTCACATGCTTAAATGGCATTTTCTATGGGACCCACATAATGAAAACCCAAAAGATGATCAGATTCACGTACCTTGAATATAAAATCAATGTTTCTATGAAAGAAGGAAAATTGAAAATCGTTGTCAGCTCTAGAAGTTGTAACCACATCATATATGTCCTGTACTAGCAGCTGAGCAGCGACTGGTGAGCTTTTAGATCTTTGCTTACATGAATAAAGCTTAAGTTCGTAAGCATAATGCATTTACATGTCCATGGAAATGACCTATATATATTTCTAATGGAAATGCATGGCTTATGACTAGATGAATGTTTAATTATCAAACACTAAGCAGAACAGATGCTCTAGAAAAAACTCAAACACCTTTGGTATAACCTAATGTTTTTCACCAACTTTTTCATCGGATGAATGATAATTGTTACCTAAAATTTCCAGCCATTCAATTAAGGCATTTTTCTATAAAGGGGGATTCTTAGTTATGGTGAACAAATGCTAATCTAGTTATAGAAGTTTCTCAAATCAATAACTTAAAATGTATATATCCACAATTGGCAAGTATATAGCCTACATTTATAGGCACCGAAAGTGAATTCCACATGATAGAATAAAGATGTGTTAGCTATACCCAACTCCTGAATGCACCATTTACTTTTGTGTTAAACTACACTTAACAAGCGGTATTCAATCAGAATCAAAATTCTATGTCTAGCTCAAATAATTTTGGGTCCATTAAGCAATCGGTCTATTCTTTTACATTTTGAGTAATGTAATTCAATCTTACAAATTTCCACAACTTCTCTGACAACATAAATAATTGAGGGGAAAACTCCCACTGAAGCCTTACATTAGTGGTAAACGAAGCGTTGCGAGAGCATGTTTACTAAGTTGGTAAAATATAATGATGTAGCTAGGTTGATTTTGTAGACTCTCTCGAGTCTAAGTCTCGGTTGCGTCAAACAAAGTAGAAAAACAGTCACGGTAAAAGATGGAGAATAAGATTAGACTTTAAAACAGTGCTTAGGGTGACTGATAGACGCATTGATGTGTCTATTTTAGTCTCAATTCTCTGTATTGTTAGTTCTCGATTTTGCACTTATTTTGGTATTTTATGTCTTTGTAGGTGTTTTTGGAGAAATAAGCTTTTGCGGCGAAATTGGCTCGAAAAGTGGTTTTTTGCGCACGTGGGAGAAAATTACTAAAGGCACCCAGAAGACGCACTACAGGTACCCCGGAAGTATGCTGCAGACTCCCCAGAAAAGTCATAATTACACCTCAGAAGAATTGCTAAAGGGAACCCGAAAATGGATAAGGGGTGACCAAATTACTAAGGGGCACCCAGATTGCTATGGGCACCCTCGGACTGGATAAGGGGAGGTCATCCCCTACCTTTCAAATTCAGAAAAAAGGCGGGAAAACTTTCCAGCGAGAACACAGTTTAGGGTTCGAGTTTCGAGGGACTTCTGAAGAGATTCAAAGGCGGGATTGTGTTGGCATGGACCTGTTAGAGCATAACAGGCCTGGTATGTGTCTTCTAATCGATCAAAATTGGCTGCAGAATCGTGTTGAAGCAAAACAGGGATAGGTGTTCTTCGGGTTTGTATTCACGGGAATTTCTGAGAGAAGTTTTAGCCAGATTAAAGTGTTGGATTGGACTGGAATGAACTTGTCTCGATTGAACAGGCTTAGTAATGGGCTTTAGTTCGATGGAGAAAAGTTTTTTCACGTAAACAAGGAGGTGGATGAGAGCTTCTCGGCAAAACAGGGGAGAGTTTCAAAGCCAGGAGACGCGTAAATAAGAGGAGAAAAAAAAAAAGGAAAGAAAAGCCGTGGCTTGGGAGAAAAGGAAATAAGAGATTTCTCGAGATATTTTGATCTCTGTGGTGTATATATACGAGTGTTGAGGTTCATAGAAGGAGTTCGTAGAGTTTGGGGTCGATTGGAAGCTCTGGTACGAAGAAATCACGCTGCAGAGAAAAGTTCATCTGCTGCTGCAAAACTCAAGAACACCAAGAACATTGAACCGCCCGGTGGCTGTCGCGTAGCGAGTCTTAAATACAACGACAGTGTCAATCAACTATCGTTCTTGACAGTCTTAGAAACTTGTATGATGACGTACGTAACACCATTACGGCGTTACAAATTTCTGTTTTATACAATTTCTTCAATAAAACACCTTTTTGAGCTATGGATTATTATTTTGTGCGTGTTTTTGATATGAGGAGCTAAACCCCAACACTGGGATGACGGAGGAAGCCATATTTCATGCGTGTGGTAATTATATTTAATTCTTTTATGACTACTTGCACTATTATCAATCGTTTTATGATTTTTCTTAATTGATTGTGATGTCGTATGATGATGTATGCTTGGTTTAAGTGCTTTTGATGCGTCATGCTAGTGATTTACAGTCAATCTTTTAAGAATCTACCTTGGCAAAGAATTAGAGTCAATATTATTTGAGCTATAATTGTTTGGAATAAATATAAGAATCGCATGAATGAGTTATGGTGGAATCCTGAGTCTCAGTAATCTCTCGATTTTTGTGACAAACTTGTGAATATATTTCCTCTGTTCTTTAGTATTTTCTTAAATCAAACCTTTACAAGTCTGAGTTGAACGAACTTTACTACCACTTTCTACAACAATTTAAAAACACATCATTGACCTTCAGCCTGGTGTCATTTCCATATGGCTAATTTCTCTGATATGTTTTACTCATTGGAGGTTGTCGAGATCGTTCCGGAGACCATTCTGAAAACAAGGGTATATTTATCAAAGTAAGGGCAACAATTAACCATCTAGAATCATTAGTTTTCCTAATCAAACTATTTAAGCCATTTTTTTTCTGAAAAAAATAATAATAATAAAATAAAAACGGGAACCTAGCTCAGCTGGTCATCCCCGTTTCCCAAAGTGTCATGCATTCTAGGAGGTCCCAGGTTCGAGCCCTAATGGCGTAATATTGCAGGAATTAACATGGAAGGTAGAGTTAGCTTGCCTCCCTTGTGACACAATCTCAGCCCCCCATCCGCTTTGGCTCACTTGGCTAGGTTACCCATGAGGCGAATTGAATTCTTGGTAATCCAATTCCATGAGAATGTGGCCAATTCCTTGACTCAAAAGAATTTTGATTCCTAGAAATCTGATTCCTTCCAAAATAATAGATTTATATTGCAATGGTCTGATAGTTCAATGGAATTGGATTCAAGGGTAAAAACAAAAGTAATTGAATTACCACTTATTTTTTTGGATTTGAGTTCAATTCCTTGGAATTCAATTCTAAGAATTGGATTACCCCATAAATTAATTCCTAGGAATCCAATTCTTCCAACTAAACGAGGTGTCAATGTTTAACAATCGTAACTGTTAGAGCACTGCTTGGTCGAACTTGCAAACGTTGCTATCTAAGCTTGTTTGTCAAGTTTAGTTGCCAAAACTATAAGTCTTGATTTCTAGTCTACTTATAGCTAAGTCTCGGACTAGGATAGAAAGTGTAGTTGAGCTCTAGACTCCACGACGTTCATCATGCAAAGACGAAGAACTACTCAAGGAACTGGTGGAACTTCATCGACTAAAAGGTATGTGGAGACTTGAACTTATCTATCACTCAAAAGTCTATCTACTCTATCTCCTATCTTGAGACAAAAGTCGTATTGCTATATAGACTTCGATTATACACATTTGCTATTTCGAGCCGAGTTTATCTCGCCTATCTATTTCTCGAAATATGTGTTGGTAAGCTTTCGCTTTGGCCAAGTTCATCTTTACAAGTGACGAAAGTCATGTTGATTATTTCAATATCTTGAAAATTGCTTTGATGAAAAATAGTGTGTGAATAACCTCTATTTAACATCCTCTAAGAATGTTTCAATGATTGAAATGAGAGTTTATAATATATAACCTTGAATGCATATAAACATTGTATGCGAACTCATACTTGTGTATGTCCAAAATCCTTGAAATAAAGTATGCGTACTTTACTGGTTCAGGAAGTCCGGAAGCTAAGTCCGCGTACCCGTACACGTACTGCCAGAAGTTCACATCCCGTGAATTTCTGCTGGAGTTTGTGAATTGAAAACAACTCAAACCGGGTACTTAAGTATGTGTACCGGTATGCATCCTTGAGTGGGTTATTTTCTAAGAACGGTTTATTCGTGAACTAAGACATATATAAACTAAGGAATGCATATTTGCAAACCGTGGCTATAATGTTCATGAATCGATTCAAGTGAATCAAAATCGTTTGTGCTTCGATTATGTCTTATATACTTCTATGAGATCTAAGCAATCGAATAACTCTCTAACTAGTTCTTTTGAGTCATTTGAACTAGTTATGGTGAAGATGAATAAGGCTGATATGAAAGTGCTCATATGGCTAGCCATTTGGTTAACTACTGTTGAACCAACTAGGTGTACACGTTTAGGTACGGTTACACAAACCTAGATGAACGTGCATTTCATTTGTGTATAACAAGCTAAGTTCGATCTAACGGTTGAAAGATATTAGATTGAATCTAATCAGGTTTTCTTCTAACAATGAATATTGAATGCTTTGTTACCAAGGTAACTTAGATTGCAAACCCTGATTTGGAGATTATATAAAGGAGAACTCTAGCAACTGGGAAACCTAATCCCCACACCTCCTATGTGATACTAGTTATATAAGCTAGAGTCGATTCTCCTTTAACCTTAGGTTTCTACCGAGACCCCGTAAGTTAATGACTTGAAGACTTCATTGGGATTGTGAAGCCAGACCCAACTATTTTCTTTGTAGTTGCGTGATCTGATCTTGCTGTTTCTATCGTGATTGAGTGCAATCGTAAGATTGCCTTGAGATTAATTTCTCTGATAGGAAAGATAGAAAAGTAGTCACAAACATCTTCGTATCATCGTTTGTGATTCCACAATATCTTGTTTCGCTAGTCGATTAAGATTATTGTGAGGTGACTGGTATTTCTAGGCTGTTCTTCGGGAATATAAGTCCGGTATATCAATTGGTTCCTGTTCACCTTGATTTATCAAAAGACGGAACAAAACTCGTAGGTATTTCTGTGGGAGACAAATTTATCTATTCCTGTAGACTTTTCTGTGTGATACATATTTGTTTATTAAAGTCTTCGACTTTGGGTCGTAGCAACTCTTAGTTGTGGTTGAGATCATCTAAGGGAATCAAGTGCGTAGTATCCTGCTGGGATCAGAGACGTAAGGAGCACAATTGTACCTTGGAACAGTGTGAGATTGATTGGGGTTCAACTACAGTCCAGACCGAAGTTAGTTTGTAGTAGGCTAGTGTCTGTAGCGGCTTAATATAGTATGTGTTCAATGTGGACTAGGTCCCGGGATTTTTCTGCATTTGCGGTTTCCTCGTTAACAAAACTTATGGTGTCTGTGTTATTTCTTTTCCGCATTATATTTTGTTATATAATTGAAATATCACAGGTTGTGCGTTGAATCGATCAATTGGTAAAACCAACCTTTGGTTGTTGATTGAAATTGATTGATCCTTGAATATTGGTATTTGGTACCGTTCAAGTTAATTTCTCTTGTATTCAATCAGACTCGCATATTTCTATTTGTTTGAGTAAGGATTGAATCGAGAAATTGAGATATAACTCTTTGATATACTTTTTATTAAGATTGAGTCTGACTGTCTAGTTGATTCTCTTAAAAGTATATTGGAGTTAGTCCATACAGATTGCTAAGCGAAATATTGGGTGAGGTTGTTGTACCCCCACTTTTTCAATAACTATGTTATGTCGGTGTTCTCTTTTTCATAATCATGTGTATGGTTCAAAATCACATATATACATATCGTTCTTTCTTTTTTTGTGTTTTTTTTTCCTTCGTGGAAAACATATTATACTACGTTCATATAAAATAAACTAGTGATCTGATTACATGGCTGCTTATAAGAATATATATAAAAAAAAAAACTAAAAAAATAATAATTAAAACCCAAGCACATACGACGAAGTCTACTGCAAGCAATTAAATTGCAAAGATAAGGAACCATGACCCCCCACCCTTTTATAAATAGTTGTGAGGAAGGATGGTGTAATCCGGAATCTGCTCTTACTGTTTAAACCAAATGTCTTCTTCTTTAATAAATGATGCTCCAGAGTATTTTACCCCATAATCTTGTAAATCCAAAAAAACCTGGATGCCCTCAATTCTTCGTGTTGAATATGAACCTAAAGTTATGTTGACTTGAATCGTCGACGTTCTTGATGAATCGAGAATAGCAAACCACGAATACTATGAAGATTTGATAGAATTGCTTTTTAAAGCGAAAAAAAAATTATCCCGAGAAAAAAAGAAACAATCGTCCAAATAATGAAAATATTGTAAGAATATTTCTACACATAGAAATATCCTCTTGGGCCATGTAATAACTTGGTTAATTATGAATATTGCTAAATACGTCGGTTACAATTTTGGGATCCTTTCATATTCCCTCTTCCTTGATGGACGGTCAAGATTGGATGTTAATTCTAAATCCTATGAACCCTGGTCCTCCTTCTACCTATAAAAGGAACTCAATAATTGTTAGAGCATGGCTCGGTTGAACCCACCAAGCGTTGGTATGTCAAGTTTGGTTTTCATATTTTAGTGAATCAAAACTCATGTTAAGAGTCGCTTGATTATGTACTAGAGTTAAACTTCGTATAGGTTAGCTTGAAAGTATTAGGATATGAGACATTACAAGTATTGCAAAGACTTGAAGATGTGAAGAAGCAAAGAGCTACAACGACAACAATCATCCTTCCACTTGAGGTTAGTGATATTTGACTTGAACTGTTTCATTACCTAACGTATCTTTCAAGTCGTGCATATTGAAAACATAAATGCGAAGCATATTTGAACTCTAGATAGACATAGTATCAGGAATACAATACGAGGTTTATTGCTTAACCATTAAACTTTGTAGATAAGACATCGTCATAATCATTTGAATGCTATTGTGATAATGTATGGGTATGAGGTGAGGATTTCATCCTAGGGAACAATGTTTACATGTGTTCTAAGGAAGTAAGTTCATAAACTTGTTTGTGAACCGAAAAGGAAATTGCCAGGTGTTATTGGTTTTGTTATTCATTGCATATCTTATGAACAACCAATATGTGTGATAGAGTATAACCACTCACAACTTGTTGTGTTCTTGGTAGAACTGTTCACAAAGGCCTAACTTATGTATTGGTATAACTTTTATTAGTAAAACCGATCTTAAGTAATCACCTGTGGTATGATCGGATTTTGTATGTCTGACCTTGTAAGGGAATGGGAATCGATCGATGTAAGGGAAAGGGAACCGATCCTAGTAAGGGAAAGGGAACCAATCCTAGTAAGGGGTGCAGTACATCAAAGGGAACCGATACTTGTATAGGGTGCAACAAGGTTTATAGCAGAAAGAGGAACCGATCCTATGGACATGTGCAACTCATATAAGTTAGATATCATATATATGTGAGGAACCGATCCTAGTACCTAGTCAACCAAACTTTTGGTAAGCTAGTGTGACTATGCACAATACTCACATGGAGGTAGAACCGAAACTTGTTTTGGTAGAACCGTAAACCCATGATTGTGATTAAATGTTGGTTTGATCAATCACATAGTTCTTGAAAGTCAGATGAACCAATTCTAAAATTGTTTGGAATTGTGGCAAATCGGTTTCAAGGTTGTAAGTGTGAAAGAGAACTTACAAAGTTAAGATGTCGACAAACTTTGAACACGTGTTGTGAATGTTTATTTCTATAATTGTTCAAAGATATTCCTTAACGGCTAAGAGAAGAGAATCCCAGGATCGAAACATAAGTAAGTTAAGAATCTTTTAGTTAAGGTTATTAATTTCATTTTGTAGGGAAATTACAGAATTAGTAATGTGCATTTACTAATTAGATTTTCCGAGAGATTTTGATCGTTATTTTTGGACAGAGCATTTCCAGGAATTATGAAAACCGAATCTGTGCTTTTATGAATATCTTGAGAATATTTTCGGTTTTGGAAATTCCTTGGTGTCCAAACTTCCTTGTCTATAAATACACGAATTTTGCCTTTATAGAAAACTAATCCTTCGTAACAACAGATTTACTCTTTTGTTGTTGTTACTGGTGTAGCCGCCTATTCGGAGAGGAGAGTAACCTAATTAGGAGAAATCTCTTACGGCCGCTCAATTTAAAGTCTTCTTTGGTATTGAGAAGCTCTAGCGCGACCCATTGGTGGGAAACTAGATAATTGCGGTTTATTTTTGTTTTCGATTGATTTGATTGACTAACGGTGGTTGAAATCTGATTGCACCTAGTTTGTTTATTCTTGAGAATCTTCTCTTCTGATATAAGATTCACTCAAACTAGTTCAGAGTTTCGACAGGGATCTTTAGACTGTTGTTAGTTCTAAGGACGGTCTTGTGATAATCCATTGTTAACAGACTCCGTTCTGTGCGTGATTGATCACAAGAGATTCAAGTGATTGTGTGCAGGTTTTTTTTTGAAGATTTAAGAAGATTTGAAGACAAAGAAGATATTGAAGATCTGACTTGGGTTTTATAATCTTTGGTGTGCACAATACTTATTTCGGTAAAAGAGGATCCAATTAATAATCGGTTTATCCTTTTGGTAGATTGGATTGATTAATTGAGTAGATCGGCATCAATACGTTTCCTTGTGATTAAAGGTATTGATTGGCTTAATCTTAAACGATTACCTTTGGGTGATTGAACATAAGATAGATCTAAGGACCCGACGAAGGAGTTTATGTTAAGATAAACAGAAGAGCCTTTGTCCGACTCATATCACTTGGTTGAATAGAGTTGATACCAAATAGATTTGTTGTTCCTTTACTGTTTAGAATACGAACCAAAGGAATTGTTCCAAGTACGTGACTTATTCACAAGTCGGAGGCGTGATAATACAGACGGAACTAAGTGAACTATAGGGTTAGTTACTTGGTCTCAACTATACGAAGTTAGGTGTAATTTTGTGTAGCAGCTTAATCCTGAGAGTATTCAATTCTGGACAAGGTCCAGGGGTTTTTCTGCATTTGCGGTTTCCTCGTTAACAAAATCTTGCTGTGTCATTTACTTTTATTTTCCGCATTATAATTGTTTTATTATAATTAAAATAAATCACACAAATGTTAATTCCTATTTACTTGATAAGCAATCCTATTGTGTTTGGTTAAGTTCGAACCTTTGTATCAAGTAAACATACTTCGTTGTTGTATTGTCTCGATCTCGTATCCATAGAAGATCACACGAAGTGTGAACCGATTAGTTGTATTGTCTCGACTCAGTCCATAGACAATCACTTTCGGAGAAAGGACTTATAGGTAGGAAAAGTTTTAGCTTGAGGTATATTTGGGTACCCTCACCTTTTCAATAACCATCAGTATTGGTTCAAGAATTTTCATTATTCATTACACAAAAGGTCAAGAAGGAGAAACTAAGAGTTTCTCAAGGTATTCTACTATACAGTTGTTCTTGCCGGACATCTTGGATTCAATCAAATGGCATCGTCAGGTACTCTTCCTAACACAACTATTCCTACGATGTGATTATCATGTTTGTTCAAAGATCCTTTATGTATAAAATAAAACTTATAAATATGAGTCGACAGATACAACAAAACAAAATAAACAAAAGATGGAATCAAAAACCAAATAACTGAAACGCATCAAGTCTAAAAAGTTATTGCTCAGATCAAACCCACATAGGCTAGATTTGACCAAGATAGTGACTGAAGCTTTGTTTTTGTTTTATTTATTTTTTCGTTTAGAGATCATGGATAAGAAATATGGTTTTTTTTTTTAAATGTAGCACATATTTTATTTATAACCCAAAAAGTTTGAGTTAATAATATTAGGAGAAAGCTTAATTTACAACCCATATTTTATTTCCACCCGGTGTAATGGATTTTAAGTTGTTAATTCGAAGTGGATTATACTGGAGAAAACTTAATTGATCGATTTGTTGGAAGTTGTTTGAAGGACACGTTTATTTTTATTGTACATAATGATGTTTTAAAACTTCAATCTGCTCGAAATATTATTATGGTATTTCATGAAACAAGTTTGAAATGTCAATTCATTGCCCGTAATAAGTCAATTTCATGGCATCAGAAGGGGTAATCAGTTAAGTATAGTCTATCTTTATAGTATTAAGTACATTACTGACTTGTTTTGTGAAAGGCTTAGCGAATGATCATATTTGATGATAAGTATCCAAAATGAACTAGGTAATGAATATGTTGATTCGTTATCTCAAACTCAAAATCCTGAAAATCCTTTAACATGTATAATTTTGTTATCTCAACTCAAATTCTTGTCCTTTGACATTCACCAAGGTTAATTAAGGTTAGGTTGTACATGTTGAATCATGAGTGATATTGCAATGATTAAGAGCAAGTTGTTAGTAGTTAACGTGTTTGACTATCAATATCCTTTTGTTTATTATGGTAAGAATGTCAGCTTTATATCTGGTTATGGTGGTGGTAGTAAGAGGTGAAACCAAGAATTCTCTTAGTTAAGATCATTCCTAATTTCAAGAATGTCTTTTTATAAAGGCATTGGTTTTACTTATGTCTCAACTAGTGATTCTCAAAGATTTTGTATTAATTTTTATCAAGTTGGGCGTCAACTTCGTCAAAAGATAGATCATAATTCAACTAAGTGTTTCTTCACATATGCACTACCTAAGACACATGCATATCCACTCCAAATTGTTTATCTAATGTTTCTTCTGTGCAACAACTTTCTCAACCTCATGTTAATGTTGCTTGACTTAATAACGATCCTTATGATCTTCAACACCGTATTGGCTTTCAGACTCAAGTGTTTTAACTCATATGACTAGTGATCATTCCCCTCACAGAATACTCCCTCTTATACCGATAAGGACAATGTTATGGTGGGTTTAATAATACTTTATCCCGGCTCGACCAGAACATATATTGGAACCCAAAAATATTAAGTTCCAATTTTATAAGTTGTATCTAAGAAAATGAAATATTTTCGTTATTATTTATAATCAATCTTCTCAAAAATATTTATGATTGTTCATTTCTTTTCGTGAAAGTTTTTCATAGCCTAGTAAAAATAATGGGATTTTTGAAACCTCCGAATTAAAATAGCTAATTTGCATTACCTCCTAAAATAATTGAAATAAGTGAGTGCAACCCCTTTCTTCTCGGTCAATTTTTTCATGACTACCCACCGGTTTCTTCTAATACTATTATCACCTGGTCACAGAAACGAATTTTGGGAACTATGCAATTATATTTCCATATGATATTATTCTATTGTAGATGAAAATTTTCTGTGAAAAATAAAATTACGAATCACTTACCGATTTTCTTAACTTCACTTAAAATATATATGTATATATGATTTAACCCAGAATTGGAATTTAATTATTTCTCTAATGGATATTAGATAAATAAAGGAAATCTTTTACAGAAGAACACATTAAAAACCCAAAAACCCTTTGGTAGAAGTATGATTGTTTCATCCATATTGCATACAGTAAACAGATATTCAACAACCCATGGAGAAATCCAAGGATTTTTCCAGCAGTGTCTATCATTATCATTATGCTTAACAAGTACACAATAAAATGGTCATATTATCTTGGTGTGGCATAAACCAGCTACATGAGAACAAAAAATGATCAGTTGTTAGGGCAATAACATCAAAAATAGGAAGGACACAAACATAGACTCAAGTTACTTCAAGTGAAGGCGACTCCCATGTGGTATGCTTTTCCCCATTTCCCAATACTGTTTACCTCTCATTTATGGTAAAAAGAAAAAAGCGACCAAGTAGTACCAATTATGATAAACAAATTCAATCTTTTGCAAGTTCTAACTCTCTCTCTCTCTTCTTCTTCTCCTCTCTCCAAGGCGATTTCCGGCGACCAAAACCCAAACTCCGGCAACCTCTAACTGCTCAGATCTACTCCTTTTGGAGTGGATCTGAGCAGTACCCACCTTTTCTTTTTTAGTTTTAGCAAGTTATTTCATAAATTAGCTAGGTTTTTAATGTTTTTTAGGTTTAGTTTTGGGATCTATTCCCCTTGCCGGCGGCAAGTTGTCTCCATCTTCATGGTGGTTCTTTCTATGCTTTTATAGCATCTTCATCGACTTTCATAGTCGTTCTTTGTTAATGTTCATAGGTTTCAAGATCATCGTTGACGAACTCCGTGACCAGGAATCTTCATCGGTATATTCAAGACTCAAAGCAAATCACTCCTATTTTGGAGTATCTCTTTCTCAAGAAGAAGAAAATCAACAAAAATGGTGGACTTGTGATCCGAAAACCATTTCTCCTCCGATTCAATCGGTTCTTACATACATTTTCTAGTCTTTTTAAAGGTGTTCTTTCTCTTTTCTTGCTAGAATACTTGGTTATGTACTAGTATTGTATGGTGTTTCTCTATTACTTTATCTTGATGTCTTGAAACTCTTTGTAAACTTAACATTGAATTATTAATGAAGAGTTGATCTTTTATCAAAAAAAAAAAAAAAAAAAAAAAAAAAAAAAAAAATTCAATCTTTTGCTGTAATTTGAGACCCACAATTTATTTTTGGAACTTCTGGATTTTTCAACCTTTTGGATCTGTTCTCTTCTTTCTTTGTCCGTTTTTTCTTCCTAACTTTCTCATGTAAGGTGCTGCTGATTATGGTATTCTACTTCCATGCCAGTTTATGATGGCCATGTTGGTATAGGCCAATTGGAGCCCCTCCTTAAACTTTTCTCTTAAATATCATAAACCTGGGAGAACTGAAAGTCTGTTTTTCCTCTACGAGTAATCTTGATTAACATGAGTTAACAGCTGTGACAATTGCATAGAAATGGAAGCAAGTTGGTGTGTTGTTATTTAGGTCAGTATCCATATTTCGTAATTAATGTTCTTCTAAGTTTGGTGGTTTATAAATGTGGAAGGGACACTTTGGCTCAACCGTACTAGTGTAAGTCTTCAGCGTTTAGGATTGGTGTTATTTTTGAAAATTCACCTTTCTGTGGTGTTGTGCAATGAGAAAATAAAGCAGTTTGAGATTTGGTAAACTTTGTTTGTAAAGATTAATTAGTTAGAAAAATATGTTAGGTTTTAAAATTTAAAAAGCTACTACAGTAAATCATTTGCTTGGGGTGCCTGTAATACTTAGGCTTTTGGTGAAGGTGTTAGTGGTGGTAATGTCTTTTCTTTAAAAACGAGGATTCCATTACCGTTCAACTTAGAAGTATATATTGTCTAGGCTTTTGAGTAGGGGTGAGCATGGGCCGGTATGGACCGGTTTTCACCTCATCCGCATCCAATCCAATATATTACGGATTTTAAATTTGGCATCCGCATCCAATCCAACATCCAACGGATTTGCATCCAACGGATGAACGGATTTTGCGGATAATCCGATAGATTTGTGTTAGTTAAAATTTATAATGAAAAAAATAAAGCCTATATAGATGACTTCTCATAGAACCTACACGTTTTATATATGTATATAAATATAGAAGTGTCATGGACAACACTCCAAGCAAACACCTAAAAATTCTAAAACTATCCATATATTTTCTGGAAACTATATAAATGCCCTTAATCTAACGGGTATGGATGTCCAACGGATTTTCAAGGTCGCATCCGGGTCTGATCCGTAATTCGTTGGATTTCAAAAATTCCATCCGTGTCCAATCCATTAGCAAACGGTCCGAGCATCCATCCGCACAAATACGGTTGGTCCCGGATAAAATGCTCACCCCTACTTTTGAGTGTTAAGATAACGGGTGTTTAAGTTTCATAGGTGACACAGTCTTTTTAAGACCTTTCCACTCTTCAAATACCGTTATGCAGTACCATAGCGCATACTATTGAAATGCAGTACGTTATGCAGTTCCTACATTATATATATGGTCTCATGAACACAACATTCACCAAATGCTTAGTTCTAAATTTTGATGACCGTTCCGTTACAGTTTTGTACCAAACAGGAAGCACAAAAACTGTGCATGAGAAATACTCGGGGTAAAAGTTGGGGTGACTAATTAGGCATCAATCTAGATAAGATCCAGGGAGAGAAAGGAACAGAGATCAAATCAGAGTGAGAGATGAAGAAACCCTTGTTACAGAGCTGACATCATAAAAATAAATAGTCCAAAAACAAAATTGTAGTAATTGTTATGTGTACTTTTTTTAGGGTTTTCACATAGCATAACACACCTTGGAAAATGGCGAAAAACTTATTCTGTCTAGTAGTTACTGGAATATCTTCTTTCTTTTTTGTGGTGGGTTGCAACTGAATGATCAAAAGTCATGCCTAGATTTATCTCACTTGCAAATTCATTGTAGATTCTTTTTGATGATGCATGATTTCAAATTTTCTATTGGTCCCCTATGAACTGCCCTACAAATAAACATGAATGGATGCAATGGCTCTAAAATATATACACATATATCAGTTTCCTCAATATGTCATGTTTCTACATTTTGAATAAACATAAGCACATAAAATTCAGCTGAATCAGGTTCATGCCAAGCCGAATTCATCATACTAAAACAGTTTTATGTACAAAACAAAGCAGGTTTTTGCAATAAATTATATGCCCTAAACCGTACCTATTTGTTCCTATCTTCTTAACTTATATCCCCTAGGCCAAGTAGCTATGGGGTCACTCTACGTATGCTATTTCGGGATCTCTCATCTCTATCGTCATAGAAAATTGATTACATGAGCGTCCAAACTCCAAAGCAAAAATTGATCTTTGTGGCCTAACGTAAGTCCTTGGTGGTAGCTTTTAACTCTGCACCGGCAACACGATGCCGAGCAAAAAAACACAATGCCATAAAGGGTTTGGGCAAAGTATGATCAGCTGGAAATGCACATTTGAGCCATGAATGTTCATGAGAATACCACCCTTTTGTAGGTAACATAGATAAATTGGCTCACACATAATGAGGAATCTGACTTCGATAGATGGGGTGTTAGAGGTTCGAAGTCCCGCTCCCTTATGCGGAAGTTGTTACCTCTTCATAGTTTTAGTAATTATATTCGTGGTAGGTAGTTATGTGCATTATATGTCTTCCTTGTGTTATATAATCCAACGGACTTCAAATGTTGTCACAGCAAGAAAGAAAACAGACCCACTCCCCATACTGGTTGTCCCGACTTAATTGATCCAATTAGGTCCTCATAAACGTAGCATCAAATTCGTCTATTTACTCAGTTTTGCTCTCGGACTCCTAAAAACAACTTGGTTGAAAATGAAAGGGTACTGCCAAACCTCAAACACAAGTAGCCAAAATCCACTCGCTTACAATGGCGCACAGTATGTAGTTTAGAACCCAGCTGTTAACTTGCATTACTGCAATTCTCAAAAAAGCCTAACAACAATAGTAGGTGAAAGCTCCTTACGACCTACGAAAGAGGGAAAATTTTCAAAGCTCTTCATCTTGTACCTGGGACCACCAAACGGGAAAGATGTAAGTATAAAACTTTTAGGTATCAATCTGCACAGAAACTGTTAAATGGACCCATCAACAACTGCATGTACTAACTCCTACCCTTAAACTTGCTTAATGTGAATCAATCATACAAAGATTATATAAGTAAGGATTACACTCGATCCGTGAAACAGATAGGAAGAAAATGTTCACAGTTCGGAACGATAAAACGTGTTCCTAAAGAAATGTTGCGGGGGAATTATCTTTTGAGTAGTGCATGCCTCTCATTACAGTAAAGATACTCCGTAACGAAGATATCTTTTAGCTAGAGACAGACATATTCTTGCTACTATAGGGTTGGGCATCTTTGGAACGGCATATAAGTCACTTAGGCACCCGAAGAACATACTATTGGATATCATTATGGTTGTTAAATCGTGAATCGCATCGCGAATCGTTTTTTATTTTCAAGGATCGAATTGTATGTCGAATCGAGAATCGAAAATTCATGGTAAATTTCTAAATACATATTGGAGGTATAGATTAGTAAGTTTAAGTATATATTGTTAGTATTATAGATATGAATAATGAAGAATATATAACACAATTTAGTGTTCAGATCAGTGGTGAGGCACTTAATTAGATGGACATGGCTCTTGATCAGTTCGAATCTTGTTCTCTAACGCGAGTCAAAATGTCTCAAGGAAAAATATTTTTAATAAAAATCACATGGAAAGAACAGATTTAGACTTTTCTGGCTTATGAATCGGTATAAATCGCACGAATCAAAATGTGAATCGTAAGATTCACTATAGAATCGATTCATAATTGGGATCGAATCATTTTGGGAAATTTTGAAGAGAATCGTAAGATTTCAAAAACTATACCACCAATTAGGCGCCTAAAGAACGCGCCAAGTGAGTGATTTCTATTTTTCAAATATAATGATTCATTTTCCAGTGAGGTGGATTTTAGACTTTTGCTTGCATTTGTATGGTATATTCCATTTCCGTAGAATTCCATTTGCATGGTATATTGCATTTGCTTGGATTTTAGATTTTTATTAATTTTTTTTTTCTTTTTTTTATAGAAATTTAAGCACATTCTCTCCCCGAATCTGAGAAAAAATGTATTGTTCCTTCCGTAATTACTGGCCCTCTGAGATTGGCAGAAAAATAAGGTAATGAAAATAGAGCCTAGCTTCTTTGGCTTTAATGTCCTCCCCGACATAGCTAGTGCATGGTGTATGAGTACGCGTTGCCCTGGTAGTTCATCTAAGGTTGTGTTTGACATGAGTTAATTCCATGGGCGTAGTTATCTTTCAATGGAAATAATGAGTGAAAAGGAGGGTACCAAATACACCACCAACTTTTTCGTTCAGCAACCTCTATGGACAAAACTAAATACAATTGCAAGTAGACCAACTTAATGATCCTTGACAATATGTATATAGAGTTTATATCTCTACCCCTTCTTAATCAGCATGTATAAGACAATGAGTGTGTGAACCTGATTGTTAAGAGGAGTACTTGGACGATCTCAAAAATCAATATCCAAGATCAATCTTGTCGTATCCAAATAATCCAATCATAATTATGTCAAGTGATTAAACTTGTTATCTATCTTTCAAGATACGAATTCTACAAGAACAAGTCTCGTAATCGATCACAATTAGATGGACGTATCCAATTAGATTGAATATGTATAACTTGCATAAATACAATTATAAAGATAAAAAATATAATGCGGAAAAGGAAAAACACAAGACACCAGAGTTTTGTAAACGAGTAAACTGCAACTGCAGAAAAAACACGGGACCTCGTCCAGATTTGAACACCGAACTGTATTAACCAACTACAACCACTAGCCTGTTATCATACTTTGGAGTGGAATGTAGATGGGATCGAATCAACTCTCCAAGCGATTTAGTTACAACCGCACTCCATACGTCTCTTGAACCTCGCAAAGTTCTACGCACTTGATTCCCTTAGCTGACGTCCTTTACAGCCTAAGAGTTGTTTCAGCCAATGTGAAGACTTTTGATACCAATTTTCCTCTAGCATATAAGCCTATTTGATTCCATTCAGATAGAGAGATCACGGTGTGGAAATATGTTTACAATTGACAAGCTAGCAAACCTGACAAATCCGGAACTTACGACTCCTGAAGAGCAGCCTAGATTCTGAAACACCTCTCAAGAACAATCTTCAAAAGATCAATTTTCATATATCTATCTTGGGGATCACAAAGTCTGAGATGAAGAGAACTTTGCGATTTCCATCTATTTTGCCTGAAAGAGATTACGAAATCCTCAAAGCGAGGTTTTTTAGTCGTAAACCTAATTTTCTCAAAGGAAACCTAGGTTCATAGAGGACGACTCTAGCTCAACTAGGACACAAAGTGTCAGGGATTTAATTTTTCAGTTGAAATAGCACCTCTATTTATAGATTTTTTTAGAGCATTGTTCGGTCAAACTCGCAAGCGTTGTTATCTCAAGCTTGTTTGTCAAGTTTAGTTGATCAAAACTATATCTTGATTTCTAGTCTACTTATAGATATATCTCAAATTAGGATAGAAGTGTGTAGTTGAGCATTAGACTCCACTACGTTCACCAATTGAAGAAGAAGATCTACTGAAGAGCTTGAAGGAACTTCGATGACAAAAGGTATGTGGAGACTAATACTTATCTATCACTCAGAAGTTTATTCAATTATATCTTTTAATGAGACTAAGTCTTATAGCTCTATAGACTTTGTGTTATACACATTTGAAATTTCGAGTCGAGTTTATCTCGTTTATATAATTCTCGAAATACGAGTTTATAGCTTAGAATATTTCATCTTCTACTTGACAACTTTAGTTGTAAACAATTCTTTTATTGGAAACTAAATATTAAGTCAAATTCATGAGAAAATTACTTTGAACTTCTTACATGATTTATGTGAGACAATCATTTGATGTTAACTCGGGATGTTTCGTATTAATCAAATAATCATTTGAAAATTACTTGAAGCTAGTGGTATGTGTAAGATTACCATTGTCGTTTTCTAAGGATGTTTCAAATTGATTAAAAGAGAGTTTTAGAACTACTACCAATGTCTGGATACAACAAAGTATGCGTACAATGTATGCGAACTGTGAAGTGCTAGCTCGAGTCCCGAACTCTTGTTTGCGAACTGTGTTTGCGGACGAGTTTATCTGTGATGGGTCCGGAATTGTGGTTTGCAAACAGTAGTTGTGAACGGCGAAACTAGACAAGGTCCGGAATGGTAGTTTGCAAACTCAGTGGTTAGGTTCTAAAATCGGTAAGTATGACAACTTGTTCACATACTCTGTATGCTAACTATTGTCTATACTTATGAACTCAGGTTCGTTTGCGAACTCTATTTGTGAAATGAAGTCCCTGATTCTTAATGCTTTGAGGTATGCGAACTCGGTTTGCAAACCGTGGCATTATGTTCATGAATTGGTTATTGTATGAGTATTTTGTACACTTACAAAACCAAGCCGGATTTGTTTCAAATGCTTCATATATATTTCTATGAGATAGTGAACATTTGAACAACTCTCTTAAAACACATATAAATACATTTGATTACTTATCATGATTGGTTGATTATCAGATTGAGTCTAGAAGTGTTAGATGAATATAGCTAAGCTAAAAGTGTTCATAAGGCTAACTTCGGTTAACTATTACTGATCCAACTTGTTATACACGTTTAGGTATGGTTCATCCGTATCTAAATATATGTATATTTCATTTGTGTATATCAAGCTAAACCATCAAATGGTGAAGATTGATTGCTTATTTTCTAAGCAAACTTAGCTTCAATCTTAAATCAGGAGTTCATCTAACGGTGAAGCAACCCTGATTTGAAAGACTATATAAGAAGAAGCTCTAGCATCTGGGAAACCTAATCCTGACACTTTTGTGGGTCCTAGTTGCAAACTAGAGTCGATTCTCTATTAACCTAGGTTTCTAGTTCTTCTGAAAACCATTACTAGGTTTAACGACTTAAAGACTTTGCTTGAGATTCGTGAAGCCAAGTCCAACTATTTTCTTTGTACTTGCGTATCCTGATCTTACTTTTTCCATCGTATTGAGTTTAATCTTCTCTAAGCTTTTCTCGAGATTTATCTCCGATAGGTTAGATATAAAAGTAATCACAACAATTTCTTCATCTCAGACTCTTATGATTCCGCAATAACTTCTTTTGTTAATCAGTTAGGTTACTGTGAGGTGACTAATATTCTAGGCTGCTCTTCGGGAGTATAAGACCGTATTATTAGTTGAGTTTCCTGTTCACCTTGATCTTTATCTTAAGACGGAAACAACAAATAGAATAGAATTATCTGTGGGAGACATATTTTTTTTATAAGTCTTTGACTTTGGGTCGTAGCAACTTCTAGACTGTAAAGGACGTCGTCATCTAGGGGAATCAAGTGCGCAGAGTCTTGCGAGATTCAAGAGGCGTAAGGAACGCGATTGTACCTTAATCAGTGTGAGACTTGGTTAGGACTCAACTGCATTCCATTCTGAAGTTAACTTGTAGTAGGCTAGAGTCTGTAGCGACTTAATACAGTGTGGTGTTCAAGTCTGGACTAGGTCCCGGGGTTTTTCTGCATTTGCGGTTTCCTCGTTAACAAAATTCCTGGTGTATGTGTTATTTCTTTTCAGTATTATATATATTTTTATATAATTGAAATATCACAGGTTGTGTGTTGTTCAATAACAGTTTATAAACCCAACCTTGTTTGTTGGATATAACTTGATTGACACTCGGACACTGGTATTTGGTACTATCCGAGTTATTCCCTGTTAGATCATAGCTCGGTTGAACCCACCAACCGTTGGTATGTCAAGTTTGGTTGTCATATTTTAGTAAATCAAAACTCATCTAAAGAGTCGCTTGATTATTTACTAGAGACAACTTCGTATAAGTTAGACTAGAAATTCTAGGATTATGAGACATACAAGTATTACTCGAAGACTTGAAAAATGTGAAGAAGTAATAAGCTACAACGACGACATCATCCTTCCTCTTGAGGTTAGTAATATTTGACTTGAACTGTTTCATTCCAAACGTATCTTTCAAGTCGTGTTATATTGAAAACATAACTGCGAAGCCGTGAATTATAATCTAGTAGTGAGACATGATCACGTGATCATAGTGTTAAGGAATTAGAATACGAAGTATAACATTTATATTTTGAACTTCGTATATAAGACATCGACATAATCGTATGAATGCTATTGTGATTATGTGTATGGGTAAAGGTGAAGATTTCGTCATAGGAAACAATGTTTACATTTGTTTAAAGGAAGTACATTCATGAACTTTTTTTATGAATCGAAAGGGAAATCGCTAGGCTTATTGGTATTGTTATTCATTGCATATCTTTGGATTACCAATATGTGTGTGTTGGTAGAACCGATCATAACTTGTTATGTATCTTGGTAAAACTAATCACAGTGCCTAACTTATGATTTGGTAAGACTTTTATTAGTGTAACCGATCCTTAGTAATCACCTAAGATGGTATGATCGATATTTGTAATTGGTGTGACCGATCCTAGTAATTGGTGTGACCAATCACAAAAGAGTTGTGTAATCGATCCTTGTAATTGGCGTAACCGGTCCTAGTAATTGGTGTAACCGATCCTAGTGACTTATGTAACCGATCACAAGCAATACCATGAGAATATGGTAACCGGTCCTGGTAATTGACGTAACCGATCCTGGTAACTGATGTAACCGGTCCCAGTAACCATATTAAGGTAGAACCGATCCTTGTGTTTGGTATAACCGTAAACCCATGATTAGTGATTTGATATTTGATTAATCACATAGTTGTCGTGGAATACAGATGAACCAATTCTAAACTTGTTTGGAAGTGTGCTATAATCGATTCCAAGATTGTAAATATGAAAGAAGATTTACAAAGAAAAGATGTCAACATACTTGAACATGATCAGTAACTCTTATCTTTTATTGTTCAAAGATATTCCTTAATAACTCAAGGAGATCCCAGACCGAAATAAATTAAGAATCTTGTAATTAAGTTTGTTAGTTTTATATGCTTTAATTACCAGAAATTAAATGCATATCTCTGGAGAATAAAAATTGGTAATGTGCATTTACTAATTGGAGATTTTCTAGTGAGATTTCAGAAATATTAGACAAAGCATTTCCAGGAATTATGAAAACCGATTTGGGCATTTATTGCATATCTTGAGAATATTCGGTTTTGGAAATTCCTTGGTGTCCAAACATCCTTGGTCTATAAATACCCAAGTTTGCATTTCGAGAAAACCAACCTAAGAGCCACGCAAACTCCATCTTATTTTTGTTTCTGGTGGATCCGTCTATCCGGAGAGGAAAGTACCCTAATTAGGCGAAATCTCTTAGGACCGCTCGTTTAAAGATTTTTGTGGGATCAAGAAGCTCTACGAATACCATTGGTAGGAAACTAGATAATTGCAGTTTATTTTAGTTTTCGATTGATTTGATTGACTAATAGTTGTTGAACTTTGGTTGCACCTAGCTTGTTTATTCTTGAGAATCTTCTCTTCTGATATAAGATTCACTCAAACTAGATCGAAGTGTCGACATGATCTTTAGAACTGTTTGTAGATCTAAAGACGTCTTGTGATAATATGTTGTTAACAAACTCCGTTCTTTGCGTGATTGATCACAAGAGATGCAAGTGGTGTTGTGCAGGTGTTTATTGAAGATTAAAGAAGAATTGAAGACAAAGAAGATTTGTGATTTGGTTTTTATATCTTTGGGTGTGCACAAACCTTGTTCGGCTAGGATCCAACTAGAATTGGATTTATTCGATTGATTAGTTGTGTAAGATCGGCATCACCTTATAATTTCTTATTTGATTCTATGTTGATTGATTGCAAATCTAAACTCTGCTACTTCGGTAGTTGTTGGATAGATTGATCTGATTAGGCAAAGGAGTTTATTGGTTAAACAGAAGAGCCTTTGCATATGACTTGAGATATCTTCATCTGAAAGAATCAAGAGAGTTGTTACCAAATAGATTTGTTGTTCCTTTACTGTTTGGAATACGATCTAAAGGAATTGTTCCAGTGCGTGCACTTATTGAATGTCGGAAGCGTATGGATACTGAAGAAACTAGGTGAACTATAGGTTTAGTTTCTTTGTCTCAACTATACGAAGTTTGTTAGATTTTGTATAGCGGCTTAATTCTGAGAGTATTCAATTCTAGACTAGGTCCCGGGGTTTTTCTGTATTTGTGGTTTCTTCGTTAACAAAATCTTGTTGTGTCTTTTACTTTTCTATTTCCGCAATTATAATTGTTATTATAATTTAAAGTAAATTACACAAACGTTAACTCTGTATTACTTGATAGTGATCCTATAGAGTTTGGTTAAGTACGAACCTATATCAAGTAATCACACTTTGATTGTTGTATTGTCTCGATCTCGTATCCATAGACGATCAGACAAGGTGTGAATACCGATTTGTAGTATTGTCTCAACTTTGTCCACAGACAATCACTTTCGATAAGAGTACTTATAGGTGGATAAATTAATGATTGTGGTGTATTTGGGTACCCTCGTCTTTTCATTCCCGTAAAAATATGGTTCATGGATTCATATCTGCTTGATTTAGTGATTGTGTTGAGAAAGAGATAAAGTTCTTTGATATCTTTCTTGATTGAGTTTCATTAAGTTGATACTCTCGGAATTATATTGGAGTTTATTACATACCGATTGTCGAACGAAAAAGTTGGGTGTGGTTTTTGTACCCCCCGTTCAGATTTTCAAGACTACGAGTTACTTAGAATTCAAGCTAAGATAACTTGGGAATCAAGCAAACACTTTAGGTCTTGAAAATACAATATAATAATATACACAATGGTAATGACTAGTTCTTTTAGTATTGGATTTTAATTTCTCTTCATTTTCTCTTATTTTTTGCAAATATGGCATGTGAACAATAAGCGATAATCTCAAAAACCCTTTACTTTATTTGATTGATTGATGTTGTTCATTAAAATACTTAAGAGTTTGATCATGATGCACAAAAATAAGTGTTTAAGTGATCAATGAAGTCTTAGAAGTGTTTAAGAGAGTCATAGCAATGTTAAACATATTTTAAAAAATAAATCTTTGAGCTCTCCTTAAGGGAATCGCTATGGAAATGCAAGTAGAAGGAGAGAATAAAAAGATGAGCGCTAAGATTTTCCGCCTGTGATACGGCTATTGTTAAAGAGTATAGGCGTCTACTTTTGGGATCCGTTGGTGAGATTCCATTGGATAAGTATCGGAATGTGTAGGACTCTTATGACAACCTTTTGATCCCTTACAGACAATCAAGTTAGGAAAACAAGTTACATTTTTATATTTTGGTAGTGAAACACAGAAACACCATTGTTTGCTGCTGAAAATAAATATATTAGATTGTGTAAGTTGAGGGTTGGTTCCATACTTGCTCTTCGGTAATGCATGTCAATGTCAAACATTAATCCCTTTCGGTAATTTATTTTCTTCTTGGTTCTAGCATGTTTGTTATTTATTTAGCTTTACTTGTAAATTAAACTTTATAAGTTATGTTTGATTGGTAGGTTGGTAACGTGTACATTCAGTTTAGACTTTAGAGATGAAGAACATGCTGAGGTGCACTTAAGAATTTGATTGGAAGAACCAGGGAATTGGAAGGGTACATAAGAAGGATGAAGAGGATTCCTTATAATCGTAAACCCCGATACGAAACTTCTACGACATACAACTAATAAGGTTTCGGATGGCGGTTGGCGTGTGCATTCTTTTTGGAAGGTCAGTAATGACTTAAATGAGCATATAAAATTTTTAAGGATAGATTTAGAACTTAAAAGGTATGATAATAGAAGTTGTAAACAAACTCTTATTAATACAGATCAAGGTTTTGAAGTCTGTTATCAATTTAATTTTGTAAATTTCAGTTATGAAGTCATTACTAATCTAGGAATTGTTTGATTCTAGATTCAGATTCAATTGACTCAGCTTCAAATTCAGATTAAGTTGATTTCGGCTTGATTCAATTTGAATCAAATCCTTTTTTTTTATAAAATAAAATCCATATAAACCACTGTGTCTATCAGTGGAACCGATGGACTGTCAAAACCAGTGGTTTTTTTAAAGATTTCAACTTCTGTGAGACACAGTCGTTTTGGAAAAAACCACTTCTATATTCCAACTGATGAACACAGTCGTTTTTTGTGATATTACCTCTAATCCTGGCAGTGGTTTAACTTCCATTTTCCACTAGTGGAAGTGTTTAAGAGAGTCATAGCAATGTTAAAAATATTTTAAAAAATAAATCTTTGAGCATCTGCTAGATTTTATTGGGACCGTTGGTGAGACGGTTCCTGAACCGCAAGGATAGTTCACGAGTCAGGGTGCTACGGTTCATGAACCGGGTTCGCCAACCCTTACTCGGCTCGAGAACTCAGATGGACACAGTTCACCAACCAGGTTCGCCAACCTTAAGCCTTTTATACCAACATTAAAAAATCAGTTCACCACGGTTCGCCAACCGGGTTCATGAACTGTTCCCAATTCGCCAACCGGGTTCATGAACTGTTCTCAATTGAACTTGTGGTTTACGAACTGGTTCGCCAACCTTTCCTCTATTTCTGAAACTCAGATATCTATGGTTTGCAAAGTGGTTTGCCAACCTACCCTGAGCAAAAATATCAGAAGTTCATGAGTTTCTCTCTTATGGTGTTTCGAACATTCCCAAATGATGAAATCAATTATGTGGTCCATTTTCAATTGATCCCCAAATTAATTCTCAAACAATAAATTGTTTGGAACTAATATTGTTAAGGACCTTTGAACATCTATGCTAGAATCAGATTTTGAGGTTTTTAACAGGATAAGCTTGACTCAAAATTTCTTCTTTGTAAATCTACTAGAAGTCATACGACATAGTCTCAATGGAAAAAATGGTAAGATAGTGAGTAAAATATAAAATGGTCCAGTCTTCACATACCTGATACAACAGTTCTTCAAATGTCTTCGTCGATCTTCAGTCTTCGAGGGTGATGTCTGATACTCAACTACCGAATTCTAACTTAGTCCAAGAATTGACTTAGTACAAAACTTGAGATAGCAAAACTTTTAGGTTCAACCGAACATTGTTCTAACAACGTGTTTTCCATGTTGGATCAAAAAATTATTTCCATGGAATTGTAAAAAAAAAAAAAACGTGGTAGAAAGTATGTTGTAAACTTAATTTCATGTAAAGTCTTTCCTTACTTCCCCGGGAAACTAATTCCATGGAATACACTTTTCAAGGAATTGTTTTCTTTATCTATTCTCAGAAACAACCTAAGAGTGTTTAACAACTGCGAACACTAGGTTTTAGCCAACGGGGAATAGCCCAGTTGGCCAGGGGTAGAACTCTCAAATTATGTTATAGGTTAGAGGTTCGAGTCTCGTGATGATCATATCAAGGAATGAAAAAAAACAGGTTTTATCTCCTTTTCACGGTCAAAGTCGGGTTATGAACTATGTCAACCAATCGTATGCTATCGATTAGGATGATCATCGGTGGCCAAATATTGTTTTTAAGGCATGTGAGAGTTTCCAAGAGAGCCTTTGCTTCGCCCATGAAGTGTCACGGAATCCCACCCTAGTTTGACAATGATTTTCATGTTATCTGCATCAATATCTTGCTCCATAAGGAAGACATTTTATGTTAAGTATCCAATCAACGAGTAGGTTGGATGAAGCATGCTAGGGCCAGTCCTGGTGGGGAAGCAACAAAAGCGCCACTACGGGGCAACAGGCCTAAAGGGGCAACAAAATAAGAGTTTTTCTTGTTATATTTAGCGTGTCAACGTGAAAATAATTAGGACGAATAGATTGGAGAATTAATTTTCTCAACCAATTGAAAATCAACTTTTGTTGGTGTTGTTAGGATTTCTTTCTTGAAATAATTTTGATCCCTCTATCTCTTACAGTTGGTATTGCTAGATTACAGTTGGTATTGCTAGGATTTCTTTTTTGAAATAGTTTTTGATCTCTCTATCTCTCACGATTAGTTTTTCGGTTTTGGTTTAACCTATGATATTGTTATGTAACTTGTGCATATATATTTTACTTATAGTTTTAAAATGCGATATGGATTCAACTACAATTTAATTTCGGGGATTTCATTTGATATAAAATGCGATATGGATTCAACTACACTTTAATTTCGGGGGATTTCATTTGATATAATGCATGTAATTCTACTTCATTCAAATTCTATTTTCGGGAGATCTTGGTCAGAAATATCGATTCAGTTGACTCAACAACAATGCCTACATTTTCAGATAGAGCATTTTTTTGTTATCTGACAAACTTCCAATTTTCGTTATCCGATAAACCTCCAACTATAAGATTTAACTTCCTACCTAGAAACACACGACATACCACAATACGGCATGTACTTTAAGACTACAAAAACAATATGAGATTCCAAACTACTCGTCTACGTTTCGGCCCTCTTTGTTCGCCTTCCTATACATGTGTATATCCCGACACTATACATGTGTTTCCCTTTTTGAATATAACATTCATAGATGATATAGATCATCGATGATTAAATGTTGATTTGTATGTTACCTTTCGGTTCAAGCAGCTTATAAAAACCTGTATGCAGGCTTTGATTATATAGTTTTTTTTAAGATTTAAGGGGGCACCATTCTTTGGGTTTGCTTTGGGGCAAAAAGGATTCAGGATCGGCCCTGAACTTTAGGCTAATGGCTCTTGGGGCTGAGATGATGGTGCATAGAAAGGAATCAAGTTTTTGTAATAAATCAAACCCGGCACACACTTGAGTCTCGACTGTTATGCCTCATCGCACTCAACGTCCTTCTTGTTTCGTATACATTCAAATCTGTATTAAATAGCTCTACCGGAACACTTAACTTATATTTGGATTTAAATTTGGACCACAAATGAAATGCTAGTCTATGACTTGCCTTAGGAAATTGTAGAATTCTCAGTTAATCATAAAAAGTTTGATTATGACATTTCCAATGACCACGTGGAAGAACCTTTTAAAGTCCCCACTATCAAATATATACCATGTGCATGTTTGGTCCCCACCCCAGTTTAGTGGTTTTTAATCGTCCTATCAAATTCCACGATAACGACGTCCAAATTTTAGGGTTTTAGATTTAGATTTTAGGGTTTTAATCACATAAACTCGTATTATAAGCCTGACATTGTTTTTTAGCTGAAACCAAAGCACAAATAACAAAAATGGATCCTTTTTTTTACAAAGCTCATTTCTTTGACTGGTTTATAGTTCCATCCGTGGGAATTGCAAAAGGGTTAGCGATTGCTTGGCACAATAATATAGAAATGAATTTGATTTCATCAAACCTGAATGTTTGCCATTTCGATACAAAAATTGGAGAAAAGGAGGTGATATTAACTTGTGTCTATGGTGCAGTGGAAGCGGAAGAAAAAATAGAACAATGGACTTACATAGCTCATTCTGCTCAACAGTTCAGCAAACCTTGGTTACTAATTGGAGACTTAAATGTGATACTTGATCCAGACGAAAAACAAGGAGGAAACAAATCAAGTTCCAGCAGCAAATCCTTCATAATACATACAATTGACTCTTTGGGACTTCAAGATGCGGGTTACGAGGGAGCTCCATTTACTTGGTCAAACAACAGACAAGGCGAGGCCAATATATGCGAAAGAATTGACAGAGCTCTCACGTCATTTCAATGGACTCAGAAGTTTCCAAATACAAAGGTAGGTCATCTTCCTAGGGTCGGTTCTGACCATACTCCTCTGCTACTCGATTCCCACCCGGATAAACAAATCCTTCTTAAACCCTTTAGATGCATTAGATCCTGGCTCACACACCCCACTATTTCAGCTATGGTAGCCAATTCTTGGACTCTACATTCCTGTAGTGATATAAATAATAATTTCTACTCCAAGCTTCAGCTCCTTTCCTCCGACCTTTCCCAATGGAACTCTGATGTTTTCGGAAATATTCATAAGAATATTAAATCCCTAAATAATAGGATTGATAGCCTACATAAATCCGGTAATTATTCCACCAATCTGGATAAAATTAAAAAGTTACAAGCAGAATTAGGGTTTTGGTACAACATTAAAAATGACTATTTCCACCAACTCTCTAGAGATAATTTTTTCAAGGAATACGACCAAAACACCGAGTATTTCCATGCTTCGGCTTCTAACAGGAAAAGAATTAATTTTATCCATTCCCTAAGAGAGTCTTCAGGCATTTGGATTTCGGAAAGAGATCAAATCTATTCCCTCCTCCTCAGCCATTTCTCCAATATAGGAACCTCGCAGATTCAGAACTACGTGGAAGATCTGTCTAACATTATTACTCCTTGCATTTCTGATGAAGAAAACTCCTCCTTATCTCTTATTCCTTCAAAAAAAGAGATATGGGACACCTTATCCAAGATGAATCAATGGGGAGCCCCGGGGCCAGATGGTTTCCAGCCGGGTTTTTTTAAAGCTAATTGGGATATTTTGGGACAAGATATTACAAACACAGTTCAAGATTTTTTCAAAACTGGTTCTCTAGACCCTAATTTAAACCACTCATTCATGACCCTTATTCCAAAAATTTCTACCCCTCAAACCGCGGCCGATTTTAGACCCATTAGCCTAAGTAATACTATTTACAAGATAATTTCTAAAATTCTGTCCAATCGTCTCAAACCAATTCTTAATAAAATAATATCCCCTAACCAATCAGCCTTTTTACCCGGAAGACAAATCACTGATATATCATCATAGCTCATGAGCTTATTCATACAATGAAATCCTCGAAAGCTAAAAAGGGTCATTTCGCTCTAAAATTAGATCTTTCAAAAGCCTTTGTGAGTGGAATGGAATTTTATAAAATCCGCTCTTTCGACTCACGGGCTTTAATACTCACTGGGTAAATCTCATTATGCAATGCATCTCTACCACTTCATTTTCCATTCTGCTTAACGGCTCTCCAGGGCCGACTTTCAAAAATTCTAGGGGGTTAAGACAGGGCGACCCCCTCTCACCGTACCTATTCCTTATCTGTATGGAAATTCTTTCTAGACTTCTAGAAAATGCTGTTTTTGAGAAAAAAATCTCTGGACTGAAAATAAACAAAAACGCTCCAAACATCTCCCATCTATTCTTCGCAGATGATTGCTTCCTTTTTACCAAAGCCGATTTGGGGGAGGCAAAAAACCTTCTTGACATTTTATCCAGATTTGGGGAGATCACTGGTCAAATGATAAACCTCCAAAAATCCGGTATTTTTTTCAGCAAAAAAATCCATCCGAAGCATGGGAAAATCATAGCCAAAATTCTAAAAGTCCCTCTGATGACAAAAAATGATAGATATTTAGGTACGTGGAAAATTCTGAGGAACCCACGTTTGGTTCCTCTCTCTTTTAGAAGCCCATCATTAAGATGGGTTATATGTGTAGCCCAAAATACTTAATGTACGGCTAAGATTATTAGATTTAGATTTGATTAACAATTCTACATTTTAAGATGGACTTAATTAACATTTCATTGGTTATTTATTATTAAAAATCGCTAATTTGGATAGTGGTCAATTAATGGGGCGTATTTGGTGGGCGATTTTGGTGGGCAGTTTCTTTTTTAACCTAGATTAAGCCTTTTATGCCGTGAAGAACACGCCCTTTGTAGATCTGTTTCACTTACCATTCAAGCTCGCCCTTCTAATGCATTTTCTTTTACTTTCTTTATAAATTAATGAGTATTTGAATTGAGTTATCGTCGGAAGGACCTAATCCTGTTATAGATGATGAATTTTGATTATTTGTCTCCTTGTGGTTTAATATTT
Source organism: Papaver armeniacum (assembly GCA_023531295.1). Lineage (NCBI taxonomy): Eukaryota > Viridiplantae > Streptophyta > Magnoliopsida > Ranunculales > Papaveraceae > Papaver > Papaver armeniacum. The sequence goes on from JAJJWW010006846.1 coordinate 320,670, forward strand.
GGATTGCTCGCTTGCAAAATGGAGATTGTGTGGAAAGAATGGTGGTACGTAGCTGAAGCAGCATATATCTAGTGAATTCTGGGACAATGAAATTTTGGAGGCTTACATTATTGTGCGCAATAATGAAGAACCAAAATATCAAAATATTATGCGTCAGATGAAAATGTAGATTTTCTTTTGTAGCATGCAAAAATGGTAGATGAGAAAGATAATAACCAGTGGAGAGAAGAATAGAAATTTGCATAATGCATATTATTGTTGCAAGTACTATTGTGAGTCGGCTGAATTATCATCAGCTTATTGCTTTGCCGATCTCACTACAATCCTTCCCAAACGTGAATGCCAATCAAATCATATTAACAGTAATAGTGATGTAGAGAGAAGAATGGTTTATATCAAAGTAAAAATGGTAACTTTAGGAGGCCCAATTGATTAATGAATGTGAAAAATATGTTAATCACGGATCATGACTCACTGAAAATTGTATTTTTCACCAATTAGGAAAAGTTATTACTGGTAAAAACTGGAATATTCACTAATAACTTGAATTTTTATGCATTTCATATGGTTAATTATAAGTAAAAAATTAAAATTTACGCATGAAACCCGGAATATACTGAAATATTTATCGAAAACTTAAGATATTATCAATCACACATGTGAAAACTATAATTTTCATAAGTTTAAAAAATTTCACCACGGTGAAAACTATAATTTTCCTACATTAAAAAATTTTCACCATGGTGAAAACTCTAATTTTCCCAAATTTCAAATGGTGATTATTGTATTTTTTTTTATTTACTTCTCCAAAATACGTGATAATTGAGGTTTTCCTTTTTTTCTTTGTTTGATGTCGGTTACATGCTAAATAAAAAAGTAAAACGTTAATGTCCGATTATTATACTAAAAAACAACTATTATGGTAAAGGGTTAATTTAGGGAAGTCAAGAGTTACATGAATGATTTTAGTAGGGATTACCATAAATCCCCATATTTTAGGTTTTTTTTTATTTAGGAAAGTCAAGAGTTAATCTATGGGGAGTACCGTTAATCATTCTTTTTCACGTTTTCCTACCGATTATATTTTTTTTTATAGTGAAATAAATTTAGATAAAAGGTTATATTTGTAAATCAAGTCATATTATAAATAATTACGGGTTTTAGATATATGAAATCTTAATGAAGGGTTTATGATATTTAATCAAAGAAAATTGGGCTAGAAAAAAAGTTCCCCTTTAGGTACTCCTCTCTTCTTTGATAAAAAAAGAAAGGATAATTTCGAACCTCTGCTCCAGAAATACTATGACACTCTGCAAGGTTGGAAATCTAAGCTTCTCTCACAAGATGGAAGAACGGTGCTAATAAAATCAGTTCTTCAAGGTTACCCTACTTATCAAATGCAAATCCTTAACCTACCCAAGGAAACCTTGGATCAAATGGATAAAATTCAAAGAGATTTCTGGTGGAACAAGGATAAAAAGAAAAAAAGAGGAGGTTACTTTAAAGCTTGGGTAAACATTTGCAAACCTATCTCTCAAGGAGGGCTTGGGATAAAAAACCCACATCTTTTCAACACTTCTCTCCTAACGAAACTGGCCAGCAGACTGATTTCAGAACACGATCAATTGTGGGCAAGATTATTGAAAGCCAAATATTTCCCAAACAACCACCCTTTAGAAGCTTCTAGGACTTCGAATCTCTCCTGGATATGGACAAGCATACAAAAAGGTATAAATCTCATCAAAGGAAATTTTGTTTGGCAAGTTAAAAATGGAGCTTCGGTAAAGATTTGGGAAGATAAATGGTTACCATCAGAAGACAAAATTCAAAAACCAACGGGTTTAATAGGTCCAGTCCCACAAAAGGTAAGTGAACTGATCACACAACATGAAGCTTGGGATTTAGAGAAAATGGATACTTTATTCTCCCATAATATAAAAGAGAAAATCCTTGCCATATCGCCAAATATGCAAGAGCAAGATAAAATTAGATGGCAACACCACGACTCGGGAAATTTTTCAGCGAAAAATGTTTACAATTTCCTAATAAACCAAGATCAGGAAAGCACCAACAATGGCGAATTTCCATGGAAAAAATATGGAAAATCAATGTAATTCCGAGGATCAAGTTATTCATTTGGAAATTAGCTCAGAAAGCTCTTCCCACTAATGATAGACTAGGAGCTCATAATAAGGATTTTATCACCGATTGCCCAATGTGTAATACTCAATCGTCAGAAACAGAACAACACCTGATAAGATCTTGTCCGTTTGCGAGAGCAATTTGGTTTGGTCTTTCCTTAGATGCAGTTAATACAAGAATTAATACAGACTCTATGATGGATTGGATTAAAGATTGGATCTCGAAATCTGATTTCGCTAACTATTCAGGAAAGATTGCAACAATATCCTGGTTCATCTGGAAATATCGATGCTCAGTAGTATTTGACAAAATAAACCCAAACCCAAATTCTCTTATTGAGCAAATTAACAAATTCTTACAACAATGTCCACAAGAGAATATCAAGAAGACAAAAAAAGAGTCTACCAACTATGGAACACAAGGATAAATGGTCAAGTTTAGCTTCAGATTTGGATAATATTCATAGACGCGGCTTTCAAAAAGGAAAACTCAACAATGGGATATGCCTTTATCCTATTCTCAGCGGACACCGAAGCTTTTATGCACATTGCAGCGGGAGCAGATAGGGCTTCATCAGCTTTCCATGCAGAGTCAAAAGCATTATTAAAAGCGTCATATTGGCTTAGTGAGAATATTCTATCTAGCGTCACCTTAGTTACAGATTGCAAGATGTTAGCGGAAACAATTGGAAAGAAAGACAAGATCCCAGATTGGAACGCGGAGAACACAATAATGAAAACCCAAAAGATCTTGCAAAGACTCCCTCAAGCAAAGGTGAAGTATATCAACAGAAGATTTAATGCTGCAGCAGATCGGATAGCAAAATAGGCTCGCATAAAGAATCTTAACCATATATCTACACAAATTCAGCTAAAGATATCACAATCTAGTGTGATGTCCAATATTTTTGAAAAGAAAGATATTGTAAATCTGATGTACTTTATTGCTTGATTAATATATTTTCTCTTTACATCAAAAAAAAAAAAGATTTAGATGTCTCCGATCGGTCACCCTATTCTTGCAGGACTTTATAAACTTATTCTTATACCTCCCTATGCGGTCATTAATACGGATAGAGGTGGTATAATGTAAAACTTGTTATAAACGTGTAATTATGTTAAGAATATCTAGGGCAAATTTCGTTTATTACTGGGATGCCCTTGTGTCTAGCACTATAAATAGAGGCTCTAATGTCTGTCTATTGTACATATGAATAAGATTTCTCTCTCCTTCTTCCTCTTTATTTTGTGTCTCTCGTTCTTTGTCTTCTGTATTATAACACGTCATCAGCACGCTCTACACTGAGCGATATGATTATCTCCCGTGGAAATCGACCAGATGGCTGAGCTTTTAATAACAATTCGGAGAAATATTTCTTAACCTTTGTTATTATATTATATTAATATAATAGATATGTTGGTTACGTTTGGTTTGATTTGCCCTTCTAACTTTCTTTCTGTCTTTATGTAGATTTAATTGAATCACTAAGATGACTCCTATCTCAAACAGGGCACATGAGACCATGACAAGGAGCTCGTGATCGCAACAGTATTTTGTTTTTCTTCTCTCCGTTTCTTATGATCTTATATTTATCAATTGTTTAATGTCAACGTTAATAGGAGATAATGCTTTTTTGTTTTCCGCATGCATCAAAGTGATCCCTTGGAGAATGGATTTTATATGTCTTGGCAGCTCCGACCATCAGTGCATAATTATACGTAATCCTCGAAGTTATTTTTCGGGGACAATTAAAATTTATTCGCTAATCCTATTAAGGCAGGGTCGGGGCTGTCTTAGTAGGTATTGTCCATCGAAAGATGGTTTACAGTTTCTATTCCTTTAATGAAACTGTAATCACCAAAAATTGGTATTACCACAACCTGGTTATAATCACATGCATGGTTGAAAAACCTACGGCCAATTAACTTTGGTATTTTTGTCGGTTAGACAAGGATCATATGCATTATTGCTATGGTTTCTATATTTTTTTACAAGAAACCATCCATCCATCACAAAGTGGATTTTCTCTAAAAATCATAGCGATAATGATTTCTATATTTTCTCAAAGAAATCAATAAGCCAATTAAGCTTGGTTTTTCCCTATCGATCTTAAAGGGATAAAATATCGTTATTATTACAAATACCAATAAAACGAAGAATTGCTGCATTCCTTTAGGGATATTGAGCAATTGTTGTTTCCTTTGTGATAATAATCTCCAAAATTCGGATTGTTCCACTTGTAGTTGGAACACCGAAGGACACAAAAATGTCAAAGGGTGCACCCGGCTTGTTAGGCCATATAATTAGTCCTTGTGTGACTATATTAATCTTGATATAATTTTCTTTAACAAAAAATGTGTCCATAAATTTATTCTTAATAATTATCTCATCGGCCCTATAGGTCATAAAATTATTGGAGATTTTATTTGCAGATTTTGCTTGTAACCAATAGAAAAATAAAAAATTGATCTTTAATTTGTATGAACTACAATTTTTGGACATTTTTTTTATGGCTTTTGAAGTCATTATCTATGGTCCAACTGGTGTTGTTAAAATCCAGATGTTATTACGAGTATATGTCCTCGATTTAATCGGATAATACTCTACGAAACTTGTTTTCGTATATGAGATGACGATTTCCGCCGGAATCAGGGGGAGACTCTATGCTATTAGAGGATGACATTAATTAACTTAAAGGTTATATCACTTCTCTCCCATCATGATCAAATCGAAAAAAGACTGCCATTAAATAGGCGTGAAAAATCTCATTTAGCTTTCCAATAAGCTTATCCCATTTAAAAAGGCAAATCCAATCACATCTAGCATGTACCATTTTATATAGGCTACAAATATGCGCCAACAGGGTGTATGGTAATATGATTCACATTCTCAAAATTCATATCTCCTGATTTGAACAATAGGAGATTATAACGCCCATGGGCACTGGTACTAGTAAATTTTGAAATTTTTCAAAGTATGCATACATTTGGGAATTATGTGGGATCGTAGTAAACTACAAATTGTCGAATATTCGTTTATATTAGCTTTTGAAATAATAAAGATAGTGGTTGTTAACCCCTCTGCAGAGGAATATCGACATATGTGATTGGTTGGCATACGATCCAATTAGGTTGGATTAATTTCTCAGTTAACGCAATTTTGGATCCAAAACTTAACACTATAAATGCCGAGCCTATCAATTACAGGCTAGTGTAGTCATAATGCGTTATACGAGAAATTTTTCGTTGTAAAAACGATTTAAGGGTTCCATTTTTCTCAGACCCTAGGATTGATTCAATAAATATTTTTGTTCTCCATGTATGATGCTTTTGGCGTGGTAGTCTTTGAAGGACTCATATAGCATTCACACAAAAAATGTGGTCGGAGAACATATTAAATTTGTAATCCTTTAGGCAGCCACCTTATTTGCTTACATAAGGTTTAACAATCCTTTATGTGTTTTTAGAATTTGGTATAAAACCAGGAATCCGGATTAATTAGTTGATGATTTCAACGTTATAGGTCTCTTGAGGAGTCCTTAAAAACACAAAAATCCACGTTTTAGCAGCATAAATTATTTTTTTATTTCCTTCTTAAATCTGCAGTTAGAATTATGCTAGACTAAACTCTTCTTTGAGATAGATTAGAGTTATTATTATTTTTTTGATGCTCGTCTTCTGTAAAACTCATATAGTTGAGTTGATTAACACCCATATTTACGTCAAAAGTTGTACTCTTTTCCCTTCGTTTCAGGTTTTGTCTCATGTGGTTTTCCTGACAAGGTTTTAACGAGGCAACATCTTGTTGACGTTTAATTTTCTTTCAAAATGTTGATATTTGTGCTCTCTTTTTTCCTTCGTCCAAATTTTTTTCCCATTGGGATTTATTGGCAAGGTTTTAGTGAGGTAATTTATTCAACATGGTGGTCATCCAAGGGGGAGTTGTATAATTTTGGTTATTTGGTGGATTTCCACCATTAACTAGGTCATTCTGTTTTATTAAACCACATCAACATAAGAACCCTTAGGAATTTGGATATCATTCTGATCCATATATGGTATGATCACAAACTTTACTCACCTATGGTACTATAACTGCATATTGGCACTTTGTTGAAGAAACTACATCAACTACTTTTGCAAATCATCTCCGAGAAGCTAGGAATCCAAGAAGAAAGTCCTCAATGTACTTAAAGAAGCGTGAAGACTCGAGAACACTACCATTAGAAGACTAACACAAAAGAAGACTTCATCAACTTGGAAATTTCTCACGAAAGCATTAGTATCTCCAGCATTCAAGAAATTCGTTTACCGAAATTGGCTCGACTCGAAGATTTGCAAGCCAAGATTTAACTAAAGTACTTATCAGGGGGAGTATCAAATTAGAAGGTATTTTACTGAACTATCACGTTGTACTCTTTTTCCTTCATCAAGGTTTTTCCCATTGGGTTTACCTTGTCAAGGTTTTAATGAGGCAACATTTGCGTGTCCAAATATTTTCTAAGTTTTCTCAATTGTACTATTTTCCCTCCGATCAGGTTTTTTCCTTTTGGAATTTCCTGACAAGGTTTTAACGAGGTAATTAGCTTAGACACAATGTCATCAGGGGGAGTGTTATAAACGTGTAATTATGTTAAGAATATCTAGGGCAAATCCCGTTTATTACAGGGATGCCCTTGTGTCTAGCACTATAAATAGAGGCTCTAATGTCTGTCTATTGTACATATGAATAAGATTTCTCTCTCCTTCTTCCTCTTTATTTTGTGTCTCTCGTTCTTTGTCTTCTATATTATAACAAAACTAGTATATTTAAATAAACTGGTCAGGAGTCTGACTCTTAAATAGGAATTCAGCAGTTCAAATCTCCGCTCAAACGTAATTATACTAATTTTAATATGGGTTTAAGAGGACCGAGTTTGCTTAGTGGGGAGTAAGTCAGAGGCTACGCTGCCAGGGGGCAGGACGGGCCTATGCCTAGCATCTAAAAAGAAAATAAATAAAATAAACTACTAGTAAAAACTAAAATAACTACTGAGAGACTTAATTTTTATCGCTGGTGATAAAGATTTCCATCATGAGAAAATCTCTCGCGAGCTAAGTCTCTATAGCTCGTTAGAAACTTTATATCACATGTGTAAGTGGTATTTTTATCTCTGACTAGTAAAAACTAAAATAACTACTGAGAGACTTAATTTTTATCTCTGGTGATAAAGATTTCCATCAGGAGCAAATCTCTCGCGAGCTAAGTCTCTATAGCTCGTTAGAAACTTTATATCACCTGTGTAAGTGGTATATTTGACACTCGGTTACTTTTGTTTGCCACTTAGACAAGTGCATAGTCGGTGTATATATCCGGAGGAATAGGCCTGAGCACAGATTCTTACAAGTTTGATTTTGTATTATTTTTACGGTTGATGATAATTTTATTACTTTCTACAGTATAATCTTGAATCCTTCGATATTATTTTGTAATTGTGTATCCTTTCCCTTATTCCGGAGGAAAGATAAGACACGTTTACGATTATGACATGCCTATATTTATGGATGTTGATATTATCGAGACTGAGACTCTTATAACAAAGCTATTATGTTTAGCGAGAACCATCAAGTGGTCTGATGGTTCTCCAGCTTCCTCTCACAGGGGAGGTTAAGGATCGAACCTTTGTAATAGCATAAATTCTAGGCTAACCTGCCTAGATGTAGTTCTAGGGATTAATGTTTTTACTTATTAAAAATAAAAAGTTATTATGTTTAGCGTGTATAGTGACCTTTATTATAAAAATAAAATAAAAACAGAGAAAATTAAGAACAAAAAACTTATCTCACATGCTCACAAAGTAATTTTACTCGGCTAATTTAAGGCTCACCCAATAAGACAAAATAGCAATTGATTAATTGAGCCAAGAGAAAAATTACATGTGAGTTTATTTTGCCACAATCAGCAGATATATATATTCATATTTGTCGATTGTTGATTGTTCTCGAAGAATACCAAATGAGTATGGATCATACTCAGTTTCAGCTTGAAAATTTAGATTGAATATGGGAATATACTCGTTTAAAGAATGTGTATGAAATCATATGCATTCTAAGATTTAGTATGAATATGCTCTTTTTAAAAATGTGTATGTTCTGAAATTGAGTATGATCTGATACTCGATTTGAGAATGTGTACGAAATCGTAAGCATTGTTAGATCAAATCGACACATATAAAGGTTTATATCAGTCGATTCTAAAATGATCATTTCTAAAACCAGAACCTGAGTTTATAGAGGTTCATATTAGCTAATTGTAGCCTAAAAAACTTATGGAAAAGTTGGACATTTCCTTTAATCAGAATCAGTCGATATGAATGTCCACATCGGCTGATTCTATGTCGAAAAACATCAAGATTAATCAACCGACATGTATATCCATACCCGCAAATTGATCATAATCGGACAATCTGAACATTCACATAAGCCGATTTTGGATAAATCAAAATTTCTGAAAAATTTCAATTTTGTATATACGAAACAATCAAAAGCAAAATTAAAAGAAATGGGTTGAGAGAAAAGTGCCTAAAAGGGTAGAATTGAGATAGATTTGGTTTAACTTTTAAGTTTCAATAATGAGAGTAATTTAGAAGTTTCACTCTTTTTAGACACCCATCATCCCTCTCATTTAGTAGGCCTCAAATTAGCCAGGTAATTTTATGTATGAATATAGTTAATTTATTATTTTAATTTTTTTCTTGGAAGAGATAATTCTAATTAATATGTAATACTTGTATACTACATTAGTTAAACTTACTTAATTATTTTTGAATCTAGGATAATGGTGTAGATTCTGAGCCATGTGGCCATTTTTTTTAATGAAAAACATTACTACTGACCATGCAAATTTAATTTGTTATATCATATAGAATTTTGATTTAATTTGCATACATGTTGGTTCACAGTGGTATATTTTTGGATACTTACAAGATATTGAGACACATTAGATTAGTTATTTATAGAGGAAAATTATACATCACACCATGAAGATTTTGGTTACTTAACAAGTCACAGAGTTTGAGTTATAATAACAAATTTTTGGTTCGCGGAGTCTGTATTTTGGATCCTGGGGGCGAAAATTGTGTCACAGAATAACTTTTGGATCACCATGAAACTTTCAAGTTGCAAGGCAGAAGATTTGCATCACATAGAAACTTAATGTCACTTAGGTAAATATTGGGTGACATAAGAGATTTTGGGTCATTAGGGTTTTGTCATGTGAAGGATTCAGGTGGACGAGACATGTATTGGGGACTTTTGGTAGGATTAGTCTAATTTAGATCACGGGAAATTAGTTTAGAAAAAAATTTAGATCAGAATCGCAATTCAATAGACTAATTTCTTGAAAAATATCATATTATTCACTATTTTACTCTGCAATATTTATTGGTTCGCTCAACGTATGTATAATTCATTCATGGTATTTTTGATTGACTTATACTCGATTTATGTAAGATGCACAAATACTTTTATATTCACCAGTTTAGTAATACATGTATATACTCCTATATACAATTCATTAATTCACATATCTACGTATAAACGTACACTTAATATTTCTATAACCTATAGACGCACTTGATATTCCAATAATTCATTGGTACACATACACTTAATATTTATATTCATGTATAAGGTATACAATCATAGTTTCACTGTATAGTCACACAAGAAAAAGAAGTTCTTGCGGAGAAAAAGAAAAATATTTCCCGATATGCTGCAATGATACTATGTAGTCTAGTCCGAGAACGCATAGGCTCATAATAGGGAACTCCTTAATCCTTGAAACTGAAAACCACTAGAGATTGTCCTATTTCGAAATCTTCCTAGTAATCTTTCTGACTAGAGCCAACTAGTGAAACGAGGTTAAATTTCACAGTTTTTTTCACTGATACACACATATGGTCCCAACTTCCTTCAAGTGAACGAGCAAGTTGGACTAGCCCCCACTGTCAGCCAATTGTCATCGCCAAAAAAAATATATAATATCAGTCTTCTCCATAAATGAGAATGGAGAAAATACGAAACCAGAGACCCTTCCCTGTGAGAGTCGATTTCCTTTGCTTTTGCCTATATTATAGGCGCAAAAGGGTGAATATACCATTGTTCTTAATGGTGAACTTAACCTTATTGAATTCCATAGTTTCTTACCAAAAACGTCGGGCTTGGTATAAAGCAAAAGGCAGATGGTGCTAATATAAGTTAGGTACGACCAAAAAAATCATACGGTTTTCAAGAATCTGCAACACCATCGTGTTATAGGGACTGGGAGTATAAAGTTAATGACTTATAATAGTTCCCAATGGAAGAGTCAAATATCATATATGTTATATATTCAACTTTAGGGTTGGACCAAGGATTAACTACAAGGCTTAACTAAGTGAAAATATATAGCCCAGTTAAGCAGGGTTGAGATCGGAAACCTGAATTTCCCGCACACAAAAAACATACTGCAAACACCTGAAAACATAATACAATTGTCAATCAAGAATCCATATTATCAAAGGTGTCTAACTATATTATTGGAATTCCCTACATTGCTATAATACAATGGTAAAATTATTAAGTTATTATAATAACGAATTGAGTTCGAAATTTATTGAAAATTTGTTATTGACTTTTAAAATCTAGAGTATATATAAATCCACGTTTGAAGAACCACACTACACCCACCCACACACACATACAAAAAATGAAAATTAAAAAAAAAAATGGGTGAAAAACCTGACTTGAACCCTTGTAATTATAACAAAAAGTATTATAAGGCCATGTATAAAATAATTTTTTTTGATGGTTTGGAAGAGCGGTCTTGGGCAACATCCTTAACTCCTTATTAGGAGTTATTTATGGCAATTACGGGGTTCGAACCCGTACCTCCGCAGCGGGAGGGTGCATGCCAACCATCAGACCACTTGATGGTTGGCATATATAAAATAATATTAGTCTGTCAGTAATTTAAAAGAAAAACTTACTTAATCGCTATCTTTACCTAATTGCTACCAAAATATATATTAGCTATAGTACAAAATCCTTATATTTTAATGCTTCCTCTTGTATGGGGTTGAAATTGGGAGCTCCGTCGAGCATTCTTTTCGATAAGTGGTTATAGCTTATTAAAATTTGAAAATAAAATAAAAATATATATATATAAGCAAATTAGCTTAAGTCTTAGTCGTAGGAAACATAAGATCCTACATAAGTATCAAATTTTTGTAAAACAAAATAGAGAACATCGTAGAATTTCTAAATTTGATCTTAAATTAAAATATTTTACTGCTGTTATGGTATCCAGGTGGCATTTTTTTTTGTAGAAAATAGTTTCGGGCGACCTACGAACACCATTTTATATGATAATACCACATTTTCGTATTTATATTTGTGAAAAAGATCCATCCCCAATATTAAATGCATTTTCCTAGTTTTGTTGCTATTAAACGGACTCCTTTTAGAGTAACACTACCTGTATGAAAACATCGCCAAATTTATCCGTAATCATTAACTATAATTAGTAATTGCATATATTCCTCCTCGGTGAATAACAAAACTCAAATTCTTATAACCTATGTCTCTTTTTTTATAGTTACAAATTACATCGTAGGACAATTTTATTTCTTAACATAATAAAACACACTGCTCGTTAAACCGGGTATAGATCAAAAGTACATTTATCTTCGTTATATGTGTTCAACCATTTCCCAATTCTTGGGACCAATTTCAAAACATCATTTCTCAAGTGGCTTAGACCAATAATTCACCGTGTTTGGGACCAATTTTAGTTAGACGCTAGTCACGTAGATCCGATACAAACTAGATGTGCGGCCAACCTATTTTAATTTGATATTTGACACCAAATAAACGTGCCGCCAACCGCGATGTTCGTGTCTCTAGAAGAACATCTAATGTCTAATATCACTGTCACAATAATATTGATATGGAGCTCGGATAATCATCCTTGGACTGGAAATTAACAACAACCTAACAAAGTATAAATCTTTATGTATCACTATTTTATTATAAACATAATATCTTGTATAAGAATGTCATGTAGTATAGTAGATTATCAAACAGATGTACAAAAACATGCACTCGTAGATAAATGCCTAGAATTTTCCTGCTTGAAAAACATGTTACAATGATAGTTTCATATGCCCAAGATGATCATCACACATTTTCATTTTAAACTTGCCATCTCCATATCCCTAATTAAGTAATTTATGGTTTATAGATGCTACACACAGTCGAGTATAGTTTTCCTTCAAAAAAAAATAAAAATAACAAGCATAACAGATATCAAAGCGATTTTTATTGATTTCTCCCTCTTTCGGAATGCCTTGCAATTCAAACCAATTAAGGTTTTCTACTCGTTGAAGTTATATACTCATAGAGCATAATGATTTTTTTCCTCTTTTTTGACATATAGGGGTAATGATCTCTTTATTTACTTATCTTTTTGTGCTCCCAAAAGTCAAAATTAATACACTCTTAACAACTGATGACTTAGATCCTTTGGTAGTCACTCGCGAAATCGTCGAGTATTTTATTTTATTTTATTTAGTTCACTTCCCATGGAAAGCTCAACCAGCTAAACCTGCCTAACTGCTGATCTGATCGTCAACCCAATAACATTTTTTTACTTGGAGAATGAAAAAGTCCAACTCTGCTTGGTTGGAAGTAATCCTCTACTTCCCGCTCGCACTATGGTCAAAAGGAATTTTGTGATTTATTATGCTAGACAGTGGAACAAAAATCGTCCAGTATTTGGAAGTGGACAGACCCATATCTTTCATTAAGTCTGCTAACGTGTTATGGTGTTTGGACTGACACATTTTAATTCTCTTTTATTAAGCCATGAACTACATTTATTGAGCTTAATTTGATATTTTAGGATCTTTTGATTACTTTCAATAACATCTTAGCCCTTTCACCAGAATATAAACAAATAAAAATAATCACTTTGATTATATGAAGCTCATATATACTCTTATTCCTACTTAAAAAGTAAGTAGAAAATTCCATTTAGCTCTGAAATGAGCATTTCCCCTTGGAGAGTTTTTTTTTAATCACTTAAGGGGACCCTATCCCAAGAACAAACTCAAAACAAAAACAAAATCAAAAAACAAAACTAAAAAACAAAGTGACTACGGGGTTACAACTTCCCCTCTTTAATTACTTCACGTAAGTCAGGATAAAACTCCTCGACACCAACATCAACCCATTTAATAATGGATGATAACTCTCTACAAGATCTTCAACTCTATTACTTTCCCTGTAAACATTGGAGATCTTTAAAACCTCAAAATAGGATCTTAATCTTTTCACTCTTCTCCAAATCTGAATCAGACTCCGTTGAGGATTACAATCCTTCTTTGTAAGAAAAGACAGATCCACATAGGATCAATGGCTAAGTGAACTTTATTAATACCCCTCAAAATAGCCATATTAAAACCTAGCTCAACACCTTTAAGCTCATGGGCGTTAAATGAGATTGAAGAACCACCTCCCTTAGCAGCTGTGGTAACACCACCAGAACTTGTTCTCAACACAGCTCTTGAACCACTAGTAAGAAACCTCTTTGATCCATCAACATTGATCGTAGTATAGTCAGTCTCTGGAGCAAGCTAAGGCCTAAACACAATAGAAGGCAAACAAAACCACAACTAACTCTGAGTCCTTCTATAAAACTCCTTGAATAAGGAGAATCCTCAACTTTGCAGGTGATTGAGAGTACTTTGATTCTAACATCAGAAAGAATAGTATGACCCACTTGATCAGCAAAAGAGTATTTGCTTTTAAAAATCCTGTTATTCCTCTCCCTCCACACATGATAAACAAAAAAAATCAGAATTAATTTCTTAATTCTAGAAACAAACCCCTGCCCAACAAAAGCAGTTAGACGATGATCAATCTCTTCCTTCCAGTAGCTGCACATATTTCTAGAATAACCTATTTTAAGAAGAAGACTCATCCAAATAGAAGCAAAGGGGAAGGAGTGAAAGAGATGATCCGCATACTCCAGATCTCCCTCACATAGCACACAATTAAACAACCTGCAATAACCCCCACTGAACCATTTTGACTCTAGTTTTAAGTCTCTCATAAAGGCTAAGCCAAATGATGAATGAGTGTCTTGGCACATGAGATTTAAACCAAACCAGTTTAAACCACATAATAGAATCCTTCTACCCAACTAAGGTCTTGTAAGTATCCTTCATATAGTATACACCCCTAAAGATCTAGGTTTCCACACAATCAGATCAGGAACAGACTTATCACAATCCATTTCCTTCAGCTTCACAATGGTCTGAGAAAGATTATCATCAATAATTTCATGGAAATACCACCCTTCTTCATCTAGAAAGTCATCCACCTTGCAATCAGGACTAAAACATAACTCATCAATAGAATCTTTACTAACCCACTCAATCAATCCAACATTAGGGTGCCACTGATCAGTAAGAAAAAATGTCTTCTCCTCGTCACCAATAATATGAATAAATTAGTCTTTAGCCACCTCTCATTGCTCTAAAATTCTTTTCCAATACAATGAAGTATCCTGAGGAATCTTTAAAGTCCAGAAGTCTCTACTTTTGATGAGATTTTTCTGAACCATATAGTATTCTTCTCACTCACTATATCACATATGTGTCTCAAATTTACAACACAATTAGTAATCTCCACATTTATGACATCTAAACCCCCTTCATTATAAGGACTGTACACTAAATCCCAGCTAGGGTGATGTTTTTTTTTCCCCAATTTTAGCTCCAACCCACAGAAACCTCTAGAAAGTAGAATTTAACTCCTTAATTGCCCTTTTTGGGAAAATAAAACACGAAAGCCATAATAAAATCATTCCATTGAGAACCAATTTTATCAACAACAGTCTACCAGCATAAGATAACTTCTTCGAATTCTAAGATTTATCCCTTTTAGACATTCTAGAAATCAAAGGATGACAATTTTGGTAAGATAGTCTAGAAGTGGTGAGAGGGTCACCAAGATACCTCACTGGTAGTTCACCAGTACTGCAATCTAAACCATAAATGATCTGACTAAGGTATGAATTTCACCGAAGAATAAAAAAAAGTTGTTTTAGTTTATTCATCTCAAGCCCAAAATACTTACTAAAATCATCAAGGGCCGATTTAAGGGAAGAAGAAGCAGATCGAACCCTTGAAGAAAACTAAAACATCATCCGCAAAACATAAGTGAGTGAGCTTAGTTAACTTACACCTAGGGTGAATACCATATCTACCAATATCCACTTGGTGTTGAACCGATATACTAAGAATTTCCATCACAATGACAAACAAATATGGGGATAAAGGGCACCCCTGCCAAAGACCCTACTAGAAGAGAAATACCCATATGGGGGTCCTTTAACTAGAAAAGTAAACTTTGCAGTAGAGATACAAGTATAAATCCAAGAAATAAAAATATCAAGAAATCCAACCTCTTCAAACACATAACAATAACATCCCAACTCACCGTGTCATTGGTTATCTCAGCAGCAGCCACACTAACACTTAAAGGATATTCTAGAATTGCAGTATGAGCATTGGTTATCTCTCTCATGGCATCCACTACAGCTTCAGAAATATTATCAAAATGTTCTCTTCTTAAAAATAATCAACTTCTGCTTCACCTTCTTATGTGTAGATACAAGAATAAATATAGGATTTCCATTCACCTTTTCTCCCAAAACATCACTCACGATGTTTAGGAAACCAGAATCATCAATTAAATAATTGAAAAATAAGAAAGGTGGAGGACCATGGAATCGATTCTCATATACAGAAATAACCATATAAGAACGATAAGCAATTCCCAGAGTTAAGAAATCAGCTTTAGGTATAGGAAAAAATAGATACCTATTCAATGTTCACCAAAACCCTGTCTATCTTCGAAATAATTCTGTCATGGCCAACTTGTTTATTCGACCAAACCTCCCGAGAAAGGAAGATCAAACAAATGAGACTCCTCAGTGCAATACACAAAATCATTCATATAGGAATGGCTACTGCTACTTGGTAGGCTGAGAAAAGTGATTGCCTACAGGTATAACTGCAAGTGCACAGCGCCTATTGGAGGCAGGGCAAGTACAGGTCGATCCACAGAGATTTGGGGTTGTATAAGGTTGATTTCAAAGCTTCACTAACTGATTTCAGGTGAGAAGTATAACACACAAGGGTTTGTTTTGAGTCGATACGACAAGATGTTGTGATAGTAATTCTAAGGCAGCAAAAACAGATTGTAAACAAGTTGGAGAATTACTAGGATGGTTGATTCCACCCTCTAATCCTATGCTAAGGCAATTCAACTTCTCATTGTGTCTTGTACCTTCCCTTGAAGGCCTCAGATGGAAGATTTGTCAATCAATGTAACTAATTCCCCCTAGTATAAGTTGTCTTCTTACAATACAACTTATCACAGGGTCATTTGATCAATCAATTAACTACCTATCCTAGAACATCATAACACATCAAGAACAACTTAAGAAATTGATTACTTCACATAACACTAGGGGTTTCATCTACACCCTAGTAAGGTAAATTAAAACATGATTGAAGTAGTTAAAACACAATTTAAACTAAAGTTTGGTGCACTGGCTAATCCAGGCATCCCCCTTCACATACACCGCCTCACCATATTTATACATGCAAAACCCTAGTTCACTTCAATTTGGAGATTAAATGGCGACCCACTCACCCAAAAACCCCAGAATTTGTTGTTCCCTCTGCTAATTCGTCTCTGAACTCCATTAATTTGATGTTCCTCCCTGCCGTTGTGAAACCCTAACCCTAACTATTTCTAGCTCAACCTTAGCTTCTATGGTAAGAAGCTATGAAGGAGATAGAGAGACATTAGGAGGTGGTCAAGGCTACTGTACTGGTGGTTGTGTTGGTGGCTGGTCGGAGTGGAAGAAGGTGGCTGCTCAGAGTTTGGTCGGGAGAGAAAGAAGTTCTCTGCAAATGTCGGGGGAAGAAGAGATAAGAGAAAATGAGAATAGGGGTTGTTTGGTCGATGGGTGTAGGTGTAGATGGTTTCGGTGTGAGGCGGATGCAGCGAGTGGTGATGAGAAGGATGGAGCGACCGTTGGATGCGGGAGGGTCAGATCTCACGGCTCAGGATAAGATGGGCTTTGGATCCGGGTTATTGGCCGGGTCTTGGATTGCTCAAGCTTATGTCTTGTAAATGGGTTGCTACTTGTTGAGTTGCAACTGATGCGCGCGAGGGCTTTGGCTTTCTGCTCCATAGACGCTCATCTCCAATTCTTTGCTCTTTTGGCTCCTTAATTTCTCCGAGCTTTATTTACTACCTAAAAACACAAAATTAATTAGTACAAATATTTATTCTTGAAAATAGAGAAAATACAGAATTTGGGATAATATCTCGATTTCGAGCACAAAAGATGAGTTAAATGCCAATAAAAAGATGTAGAAATATGCAATATTTGGCACTCATCAAATACCCCCAAACCTGAATTTTACTTGTCCTCAAGTGAAACAGAAATTAAGAAATCCTAACTATACCACCTGTCGCTGGTCTCTCGAATGCATTTAGCGTATGCACTAAGCCTTTAAACCCCTAGGTGTCCCTAGTGGACGAGTTGTAGTCTCGTGAGGGTTTACCAGAGGTGTACCCACAAAACCTTCTCCAACTTCGAGTGTAAAAGAGTCTCAAGCATCCAAGGAGATATGGGGACATAGAGTTTCTGCATGCTAGTAACACGAAGTTAGAACTACCAAAGAACGCATTCTCATCCTTAAGAGTTGAGCGAGAAATAACCATACCATATGAAAGAATTTGGGTTCGAGAGTGATCACAAGCCTCGACTTCTGCCTCACCAATAGGGTTTTATGATAATTGCACTCAAAAAGACCGCTTTTTAGTCTCTCATGTGTGCAGCGGGAATAAAGAGAGAAATCCCGCACACGTTGAAGGTGAGAAGGATAACCTTCAAGTAATTTCGGAGACTCCACGAGTTGTGGACAAAAGAATCTTTTTCCCGATGATCTCTAAGAAAGGAAATCAACCATTAGCAAGGATGGGAGTACTCACTTACCTTCTCACCCGATCGGCAATTAACATTACTCTCTCATCATCCATAGAAATGTCTTCAATCTTCGGTCTTTGGTCTTCAACTGTTGATGATGAACTTCTGAACTTCACAAAAACTTGACAATTTGTAACTTTTCTATTCAATTTCCTTGTTGCTTGAATTTTTTTTTTTTTTTTTTTTTTTTTTTATGAAATGAAATGAAATGAAATGAAAATAACAATAAAACAATAAAACTCAATTTTCCACAACTTGTATTGTCTTGATTTCATAAACTTCACTAATTCTCATCTTATCTTCTTTTCTTTGAATTGTTGCATGTAAACCTTGGACTATTCAACTTTTCTTCAAATATTCGATGTTGCTCGCTTCTCGACGATGATGTGTTTCTATGGATCTGTTGATGTTGTTGAGAGGGAGAGAGTGATGCTAATTGCAGATCGAACTACAAGAAGGAGTTTTCATCTTTAAACGTCACCCTCATGATTGACAAAATTAGCACTCAAGAGATCAAAAATAGTGCTGAAAGTGGTGCGAAGTTGGGTAGCTCACCATTCCTACCCGGAATTGACGTACGGTGACACACACTCTAAATGATTTTTAGAAAGTCACAAAAATTGAAGGTCGGTGCCTCGCTTGATGTAAAAATGGGTAGTCTCCACTATGGGTGATCACAATTCTACTACCGAATATTTATACATCACCTAATTCGCCCTCCGGCATGGTTAAATCCAACTTTAACGCTCTAATCAACTAAGAAACCCGATTGTGTTCTCCAGTACTTCCAAGTTCAGTTATTTCGGTCAGACTCTCTATGTAAACATAGCTAGAAGCATGCGAGTGACTCTAAGATCTCTAAAAGTTGGAGGTTTTTATGCAAGTATTTACAAAGAGTTTTGAAATAAAAGACTAAAAACTCTATATGCATTTTGAAATAAAAGACTAAAAACTCTATATGCAAATGCACCCCCAAACCTAAATCAAACATTGTCCTCAATGTGTCAACAGATGATAAGAATTTAAATATTCACATACCAAGAGAACTATGTTGAGTAGAGAAAAGGGAAGAGATTACCGGATGTCGGCGAAAGCAAGATTAGAGCTTCATTAGTCAAGGCTAGAATCCAACATTCTCAGCTGAGATCATATTGGATTAGCACAATATATACAAAAGAAGACTCTACTGGATTCAAGATGGAAGATTTTAACAAGACCTACTGGATTATATACAAGAAAAATTCACCATACACCAACAATCTAAAGAGTTGAGGATCAACCCAAGAGAAGATATGCATAAACATCAACAGCCTTACACAAATATAACATGAGAGTGCAAGTAAGATTGCATATGTGAACAATTTTCCCCCAAACCTAAACTTGTCAACAGATGTGTTTTTGAGCACAAAATCTTGCATTTTTAAAGGTACATCATGCACAAGGTCTAATTCAAAATGAGTTTTGTTAAGAATAGGCAGATATACACATTCCAACTGTGGATCCTTAGAGGTGTTATACTTCGATGCAAAATAGTCCAAGAGGACTTGGGAAGCACAAAGTTCTAGGCCTAGATTAGGAACTCTCAGAATAGTTGGTTTAGGTGCAAGACCCTCAGATTGTGACATAGGCAGGCAGTTGGGCATGTCTAAGTTGTTCACATGTGTGAGATCAAGAGTACCATTATCACTTACATCAATATCCCCCAAGTCATCTACAAGTGTTGTAACATGCTCATGTTCACAAAACATTTCGACAAGCCCCAGTCCATAATCATCATCTACAACTTTAGTTTCATGCATAGGGAGATCACAAGAAACTTCACACTGTGACCTAGGCCGAGAATTAGACACATCAATTACATGCATTGAATCATCTGTGTCAACAGACAATTCAGCTATCCCTAGGTCAGATGCAAGTTGAATAACATGCTCACTTTCACAGAATAATTGTTCAAACCTCAATTCAGCATCACATGTATGTATGGTTGAATATTAGAAGAAGCATCATTCATAAGGTTCACAATAGAGAAGCTTAATGTCTCTGAACCCAAAGGTTCCACCATATTTTCAGCATACACATGCTCTTCTAACATATCATATTCATCATCATCATCATAACAAAAATGCATTTCCCTATTCAAAATTGTAGCATTTCTAGTGCACTCATTTACCTCTAGATTAGGTTCATTTTCAACGTCAGTTGCATGCGTAGGAATAGAAACACTATTTTCAAAATTTACTTTATTAGGGACAACAATCATCCTATCATGAAATTCCTTCCATTCTTCACTTTGTAAATGAATCAGGTTCATTCTTAATATCATGCTAAGTTGTTCAATTGAAGGGGAGTCTTCAATAGTGAGTATCCTTGTTTCATATGAATATTCATTACATGGTTGTGCACAAGGTTCACTACCAAAGGGAAATTCAGACATGTTGTTATATGGATGATCATGCAACGCTTGTAATTCAAACCTAGCATTGTTTTGCTCTATGAGCTTGATATTCTCCATTATCGACTGCATACAAGGGTTCATTGGAGGACAGCCTTGTTCAACCTCCCATGGCGGTTGATGATACATGTGCGCATAATGATTAGGGTATGTGTATTCAAGTTCAGGGCCCTGAGAAGGTTCATAATACTCCCTAAGCAAGCTCTCTAATTGACCTATGTGATGATTCTTCATCTCTACTGTCAGTCCAGAATCCTATCATGCCAGGATATCAATTTTGAACTCAAAAAGAAACAGCGTTATCCTAATTTACATGCCATACACCATACAATACTCAAGATGAGCAACGAGTGCACTAGCCAGGCTACAGATGAAGCTTAGAGAACAGATTCAGAGATTCATGGCCATTCAAATGCAGCACAGCTAACAACCGTCAGCTAACCAATGTATAACTCAAATGTCACCGGATTTTTCCTTTGCACACAGATTCAAGGATGTATTACTGCTCAGTCAAGACACAAATGCACACTCAGAGAACTAATGCTTAAAAATGATCCTCAGTCTCAGGCAATATAGGTAGACAATGCTCATGAGGATTAGAAGGCTGGACTTAGAATTTGTGTACACAAATTTAAGCACTCATGGCAATTAGCTAAGGCAAAGCAACAATCAACACATTATAGCTGTCAGTGGTTCAAGCAATTCACACTATAATTCAATGATGCACAGATGCAACAGCAAATGAACAATGTCAGCACTTTACAACATGCCACAGAGTGTCAACAAGGTCAGTTGACCTCAGTCTTCAGAGATCATGCACATCTATGCAGATATGCAGGGGTTTTGGTGATCACAGGTAAGCTTCAAAGGTTATCACAGATTATGCACAAAGGTGACAGGGTAGATGCAACAGATGGATAGATTCACAGATGCAACAGATGCATAGATGAGCAAGCTATTAGCAAGGGTATGAGCATGTTTTCAAGAGTTGCAGGGTTTGAATTCAGCACTATCACAAGGGAATGAGCAGTGTTTAGTTAGGCAGCAAATCAGCAAACTACTCAGATGCAAGGGTTCAACTCTCTCACATCATACTTGCTATGAAACAAAGTATCAACAGGGTATCAACAGGCTGAGTTGATGTCAACAGGGTCAGTTGACCCCAATTTTCACTGGTTTATGTACCAAAAATGTAAGGTAGATGGCTCAACAGGGTCACACAGATGATCACACAGGTCATTAATGACTTTAGTTGACTGAATAGAGCACACAAGGCACAGGGCAGATGAAGTCAACTTACTCAGTTGATGGCAACTAGGGCTTGCAGCAAACTTGTCTAACCAAGTTGCAACTCAAACTCACAGCTACAGGGGCAGGAGTTAAGCACAGGCCTTGTCGAGGCCAAGGATTCACAGCACAGACACTACACCATTTTTAGGGATTAGCAACGGAGCCTGGACGTTGCTGACCGGGGTCACAACGGCAGGTTGACGTTTCAAAACACGGTGTTGCATTTTTTCGCAACGGCATAAGCTCCGTTGCGACTCTTGGTCAGCAACGGGATTCACAACGACGTGCCGTTGCGACGCTGTTTATTCGCAACCAAGGTCTGCCGTTGCTAAGCTGTTTCTAATTACAGGAATACCCCTATCCGGAACTAAAATGTTATTGGTTCTGGTTCTAATTTAGCAACAGACCAAAGACGTTGCTAATATTTTGCAACATAAAAAAAAAAGGTCAAGTCTTTATTGGCCTAGTCAAAATCCATTTCCCCCTACATTCCCCCCCCCTGCAGTTACCCAGTTCCCCATATTCGTCATTTCCACAGATATACATTCATTCATTCATTCATTCAACATACAATACTATATCATATTATGAAAAATGGATTCTCCAATTGATGTTAACAAAAAGTATGAGTATTTCATACAAATGTATACACATTAGAAACATACTTGGTTCCTAAGTCAGTTCATGGAAAGTTATGAAATTCCTAAGTTCTTCTAACTTAAATCACTATAAGGAGATACTACATAAACTTACAAATCTTGCAAGTTGCTCCTACATAAACTTACAAATCCAAAGATGCTTCAATCGTGTTGTTATTTTATCTTCAAACTTTGAACTGCATAAAGTTATAAAGATTGAGTCAAAGACTAGTAAAGAAATAATAAGCTATATAAGCAAATCAAAAGAACCCAAATACTTCTCACTAACACGTAGCTCATGCAAGAGATTGATAGTATCAAATTACACTCAAATTTACATCTGCACTCACCATGGAAACGGATACTAGTTTACCTCACAAAAAAAAACCACCTCCTTGGTTTCTCTTCATTACATGGCAAAACTAAAATGATACAAAAAGTTTGGACACCCTAATTCCATCAAACGCAACAAACATCTAGAAACTAACTAAGTTTGAGTAATATAACCGTACCCAAATCACAAAAAATACAAAAACCCTAGAAATTGAAAGAAGAAGGAAGAAGATGAATACCCATATATAGATTCTCCACCTCTTCCAGTCCCAGTAGGATCTCCTCCTTGTACAATAAAATCCTAATTCATAGACACAAGTTGAAGGAGTACAAAGTGAATGGAAATTCACAGGTCGGTGCAGAATTTATGAGGACCCAGACAACACGGGACATAAGCTTTGCTGATTTAGAAAGTGCTAGGTACCCCTAGAATTTTCCAGGAAGATTAAAATTGAACCGTGGGGCAAGAGGTGATGGCTCCTCCTGATGCCTGCAATATTGAAATTGAACTATCAAAGTTAGGAAGGCACCGGAACTCATCATATTTAAAAGCTGAGATGATATATAGGCTCATAGGCACATGTTAACTCATAGATACATAGACCATCAGCTGAAAAATACCATGGAGAAAAGAGTATAGGTAAATTCAAACTATCTGGCAGACAAGAAATCAAATCTTTAATATTCGTCTCACCTTGGACAAAAGCAAAGCTACTACAGGCAGACGTAGTAACTATACAAAGAATATTTGATTTTAGTTGAAATTCATGAACAATTATACCGAAAAAGACGTGGCAAATTTATGTCTTTTTAGACCTGTGTTCTGAACTGCACTTTTCTGCTTTTGATGTAGAGCTAACAAGAGATTCCGATAAAACCTTCAATTTGTCGACCTGCGGGGTAGTTAATGAAGAAGAGAATTAATAAACCATATGAAGCAGCATAGTGACAATTGGATTAAGCTGCTTAAAACTTCTATCAGTACATGTATACAAAATAGTTGAACTCCAGGTAAACAAAATTGAGAGCCAACAGTGCCCACCAAAATTAAGCTTTTAGCTAACCAAAGATGACATACATTGGACCAGAGATTAAATTTTATACAAAGTAGCCACTAATTAGTGAGCTAGAAATCATACTTGCCTAAAGAATACTTAGCAGACACAACGCAATCCATAGAAGTTGAAATAAGAAGACAAGAAATGGAAAAACACCTATCAATCAGAACTAGACAAAAATACAGTTGACAGTGAACTCTTAACTTCAACTAGAAGTGGCTACAATATGCCTAGTCAAGTCATTACTACCATGAATTAGTCTTAGTATCTCTGAAAGGAAAAGTGAATAACACAAGCAGAACACTGGAATCAATTGTTACTATTCAGATAGCAAATAAACTCGCAACACATTTAATCCTATAGTATTGTCCCCAAATTCAAAGCTTCTTACCTCTCCCAATAAAGTCTTCAGTTTGTAGATTTTGCATGATCTTTTCATCATCTATCTCTGAAGTCTCAACCATCATCAAATAAATCCTAGGAGGCACCCTGTAACAAATAAGCTGATGTTCAAAACATGTCAAAATTAGCACTTATGTGCATTAAGTATTTGCTTACAGATAAGATAATTTGCTTCAGATGCAAGGTTGCTGTGTACCCCAGTCGGTGCTCCAACGCCAGATGATGAACTAACTCAGAAAAAAGTTGAACCTAAGTTATTTTCTATCTATTTGTCAATCAAAATGCCAATGCCTGAATTTTAGAGTCCAGCATTCGAACTATCTCAAGAGTTCAGAAAAAAAGTAAAAACCTGATGAAGTCTAGCTCTTTTGGTGAAAATTACATCCGCACAAGACTCCACTGCCTGAATGAAGTGTTCAACCTTGCTCAAACCAAGCTAGAGAGCAACGAAATCAAAAGATAAGATCAGTCCCACTACTTAATTCCAGAACATTATAGTAAGTATGCTTAATGAGGCAAATCCATTTACCAATAATGAGAAAAAAAAAGTTGTCAAAGCTAAAGTACCTTTCTAGAGTTGGTTATATACCCCAAACTCTTTCTATAGACAGCAATAAGAAAGTTGATGGCACCCTGAATATCAATCGACCAGACAACGTGGAACAGTTAAAATAATATCTCAGGAAAAAACTGCCTCATAAAGCTTTCTTACAAGTTCCTCTAGAGTAAATACAACATATATTTGAAATAAAACAAGGAATCATCGAGCTAACATAAGAAAATCATTTCCAACAAAGAAACATAGAAAGGTGAAGTCGTCCACAAGACGTTCAAGATCAATCTCAAATGGTGGATTAGGAATTTTCATCTCGTAACCCAAGTACTCTTGAAGTGTCCAGATGTTTACGAACTGCAACTTGGTAAATGGAACTAAGGATAACATCCAATGAGGACTTCTAGACCGGATCGAATTCAAGACTGACCTGGTATGGCTTCTTCTCTGTTATAGAAGTGTCCCTGCTTTTCATCTAACATCCTGTAACATAGCACCATAGCAAGTGTTTGTATTAGAAAAACACATTATAAGCAGCAGATGCCTCGCAAAAAATGCTTGAATTTTAAAATAAATATAAAAAATGTTTTCATCAAACTGAAGCAATCTTTACAACTATGAAAAAAAAATACTTACTAAACCATAGAGGCAGTGACAGGTATTTGGATTGAAACCAGGAAGGTTTTTTTGCAGACGAACATAAGACATAATTTTGTGTTCCCCTTCACAAGGAACATTAGCATCAGAAAGGATAACCTACAAGAAGAAATACGTTATGAGAAAATAATTTGATCTTGACTAATCTATGTTAGGTAAGATAGATGAATAACAAAGCAGGCACATAAGACATACCACTTCGTGCATCAGCACAAACTATACAATGTCCCGTGTAGCCAACTGTCCAGTCCTGCTATGCAAGTGGTCGCCATTGTCAGCATCCAGTGTCTGCCAAACCATGTAAGTGTAAGAAACCCGAGAATCAAACTGCTTTCTGCAGTTGTTAGAAGAGATAGAAAAGTGACAACAATCCCCAAGAAAAGTGTCGATCCAAAAAACTCTGAGAAGAGTTGACAGTCACAATCTTTGCCACATGTAAACTTGAGAACTGGCAGTTAATTGGAGCGCTTGGTAGGAAATTTATTTGTTACCTCCATATCTTAAAGTCAGCGCCACTGACACCAATGATAAGTACTGGCATGGGTAAATGTGAATGTCTAACCAAAGAATCTACGGTTTATTGAAGATCAGTAACTCCATCGTCCTAGAAAGCAAAGAAATTCACAATGAGAAACATATCAAGTGAACAAAAATTAATTTGACAAAAAGTTTCCTGCTTACTGCGATGATGAGCAAGACAAAGTATTTTGTCTAGTTATGCAAGCTGGAACCTGCAGCAATTTGTGCAGCTCTGTTTATAACTTTCCCGAACAAAGTAGGGCCATTAAGAGCATAATTCTGCGAGGCACTTGAATAGGCAGACATGATACTGCTTACTCCTTCAACCTGCACTGTAGCATTTTATGGTTAGAAATGTTAAATTTCAGTTTTGTTATTATTTATACAAAACAATCCTACCTAGAGCGCGGGATCATTGTTTAGTCTGAGATGAATGTAGTACTGCAGTGCAACTGACAAAACATGCATAAATTCAGTTCCAAGGGTGATAACATTTGAATCACATACTTGTGAACTTTCCTGGAGGAATCTTTTTTTCCTCCTCTGCAAAATCTATCCATAGTCGTTCTTCTTCTTCTGCCTGCTCGGTCACAGCAATAAAGATAGTTCACAAATAACATACATAAAGCAATAATTATCACAATACAGTCAGAGCAACATCACCATCTCACAGTACCCATGGCAACTTGAAATACACTCTCCAATTCAGTCCATATCAATTACTATCAATCCAAGAATCAGATTCATCTCCTTTGCCTCTGTATCATTTAGAAATTTTCAAGAGTTAATTTCAAATATAACTAAGATAACAATTCACCACCTGAGACATTATTTCACCTATAATCTCAACCTAATTCGTCTAATTAACTCAATACTCATCTCCAATTTCTGCACCCAATTCAAAATCAAATTACACAAAAATATCCCTACCTCATGCTTAAATAAGACCCATCACTAAAATTCAGATTATCAATTAAAATTCACATGAATTAATCATTAAACAGAAACCCCTAATTTACCTTTTCTTCAACCTCCTGAGTTTGAATCGATACTTGATTTAGCACCACCACCATGAATCACCAGGGTTCTCAACTGATTCTACATCTACTCTTTATTTCTTCCTCTCAAGAGCAAAACCCTAATTTCTTTTCTTCTCCCACAACTCAATCAATAGCAACACCGTCACGTCCCCCCTCGATTAATCAAGCTACAAGAATCCTATGAATCACTCACTTGATTAAAACTCAAATCTTCTGATTTGAAATCGAAAGAAAGACGACGAAGAGGAACCCAAACTGAAACTCAAAGTCCAGACAGAGAAGCGGAAAAAAAGATGATATTAGGGTTTGCAAAAACAACACACATCAATTACATCTGGAGAGAAAATAATCAATTAAATATGATAGAGAAAGAAATCGTGAGAGTTGATTGGAATTAAATCCTGATACTTGAGTTGTGATTCTCCAAAGAGAACTAGGGTTCTTCAGAGCTGCAGAACCAGAATGAAAGAGAGGAGATGAAAGAGAAAAGATAAACCTTCTATGGCTGGGAAATGAGAAGGAGGAAAGATAAAGCAAATAAGTCCGAAGGGTGGGAAAAAAAAAGAAGAAGGCTTGACCAAAATTTGACTGGGGCGTGTTTATCAGCTCTAGTGTTCCCGACCAAGCACGTGGTTCACACGCTTGAACTGAACGCATTTGCAATTCGCAACCTTGCCTGTGAGGTTGCAAAATTCGCAACGGCATATCTCTGTTGCGAATAATTAGCAACTGGGATTAGCAACCAAAAAATTCGCAACGGACCTACTGCCGTTGCAAAACTGGGTTGCAAATCCCTTAAAATGGTGTAGTGAGAACACACAAAAACAAGGATTTCAGGTATGGATCAATACTTAGCAAAGCAGCTGGTTTATCAGGCAATCAGGGTAATGCTTGTGTGAGCTACAATCGACTCAGGGGTGATTGTTCAGCAAGGTGACTAATTTATCATGCAAGCATGGCTCACGGATTCACAGGTCAGCATGCTATTCAAGTTTCACAGATCATGCATAGCTAATAATAAATCCATCTAACCAAAGGAAAACTCAAATATCACCAGCTTATTGTCTTTGAGGATGAAAAACCAGTTCTCAGATGCTTGCACACAGATCATTCATGCAGATATAAAGTGTAAAAGGATTTGAAAATGACCAACCGGTTTTAACCACAGTGGCTGTGTTGTTCTGCTCCTTGTCTTCCCTTTCTTTAGCTTTTGCAGAAGTGTAGCATGCACCACTGCAAGTTTCAGATATCACAGAAGATGTGACAGAATATGTTACAGCAAACCATGCAAAATACAATGACCGATGATTTATTATGCAGGATATATGATGATGGCTATAAGCATGAGATGCAGGGCATGTAGACAGAAGGATTAACTAAGCTGCACTGTTATAACAAGCTTCAGATAAGAACTACAACCCAAAGATTGGTGAACTACTGAGCTATAGGCTACAACATGAGAGAATCACTGCACTGAGAAAATAAACAAAAAGTAACCTATACTAAAGAATGAGATTAGCTACAAATGATGATAGTGATGTAAAGATGCTTACTTTGACAAAAAGAACTGAAATAATGCAAGTACATGAGAAGTTACAACTAAGTTATATTACAATGCAATGATGCAGATATGCAATTAAGTTAAGCTGACTACAATGCAATGATAGAGTGAACGCTATGCACTAGAAGATACAGGAATAGAAAAATAACAGTCAAGTTACACTAATAAAGGACTACAAACAACAATTCAAAGCACATATGTACAGGGGTGAACTGAAATTCAGTGAAGAAAGCAATTAATCAACAAAGCAACACTACCAAATCCCCGGCAGCGGCGCCAAAAACTTGGTAGGCTGAGAAAAGTGATTGCCTACAGGTATAACTGCAAGTGCGCAGTGCCTATTGGAGGCAGGGCAAGTACAGGTCGATCCACAGAGATTTGGGGTTGTATAAGGTTGATTTCAAAGCTTCACTAACTGATTTCAGGTGAGAAGTATAACACACAAGGGTTTGTTTTGAGTCGATATGACAAGATGTTGTGATAGTAATTCTAAGGCAGCAAAAACAGATTGTAAACAAGTTGGAGAATTACTAGGATGGTTGATTCCACCCTCTAATCCTATGCTAAGGCAATTCAACTTCTCATTGTGTCTTGTACCTTCCCTTGAAGGCCTCAGATGGAAGATTTGTCAATCAATGTAACTAATTCCCCCTAGTATAAGTTGTCTTCTTACAATACAACTTATCACAGGGTCATTTGATCAATCAATTAACTACCTATCCTAGAACATCATAACACATCAAGAACAACTTAAGAAATTGATTACTTCACATAACACTAGGGGTTTCATCTACACCCTAGTAAGGTAAATTAAAACATGATTGAAGTAGTTAAAACACAATTTAAACTAAAGTTTGGTGCACTAGCTAATCCAGGCATCCCCCTTCACATACACCGCCTCACCATATTTATACATGCAAAACCCTAGTTCACTTCAATTTGGAGATTAAATGGCGACCCACTCACCCAAAACCTCTGAATTTGTTGTTCCCTCTGCTAATTCGTCTCTGAACTCCATTAATTTGATGTTCCTCCTGCTGTTGACGAAACCCTAACCCTAACTCTTTCTATCTCAACCTTAGCTTCTATGGTAAGAAGCTATGAAGGAGATAGAGAGACATTATGAGGTGGTCAAGGCTACCAGACCGGTGGTTGTGTTGGTGGTGGCCGGAGTGGAAGAAGGTGGCTGCTCGAGTTTGGTCGGGAGAGAAAGAAGTTCTCTGCAAATGTCGGGGGAAGAAGAGATAAGAGAAAATGAGAATAGGGGTTGTTTGGTCGATGGGTGTAGGTGTAGATGGTTTCGGTGTGAGGCGGATGCAGCGAGTGGTGATGAGAAGGATGGAGCGACCGTTGGATGCGGGAGGGTCAGATCTCACGGCTCGGGATAAGATGGGCTTTGGATCCGGGTTATGGGCCGGGTCTTGGATTGCTCAAGCTTATGTCTTGTAAATGGGTTGCTACTTGTTGAGTTGCAACTGATGCGCGCGCGGGCTTTGGCTTTCTGCTCCATAGACGCTCGTCTCCAATTCTTTGCTCTTTTGGCTCCTTAATTTCTCCGAGCTTTATTTACTACCTAAAAACACAAAATTAATTAGTACAAATATTTATTCTTGAAAACAGAGAAAATACAGAATTTGGGATAATATCTGATTTCTGAGCACAAAAGATGAGTTAAATGCCAATAAAAAGATGTGGAAATATGCAATATTTGGCACTCATCACTACTACCAACTCTCTCATTTTAGTTCAAAATTTCATTAAAATCCCCTAGCACCACCCAAGGATAACATAGCTACAAGAAAATGCTATTAAATCATTCCATAAAGTAACTCTCCTATTACTATCATTATCTACATAAATAAAGGTCATTACAAATTTAACATTCCTACAAGTATTTATTTTAACCAAAAAAAAAAAAGTGTCCTATTACTATCATTATCTCCTATTCCAGCCCATCCAAATTCTCCATGACCATGAGTTATCATTATCATAATTATCCAAAAAAAAAAACAGTATTCTTATTTATAGAGAATCTAACTACATCCTTATTTTGAGCCTGGACATAGTTTCCACAACACCCACCATGGATAACTTATTTGAGCTAATAAATTTATCTACTTCATGCTATTTTAGAGGGTCATTCAACCCTCTAGCTAATGTTCTAGCATCCAATTTTAAACATTATTTAAAGCAATAAGAGGCCTCTTAGCATGCCTAGATTTCTTGAGTTCCACTCCTTTAGGAGCAAGACTAAATAGAATTGAAGCACTACCTTCTTTAGACAAGAGTTTACCTTTAGGGTAACCAGAGGTAAGCATTTTATGACCTTCGGAATCAATTCCAGATTGACGCTCCAGAAGAATTGACTGAATCCAAATTCTTACCAAAATTATCCACCATTAGAGGCTGAATCTCCTTTTTTATCCCAATCAAAGCATCAAAATTATTTGCAGTAGCTAAAACAACACTAGTCTCTTTCTCCATAGACACATTTTCCTTATTACGCACTGGAGAAATGACTTCATCCTACATAAGATCATGTTCTGAATTAATACTCTTCTTCTTTGAATATTGTCAACAATAAGCTTTAAGTTTGAATTCCTAGAACCTTTCACAACCCAAGCTTGCCGATTTCCAGCAACACCAATCTGTTTAGGCACCTCCAAAGGAATATTCTTTGGTTTAACCCATCGACATTTGACAGCAGCATGACTAAAAAATTACAGTCAGAGCATTTAGGAGCCTTCCATGGATACTCCACATCCACATCAACTACATATTTCCCTTTATAATATACCGGAACAAATGAAGGATACTCATAATCAACATCAATTTCGATCAAACCCCTCGCAAAATTCATTTTAGCTCTGGTTGCAGTAAGTTTATTCTTCATTATTGGTTTACCAATTGCACTTGCAGTCTTTGGTAGGGCTTTAGAATTCCACATACGTAAAGGAACCTTCCTAAGATTTACCCAAACATGAACTGATTTCATCTCAGTACATTCTTGCTCAATGAGAGAATGCCAAGGACATACAAAAACAATTGTTGAGAAATGTAAACAGGACCATATTCAATAGCTGCAATATGATCAGATTTATCATCAAATTCAATACATCAAAAACTCACCATGGATAGTCATATGCATCAAACCCTTTTTCCTCCAAGCCCCCTGCAGAGTATTCTTCACCAACATATAGGTAAGTTTCCTACCAACAATTGTCCCAATAACTAGTTCTTTACAATGTTCAAGATCCTCTTCAACATCGTCAAAAACAATTCAGAAACTCTCTTACCCTCAGCTGAACCAGGGTCTTCAAAATCCAAAGAATAATCTGGGACTCTCTTCTTAGTCAAAAATTTAGGAAAAAAAAATCTTTGATTGAAAAACCCTAAAAACTCCAGATCGAGAACCTCCAGATGCAGATCCCTCTACCTATTAGGAGGAAATAGGTAGAGAAAAAACACCTTTAGCATTTACAGAACCTTCATCATCATCCATGATGGAAGAAAAACCAGAAAGAAATAAGAAGTGAAACCTTAATCGGCTTGACTTTTGGTCAAAATCGTCTGGCCAATTAAAGTCAAGTATATTTCGAACGCGCAATTGGGGGATATATAATCTAATTGGGGGATATGAATTACTTCCCCCAACCAAAGGTGGCTGTTAAGGGGTGTTTTTTGGAGGCGAAAATACTAAAACACCCTTAGATTAATTAAAAATATTATGAAAAGACTGTTATACCCTTTCAACTAAAACATAAAATCAAAAACCAAATCAAACATCCCCCAATTCAATTCCGAACCGGCATAGTTCTGTTTCTGAAGAAAAAAAAAATTCTTCATCTTCTTCCTCATCGTTCATTCTTCATCGACGATTAATCGTTGAATCAAAAATTTCTTCGTCGATTAACATAACATAACCATGCCTCCAAGAACCAAATCGAAAGCAAAATCGAGAACCAAAACGGCTGCTCAACAAACACATGAACAAAGAATCGAGAACATTGCTTAACAACTAGAAGAGGACGCAGCAAAGAAGCGTACCGGATGATCAAACACTCATGGCTTCTCCGAGAAGGTAAGTGATTTTTGAACTCATTTATGATTGTTTTACTCGATTTGTAGCCATGGGTTTAGGTTAGAATCGCCAACAATAGCTGAAATCGATGAGTTACAAAGGTGAAAACCCAAGCATTGGATCTTGGTTTGAATACCAAGCCGGTTTAGATACCGGCATAGAATTTGGGTCGAATACCATACCGGTTTGCATTCCTGAAATCGAATTTTTTATACCGGCATAGAATTTGGGTCGAATACCATACCGGTTTGCATTCCTGAAATCGAATGTTTTATACCTAAGATAGAATTTGGGTCGATTACCATACCGGTTTGCAACTAAAAACACACAGAACTTAATTGGGTGTACGGCATTATATCTAGGTTTCGTGAATGCCGTATTTTAAAACCGGCATATGTTAGTTCGGTTCGTCAATGCCGGTATTACACTTAAAACATACAGAACATCAACGAAATGGTGCTCAATACCGGCACATAATTTAGTTTCAGGACAATGTCGGTTCAACGATACCGGCATGCTCGATATTTATGGTGTGATGCTTAGGTTCATGTTACCGGTATTGGTTTGTTTAGGAATTGGTATGCGGTTCCTAAACCGCCATGCCTTTTCTAATGTTTGTTTATGTTATAGGTCAAGAGCCAAAGAAGCGAAGAAAGATAAAGGTCCTATCCTCACTAAGAGAAGGAGGAAGGACGGTCTTGATACTCCTCAGTCCCGCACAAGCTCAACAAACTGCTGCCGCATATATGCTGTTCATTTTGGGAACCGCTATATTCCCTGACTCTAATGGTAACAGGGTGCATATGAACAACCTACAGTACTTGGATCCGTTGGAAGACGTTCATAAGTATTCATGGGGCACTGCTTTCTTGGCTCATTTCTGGCAGAAATGCGTCGAGCTTCTAAGGCGAAAGGCCGTCAATTTAATGGGAATTTCACTGTGATTCAGGTAAGGTGAACTACCTATTTTGTGATTGTTATCGTTACATTTGTTAGTTTCCAACTATTTATTTTCTTATACAATTTATGGGCACAGGTGTGGGCTTATGAACACTTCCAAGATTTGTTCATAGGGTATAAAGGATTGGAAATTTGGCATGATTACCAACCGAATATGGCTCTAGCTCGAAATACTACTTCAAAAATACCCTTCGCCTAACAAGAAACGGTTTTTACAAATGAGATTGGCTCTGGACTCGTTTTTCTGTGGAACATGTTGTGTTCGACCCTTATAGGAATGTCGAGGAGTTCACCTCGAGAGACATGAAAATGTTTCATTTTACAACGGACCGTTCTTTCATCCAAAAGGATTTGTTATGCATAACCCTCTCGCGTGATGCGCCAACTCGGTTACAAGCGAAAGATCTCACGGATACATCTTATCATAAATATTCTCACGACTTTACTAAATGCCAATCAAATGAGAACCATACTATGGTATGCTACGACCCGGAACCAATTCTCGCACATTGGATCGAAAGGGAAGAAGAAGAACTTTGTCTTTGGATAGGGGTGATTGGGAATTGGCTGAGAACGGTTTTGATAGTGAACCAACATTCCTAAACGGGCATCTACAGTACTCACATCCTTATGTTGTACGCCCGGATACGGTAGAGGTCCCTCCACCACCAGCACGTCCCTCCACAACTCCAGATACTGTACCCGGACTTCTACAGCTCGTTACGTTGTTGGTGCGTTCATTACTATTCTCTTAATCTATATCTACCAACTTATAAATTTGTACGTACTAAATACATGCTGAAAAATCCGTTAACGACGTCAAATAAGTGGAAACTTGGCAAGGTTCTTTAAGAAGAAGACCAAGAAAGGAGAGTTCTTTGACCCAGAAAGAAATGGAGAACGTCGTCAAAAAGATAGACCAAATAGAAGATACTGAGGCAAAAGACTTGTGGGGCGAAAAGAAGAAGAGGGTATACAAGAGGCCAAGAACCGAGTGATCTTGTGATTCTTTAATAGTGTTAGTTTGGTTTATGTTTGTTTGTGTGGATTGGTAAACTTTGAACATCTTTGCTTCATTTGTTTTGGGGTTTGGAACATCTTAACTTTACATTTGGTTTGTTTACACTTTGCGTATGTTATTTTATGGTATTTGGTCTTTGCATATCCGTGTACTTAAGTTGTTATTCCAAAGACAAACGAGAACATATTTTGCAACGCCGAGTACGAGCACCGCCGTAGTAAAGTTTGAATTAAATCACAATGGCACGTACATGGCATATGGTTCAATGATTACAATTCAAACTTCCAAAAAAACAAAAGGTGGCGTATTAGTGAACCACATTAATCCAAATTACTCAACATTAATCCAAATTACTCATCATCGCTTCCACACGTATGAAGTTGCAACTCCTCCTCTTCAGGAGGTTTCTTTGATAAGGCCAAAGCATCCCATAATTGGTGATTCTCCTCGTTCAACGCCATCCATCCCTTCCATATATTTGGATCTAGTTCCTTGTTTTTAACCATCCCACAAACAGGTGGCAATGGACAATTGTCCCTGAGTTTAAGAACGACGAAATGATTGCCGTTCACGTACGCCAAAACAACTCTTCTCGTCTTAAGGGATCCCTCGCATTTTTGCCATTTTGGTGTAAATGTAGTGACTACGGTGGGGGTAAAATAATGAACAACACAATTAAATGTATCCGCTACTAGATGCCCACAAAGCGGCATCCTCATGCAATATTGAGAAGGAAGAAATTCCATCTCCTGCTCGGGTCCTAGCACTTGAGCACACATATCATCAAACACCTCGTCGTGACCAACCAATTGCTCATAAAAGCTCCTCTTCTTCACAAGTTGATCGGCCATCCTCATTCTAGCATATCGGCATGGTGTCATTCCTTTACTAACAGCCGTCTCGAAGATTCCTAATTGTTCAGTGACGGCATGATAGCCACAATTTCCATCTCCATCGACATCATCCGTGTACACAACAAACTCGCGAATAACCTCAGGAAGTTGATCTATGTAAGACTCTATCTTCGTATGGTAGTGTCTATAAGTCCTACCCGTTTGCGAATCCTTATACATCGTCATATTACCAACTTTTAGCTTAATTATATCCAAACCATCCTCTCGCAATCTCTACCCTACAAATGTCTTCGGTATGTGACGGGAGATTATACTTCCTTGGCCTACCCCACGCCTTTTCAATTGAACCTTAGATACATCGACTGTTGGTGTAGGTTCGGAATGCTCACCTTGTTGCCCTTGGTTGCTTAAAGTTGGTACTTTCGGCGGCCTTCCCTTTTCCTTTGAACCGCGGATACATCGACTATTGGTGTAGGTTCGGAATGCTCACCTTGTTGCCCTTGGTTGCTTAATGTTGGTAAATTCGGCGGCCTTCCCATTTTCTTTTGAACAGCGGATACATCGACGATTGGTGTTGGTTCGGAATGCTCACCTTTTTGTCCTTTGTAGCTTAATGTTGGTACCTTCGGCGGCCTTCCCTTTTTTATTGAAGCTCGGATACATCAACTATTGGTGTAGGTTCGGAATGCTCACCTTGTTGTCCTTGGTTGCTTAATGTTGGTACCTTCGGCGGCCTTCCCCTTTTTTTTTTGAAGCTCGGATACATCAACTATTGGCGTAGGTTCGGAATGCTCACCTTGTTGTCTTTGGTTGCTTAATGTTGGTACATTTGGCGGCCTTCCCCTTTCCTTTTAACCTCCGATACATCGACTATGGGTGTAGGTCGGAACTCGTCGATTGTTGTTGACTTGATATCGGTTCCTTCCTCGGCCTACCCCTCTTGTTTGGAACGGTCATTTCAGCGAATCTTGCTTCTGAAATCTCACTTGCACATAGATCTCGTTTTTTAGTTGCCGCGAGTTCCTCTTCACGTCGAGTCATTTGTTTTAATTCTTTTCTTTGTTTCTTCCTTGCAATTTTAGTTTGTGGTCTACCCGCCGGATCTCCCTTTGTTGGCTCTTCACTTTGTGCTATCCATGGCCGTGTAATTAGTCTTAGTTGGCTCAACAATACTTGTCGGCTAGCCGAGTTGCCACGTGAGTAAGCTTCATAAAATTCTAAAGCCTCCTTTGTATCCCATGGTGATTGTCCGGGAGCTTCGGTAGGGGAAGGTCGAAAGATAATTGCTTCCAAAAAGGATCAATAACATCAATAGGTATCACTACTTCATACTTCACAAGCATATGACGACACGGAAGCCCCAATGAAGACATGTCGGGACAAATACACACATCACCCGGATTTCCGTTAAGCTTCTCATATTGCATTTGTCTCATCATATGTTTTATTGCCCACGGGAGACGTTAAACTCTATTCCTTGGAGCAACTTAGTATGTTGAAGAAATTGAGTCATCCTTTCCATTGAGCTTTTCTCAAAAGCCTTCTTGATCCTATCGATATCGGCCTTAAAGTGTTGCTCCATTGCCTCGGTGACCGTAACCACATTTCCCTGGCCGGACTGGATGAGATCTTTAAATCTCCCATGAGAGGACTCCGCTATACTAGTTGCTTCATTCCCGTAATGTCTATAACGATTTGTCCACGCACGCACAAATTTTTCCTTGAACTTATCCAACCAATTATCCCGACAATATGAGACGGCACATGGATACACTTCGTTATATTTGGCAATAAAGTTGTTCAATCTCTTTTCATACATGTCCTCGGTAAGAGACCAATAAACTTTCTCCCAATCCTTTAGAAATTCCAACCACCTTTTATGATTTTCATAGTGTTCTTTGTCGACTCGCTCTTTAATCTTTCCTCTTTCATTTTCTTCTTCTTCGGGTGATAGTTTCTCTTTGCGAACGTCTTCCTCTAGTTGAGCAATCATTCTATTCTTAATATCAGCCTTTGAGGGTTCAAACAAAGCATGACAATGTTTTTTCACATTTTCACCTATATGATATGTACAAAGGAAATTTTGTGCATCCGGATATACGTCGGATATGGCATTCATTAGTGCGTCAAATTGATCGGTTATGATGACCTTCGGAGAACGATTTTCCGGGAACAATAATTTCAATTGCCGCAATGCCCAATGATAATTGTAATCCCTCTCGTTCTCCATTAAACACCAAGCCAATGTGAATGTTACCTTGTCCGATGTTTGCCCCACGATGTTGAACAACGGCATGTTGTATTTGTTTGTCTTGTATGTGCAGTCCATCATAAGAACATCACAACACGTATGAGCCAATTGTGAAAGCAAAGGATGCGAAATGAATATTTGAAGCGGCTTGTTGTCCGGACCTCTTTTAATGATACGCGTGTAATTGTGATCCCAAGCTATCTTTTCAAATTCTTGCATAACACTCCTCCCTTCCCATTCCAACCTTCTAATGGTTGCTTGTGCGCTATAAATTGTCCGAGTGAAGAAACGTTGGTCTTATCCTTTTCCTTGAAGGTTCCGAGAATCACTCTTGGTTTGATACATGCTTTGGTCATCATCTTTACATCCTCGAATTGATCAGGTTTTAGCTTCGCAACTAGGGAGTGACCTTCAAAATCATTCGGATCGGGGTGGTTGTGACGGCCAAACCACACCTTACATTCCCATTCTTTTTCTTCTACTTTTGAACCTCTTAGATAGAATACAAGCTTAAAAGGGCAGTCATCCTTCCGCGAACTGTCTTGTATACCTTGTTAGTCTTCTTTTCATATACATAACCCTTTCTCTTATGACTATTTTTCTCATTGTATTTTCCACTTCTCTCGCAAACCATCTCAAAACGAACCGATGAACGTTGGGAATTCCTCACTAAGACACACATGTTATTAAGAGCCGTTGCTTTTGCCCAAGCAATTGCTTCCTTTTCATATTTTATTCCCTATATAAGGACAACATTATAGAGATTACAAGCAAATCCCAACATAAAATTGTAAGCACTAGGTGAAAGTATTGTTTGGTAACATACCCGCGGCATTTTATAGTACTCCGACGTATCCCGATGGAGCGGTTTGGAGTTTGGTTGATCGTTGTATGTAACAATCTAAGGAATGAATGAAAAGAAACTTGGATTAGTTCAAAACCGGCATTGTCGATAAGTAAAGGAAATGCCGTTATTAAGAACCTAAGCATAACGGTAATTGACTCTATATATGCAGGTATCAAGTTCCCAGCATACTAAGTTGAAAGAACTAAATGCCGGTATTTAAGTTCAAAATATCATTAGCTTCGTATGTTATTCATGTAAAACCAGCATCTTCGACATTTAAGTTTCTATCTAGGTATAAAAAACCTAAGCATAGAATGTCATGTACTAACGTCACGGTTTGAATATTCCTCGAATATTATTTGGTAGGTAAAAAAAATAAATTTGTACCGGCACTCAATCTTGGTTTGAATACCATAGGTATGTTCTTGAATCTTGGGGAAATTTAGTGCTTAGGCATACATATATATATGAATACTATGTTAGGTTACATGATACCGGCATAGTATTCAAACTACGAGCATCTTAGGTACAAAGGTTTTTTCGAGACGTAAATGGCGGTTTCAAAAGAAAAAAATCAAATTTTCGACCTCTTTGAAGCATTACCTGTGTGTTGGGGTTGCTTGTATCTTGAACATGTTTACTTTCTTGAGTTGGTTCTTCACAAAACATTTCATGGTCAAGAAAATAATGATTCAAAGGTGTTGGTTCATCATACAACAATTGTGAGTTGTTATCATTAATCGAAGATTGAAGATATGATTGTTGTTGTAATTGAGCTAAAGATTCAAGAATTTTGCAAGTCTCTCATCACAATCATCTTCCATTTTCAAAAAAAAAAAAAATTCTACTCAAAAATTTTTTTCCCTTTAAACTAAAACACACAAATTCAAATAAACATAAACACACATTATATCCCCCAAATCATTAATATTTTACTAATCATCATTAGTAACTAATCCCGATTAGTGAGGGTTAAATTAGGAATTAAAATTTTATTTAGATAAGGGGTAACCCAGCTAGGATATTTGGATCCCTATTTTGTCATTTAGTCATATCCCCCAATTAGATTATATATCCCCCAATTGCGCGTTCTATATTTCCTTTATTATCTTAGACGTTCCGACTTTACCTTGTGGAATCTATG
This sequence comes from Papaver armeniacum, assembly GCA_023531295.1. NCBI lineage: Eukaryota > Viridiplantae > Streptophyta > Magnoliopsida > Ranunculales > Papaveraceae > Papaver > Papaver armeniacum. The sequence goes on from JAJJWW010006846.1 coordinate 360,565, forward strand.
CCCCTTTATAGAGTTGGTCCGGTTGTTCTCTAGGTTTTTTGTGCTTTGAAAAAAAAAATCTTTCTAATTACTCCGAATATTGTTATCTTTAAACCTTTGACATTTCAAATTCTAGAATAATAATGATCAGCTACAAACCCATGAATTTTTGGATAATTTTTTCTTATACAGAAAAAAATAAATAATAATAATTCGGTATCGTTTTCCCCAAAGGAAGATGCAAAAGTAGATCTGAATGTCGGCTCTCTTGATATCTAAGCCCCATAAGATGTTAGGTTACTTTCCATTTGATGCCCAACATGTTTTAAACAATTACGTGCCCACATTTTTTCCTTCAAATGCCTTATAAAGAGCACATGCAAGTGAGCCAACGAGGATCTCGACATTCTCATTATGGCGATTGTGCTTCTTGGCAAATTTAGTTAATCAGCACTATTCTCACACTAAACCTCATAATTTAAGGAACCAATTTTATTTTATTTTTTTTCAAAACCAATCGATCATCTCCCTTCTTGACAAATTTAGTTAATAAGCATTACCGGATATAAGCAGATTTTAGCAAAAAAATCAAGTTTGAATACTTGAGTTTCAGATCCAAACAAGTTTGTTTTTCTTTCTTTATGCTGTTCAAGAAAAAAGCGAAGTCTGATAATAACAAATAAGTAGATCTCGATACTAGCTAGGTGGAAAGATATGCCCATGTTCAACAACGCCATGATGAACCCCTTACACTCTCGAATGCCGTTTACCTTGCTACATACCAGATTGAGAAACATATAATTAATTGGCTGCTGTCACTAAAATGCAACAGCTGAAAATAGATTTCTTATAACCTAAGATAACAATGAACCCCAACCCATGATATCACCCACCAAATTCTCAGCAGTGTTTTTAAAAGTAAAAGCGCATTGTTCTATAAACCAGCAATACAAGGAAATCATGAAATCATAAACATGCCGAGTCATACATAATGATTTACTAGCCTTCTAGTTCTAGTCCTAGAATTTGAGCTTAAGGTTGATGGACGGACGTATAGGGCTCAGTTCAATTCATGTGACAGGTTTTCATAAAATAGAGATGAAAATCCAAGAGCAGCCCAAGCTTAAGGCTGGGACCTTAGGTGTGATCAAAACGAATACAGTCTTTCGCACCGGTGAACTGAACTATACAGAAACGGAGTTTTGGGTTTCAAACAAACAAAAGAAGCTGGGCCAAGAAAAAAAACCTGAACCAGCAAACTCGTGAGATGATCACCCTAGAATCAAGAGACGTTCACCCTATCTTCACTTTAATGATAAACTGGATTCAATCTCTCGACACGGTATAAATTGGTCTTCGAGGACTCTTATCACCCAGTTGAACTTTCGCTCCACGAATAATGCGTGTTGACAGAGTTTTGAATCACCCTGCACCCATTTAAAGGAACTAAAGATTATGATATAATAATTGTCGAGAATCCTCGTAAAATATGAATAACAATACACCACTAACATCATTTCAAACTGAAAGTCAAGATAACTGTATTCTGTATTTATAACCATGATATGTTACCACACTTCAATACATACCAAAGATAATTCTTATTTTTATGTGAGCATCATTTAAGGCGAGTATTTCAAGATGATGCTGCTTCTCTCATCTCTTCCGGTGAGCATTGAGTCAGATTCTGACGCTTCCATCCACCTTTGTTGCAGAAGTTGTTCCTCAAATCAGCAATTAAAATCAACACTATAATCCACTATTAATAGTTTGACACTACCGAGATTTGCTTCCATTGTTGATCAGTTGCAGATATAGGAAAGGCCTTCCCTCCTAGGTTAGAAGACCATGCGTATAGCCAAGCAGACACCTACTAGAAGTTACGCCAAAATTTACTTCTGGCGAATGGTGAAGTTCAAATGGTACAAGGTACATGCATGCCAACAGACATGGTTCTTCTACTCTACATCTGCTGATTGTATCTTCAAATTGTACGAGGTCCAAAGCATGCTGAGAGACATAGTTCATCAACACTTCGCAAGCTGATTGGTCAAGTTCAAGTAATGTAGGTTCCACAGGATAAGTTGAGAGTCAAACTCCTGGAAAGCAGGTACCTGATGTTTATGGTCCACTCGCCCACATTATTGATTTCGAAGTAGAAACGGTCAATTGTACACTGTACCAAAAACAAACCAAATGCAGGTATGAGAATGTAAATCAAAGTGTGCTACTCACAAGAATAAGAGTGCAACATTGCAGCCTAATTAACTAATCAAGTTAGACTTTTGCGCAACATGAATTTCCAAAGAGGAAATTGTACATAAGTAGACTCACACAAACTATATAACCTAAAAAACAAGCAAGACCTACAATTTTAATGAAGATGAAGTTACAAATACAATAGAGACCATAACAGGTTCGATGGATTAAAATGTTATGGACTGAAATAGAGACCATAACAAGTGGGAACCCTAGAGTGCACAAAATGGTACTGATCAAGCACAGAATTATTCCTAGACAAAAGTTGTTGATCAGTCTGAAGTGGTCTCCAACGGAACATGTTCGACGGACTACAATGTTATGAATCATCGGTAGTACTATATGCAGATACCTTGGGAGCAGTGTCATTAGTTCCACCAATTTTAACCCTAAATAGACTGTTCAGGACTACATGTCCTTCCAACATCCAACTCTAACTCAACACGTCATTATGAACACCACCGTGTAAGCCAACATAGGGCACATTATCATGCGCTGCAGATGTCAAGCCTTGCTCAATGGTTTAGGGAACATTTTAAGAACCATCTGCATGATGCACACTGAAATAAAACGTAACTCTAGAAACGATAAACAAGGATACTACAGTTTGCATTTCGAAACTAAGGTCCATGATTGCAATTATTCTATACTGGGCTAAATGCTCCTGGATTAATCAACACTAATTGTCATCTAATCACGTACCTTTTTGTAAAGACCATGTGATCTAACACAATGCAAGTTCCTTTATCTTCTCAGCGAGTGAGCAGCGTTCAAGTTCCTCAGATTCAATCCATCTCTGCCGTAGAAGCTGTACTTCCGGTAGCCAATCAAAATCAACATTTGTTTCCACTCTCGGAACTATTGACAGTTGCTTCCACTGTGGGTCAATAGCAGAAAGATGGATTGGGCTACCCTCTTGGGTATACTTCACTACTTCGTGAGGACAAGGAAGACCATGTGTAGCACGAATTAAACACCTACAGGGGCCCATATCACTGCTTTGATTCGATGATTTGTCAAGCTCCAACTGTATAAGTTCCAAAGCACGCTGAGATACCTGGTTCCTCAACTCACTAAAAATAGGTGACTGATGTCCACGATTAACAGAAGTCAAGCTCCTATCAAAGGAGGTTTTAATATGCGTAATCTGACTGTTTATCATGTTGTGCAGTGTTTCCCAACAAGGAAAAAAACTATTTCCCGAAGACTCCATGCACTTCTTCAATTGATCACGCTCATTTTCAACCCTATTTATTACTGTGTAACCGAAGTGTTTAATCTTCTGGGTCCATGCTAAAATAAAGCTCTCTTTGTGCACCAACCACGTATCACGTATATATGTGATGCACGTGACATTCCTTGCCACCCACGTCGTTACAAACTCGGTGTATGTATCCACATAGTCTTCCTTTGTCTCTGCTTTCCAAACATTCTCCCAATCGTGACAGAAATTATTCCACATTTCACTATTCTCAAATGCATTCTTGCAATTGATTTCAATAGTTTTTGCTATATGAAATGGACAAATCAACTTATCTGCTCCAGGGAACACGATGCTGATTGCGTTTATTAATGGAAGCTCCCCATTAACCAAAACTACAGATGGCAAGTTATTTGGCGAGTATAAAGATTTCAATTGTGCCAGTGCCCAACTGAAGTGCTCTTCTGTCTCCTCCTCAATAAAGGCGTATGCGACTGTGAAAGATGTTCCAACAGAAGAAACCCCGGCTACATGAAAGAACGGAATCTTAAACTTATTGGTCTTGTAGGTGCAATCAATCATCAGCATAAAAGGGAAACACTGAGCCAACAATGTAGATTCAGGGTGAGCCCATATTATATCTTTCAATTCACATGTCTCTTTATCTTTCCTGTGCCATTCCATGTAATGGTATTGAGCTGACAACTTCATGACCTGTTGCAGCATCACTGAGCTTCCTCCAGTGCCATGTAGTTTTAGTCTTGTTCTTCTATTGTATATGGTTTTGATGTCCAGGAAATTTTCTTTGCTCCTCTCTTTCAATGCATGAAGTACCTGTCGAGGGCGGAGACCGCTTGCGGTCAATTCACACAGTAGTTGATCCTCGTCTTCTTTCCACCGTCTGAAGTATGAATGGCCTGGAGGTATGCGTTCCACCTCATGATTATGTCTTCCACAACATACCCGAAGTTTCCATTTATTTCCTTCAGCACACGTACTTCTCAGTTTAAAAGGACATCGACACTTTTTAGTAAGTACTTTCCTTTTGCGTAAAACCTTGCCACCTTTTTTCCTATGGGACCTGTAAGCACCACTTCTGACACATCCAAGCTCAACCAGACTACCCCTTCCCTCTGGTTTTTTGAGTGTCTTACTAATCATAAGTCCTGTGTTGTTGTTTCTTGCAACCTCTTGGCACCAATGAATAACAGCTTCTCTGGTGTCAAATTCCTAAACTTAACAAAAATTAAGTTAGTAAATATTTCAGTCAAATACTCTTTTAAGAAATGACGAAATGCAACCTTACCTTATCAGTCTGAAAACACTGAGTCAAGTCGATCCCTTCCCTCAAGATGGAAACGTCTTCCTCCATGACATTGGTGTCTTTTTGTAGATGACTATCTGAACTTTTTTCCCCATCCAAATCCTAAACAATGAGTACAAATAAAAAAAAGTAAAGCAGAGATAAAACAAATGAAATATTCTATGTTATTCCTCATACAGACAAATTATCCTCAGCTCCACCTTTAACTGTCATTATACACCAGACTTGACTTCAGTAGTACCTTATCAGTTTGGCAACAGTGTGTCAAGTCGATCCCTTCCTCGAACACGAGAACCTCTTCCTCCATGACGCTGGTATCTTTCTCGGGTTGACTAACTGATCCTTTTTCCACATTATAATCCTAAACAGCAATGAGAAAAGGATGGAACACTGCATATTATTCCTCATAGAAACAGAGCTCAACAGTTAACTGCCATGAAAAAACATAAAACCCGACTTCAACAATTCAGCCGAAGGAAACTCAAACTAGCTGAAATCTGGAAGATGCTAAACTTTCATTCGACAAAAATGAAATACTTAAAAGACCTTTTATAATGTGAATAAACAAACGATCCACCTTTACCATACAAAAGAAAGAGCTTTTAGATTGAACACGGTATGAAATCTACAAGTATCTTCACAAGAAAGAAAGAAAAACGTAAAAACACTTTCGAGATAGTTAAAATTACATCAGAAGGGCGCGATTCTGGATCTCTAATAGCATTTAGGGACCTGCTAGCCTCCCTACATGAGCCGTTTGAAGAACCAGCTTCTGTTGATAAATTTTCCTTTACAGCATTATTGTCCTCTATAATTACTGCATCCTCCATGCTTAGTACATCCACTGCGTTCAAATAGAGTTGGAAAACGTTGCAACAAATTACCCTTGAAGATTGTATGAACAAATGATAAGTTGATATCTCAACATTCACAGCCTTTTTTTTTTTTTTTTTTTGAAGAAGTTCACACACAAGTGGAGAGCTATGACATATAAACCTTTCCATTTTGTCAAATAGTGAGCTGACCATGTTGTTCATAACAAAAACCAGAAATATGTAATTCATGTTGCTGATACAGAAGCGTATCTCTTTCTGAAATCATAAAATAACACATGCTGCTATATGCATAATTTTTTAAATGAACCTCTAAAATCACAATTATTGGTTATCATTGTTGACAGATACTTTAATGCAGAATCTTGTTTTCCTAACTCAGTTATCAGTCGCATACTAACACAAAAAGATTTCAACTCAAAATCAGACTAGGATTCAAAGAGTCATCATATGTTTATTGATAATATCACATAAAACTTCCAGGCAGGAGACAAAATCAGTTTGAAATAATATATTATGATACCTGCAAAAGTTTGAGAAGAAACAAATAAATAACGACATTAACCTTTCAAATAAATAGAGAGAGAGAGAGAGAGAGAGAGAGACCTGCTTGTGTTCTTTGTACCTCGTGATTATGTTTTCCACAACTTACTCGAAGCTTCCATTTGTTTCCGCCTATGCATGTACATCTCAATTTCAAAGGACAACCACACTTTTTAGATTCTCTCTTTCGTTTCTGACCGGACTTAGAAATCTTGCTCTTTCTCCTGCTGTAAACACCACTTCTTTCGCATCCAAGCTCAACCACAGAACCCTTTCCCCCTTGTTTTTTAACTGACTTTATGGTTGCAAGTACTGTATTGTTCTTTCCTGCAATCTCTTGGCACCACTTAATTATTGCTTCTCGTGAGTCAAATTCCTACAAAACCAAAATCAAATTATTATTCTGTTAGATTCTTGTAAGCGGTGGTGAAAATAAAACCAGTACCTTATCGATTTGAAAACATTGAGTCAAGTCAATTCCTTCCATCGAGATTGGATCATTTTCTTCGCTTATGTTGGTTTCTTTCTGTGGATGATTAACCAATCCTCCATCCACATTCAAACCCTAAACAACGAGTACACATAAATGAAAGTAAGACACAAGAAAAGGCTTAAAACTTGTATTGCTCGATCCTAGTGGCCAACTAACTACATGCAGCACCAATGTTGATCCTTCAAATCAAACAACAAAAATCCAGTCTATTGTGGTCAAAGTTATTGAAAGATTTGAAAGGATGCCGATTTTAATTCCTCCTAAAGCTTAATTTGAGAAAACAAAAATGAACAAGTATAGGATAATTAAGACTACCTCAGAAGGAAATGATTGCCGCTCTTCCTTGACAATATCATCGTCTTGAATTATTATTACATCCTCCATGTTTACTAAGTCTTCTACGTCATAAGAGAGTTCAAACAATCAACATGATATGTAAAGATAATTATGTAGATATCTACCTCTTGTTACCGTAAAATCTTCTTTTCGTTTTGTCAAACGACGATTGACCTGTGTTGACCACAAATCTGAGATAATGCCAGTCTTACTCTTCCTACTACTACTGGATTCGAGGCAACCCCGTTGGCCATTTTCATACAAGCAGAAGATATCTTAAAGCTACCATCTTTTACCCTAAAACCAAACATTTTGACAAAATTACCAAACAGAAAATGAATTAAAAAAAAAATAACGTACCTGTAAGAATATGAGAGGAGACAACGAACGAATGAATGAAATTAATCCTTCGAACTTCAGAAATTTATTTAGGGAGATTTGCAGAATAATTTAGTATTGAGAGGGATGGAGGATTTGCTATTAGATCGAAGGAAATCACATATTTTAGTTAAGGGTGTGTTTGGTTGAAGAATAATTTCCTTCGGTTGGATTCATACAAATTCCTAGTGTGCTCCGTAACTAACTACGTTTATTCCCGACTCATCTGAGTCGTCTGGATCTACAAAAATCACCAGATTCATCTCGATTTGACTCAATATATTTGTTTTTTAAATCAGATCTGACTTAATTGACTCAAAAATATGTGAGTCAGTGGTTTGGTCCATGAGTCAGGGGTATTTACATACCTGACTCAAACAGGTCTGAGTTAGAGGTTAGGTCTAAGTCACATATCGTGTCAGATCTGATTCAAAATAGAAAACAAACGGTCTGATATCTAGCTCGTGACGAGTCAGTGGTGTTAGCTCAGATCCAGACCGCGAGTCAGATGCAAACATGGTGCAAGTCAAAATTACTATTATTCTTAGGATTCCCTATTTTAGTATATATTAATTATAAGAATGGAAGTTTTTTTTTCTTTTTAAAAATTTTGTTGGAGAATGTGGTTTTTGTGTAGACATTAACAGGGTCCATATCCGACAAATCTTTTAGAGCATCTTATCAAGAACGCGCAATTGGACGATACTTATATATTAATTAGGGGGATATAAATTACTTTCCCCAACCAATAGCGTCTGCCAAGGGGTGTTTTTTTTGGGGGAATACTAAAATACCCTTTGGTTAATTAAAAAAATTATGAAATGCCTATACTAGCCTTCCCTCAAAATAAAAATCTAAAATCAAAACATCCCTCATTCTCTCATCTATTTCGGCACTCTTCATCTAGGTTAGGGTTTTGAAATCATTTTTTTTTCTTCATCGTTCTTCATCGTCGATTCAAAAATATCTTCGTCGATTACCCGAATCTATAACCATGCCTCCACGAAAGAAACCCAATCCCACTCCGCAATCAAAATCAAAATCAATTGATCAACAAAAACAAGAAGAAAGGATCAATCGGATTGCTCTTGAAGAAGAAGAAGAAGAAGAAGAGTCGGGCCATCAAACTCTCGAACAAATGACTTCTATGAGAAGGTAAATGATTCTAAATTGTTCTATAAGTGTTTCCACCGATTTAAGGCATTGGGTTTAGGTTAGAATCGCGAACCCTAACTCACACAGTTAAGTTACAGTCAATGCCGGCATTGAAATTAGTATGAATACAATGTCGGTAATGGGTTACGGCATTGAATTTCGTATGAATATCATGATGGTAGCCTGTTTTGGAATTAAATTTAGTATGAATACTATGCCGGCTACAAAACTAAAATCACCTGAAACTGAATGTTTAGTCCCGGCATTGAAATTATGATGAATACCATGCCGGTACATGGTTACGGAATAGTTGTAAAATTATTCGCTTATGCCGGTAGTGCTCTTTTGGTATGCATGAACAACTTAGGAATTACCTAAAAATACCGGCATTGTCGACATGTACTCGACAATGCCGGCTTCATGTCCCCGTATAGTTTTTTGTTAAATTACTATGTCGTTTTTTGGTCTCGGCATGGACGGTATTTCGTAAACCAATGCTGACAGTTATGATTCTATGTCGTTATTGAGCATATCTATGCCGACATCAGATATGATTGTGAGTTGTCTTATATTTGTTTCGTGTTTCTTTTGATATAGGGCTAAAGCCAAGGAAGCTAAGAAAGGAAAGGCAAAAGATGCTGGCATTAAGAAAAAAAAATGTTCTTGGTACTCCTGAGTCTATGCCTCCTCGATGGAAAGAACAAGGTTGTAACAAGTATTTGGGGGCAGGCTCTACAAGAGGGAAAAAATAGGAGAGTGGTGGTAACCATAGAAAACTCGTAATCCGTGAACCTAATGGAACAGTTGAGCACGATGAGCATGATGAAGAGGAACCCGAGGAGGAACATAATGAGGATGATCCAAGTCAATTAGCAACCCAAAGCGAAGTTTTAAAGGAAGATGGTGGGCCAAGTCAACAACCGACACAAGGTGAAGGTGAAGGGGATCAAGAGAAAAATAAAGTAGTCAAAGTAAAAGATTCGCACCTTCCTGATACAGATGATATGATACCTGACCTTGATCGTGGTAGAATTTTGGGTGAAGCTTCGGATCCGAGAATGATATTTGGCTACAAGGACACGTGGGCTCGTACTATCTATCAAACCTGTGTAAGAATTTTTATCATGTGCATATGTTTTGTTTTGTATTTATGTAAAATCTCCTAATTGGATTGTCTCCTATTGTAGGATCATAAGAAGGTTGTGTGTGTTTGCCGACACCAAGCAGCGACTCATTGGGATTTGGCTACGGAATGTGAAGAGGTCCAAAAATTAGTAAAGGACTCTGGACTATATACTTTGGTTGAAAATTATGTGAAGATGCTTATGTGACATTCAATTGCTTCGTCGAGAGGTATCATGGTGAAACTGATACCATGCACTTCCCGTTTGGGGAGATGACCTTGATTCATAATGATGCTCAAAACATTCTAGGCTTATATATGGCTTACCGGCAAATCAGTTGCAGAAGGAGATAAGTGTCCGGACCTAGAATGGTCGAAGTTACACGCTCTGACTAACAAGCTGTTTGGGTGGGACTACAAAACTTCTTTGGAAAGCTTCTATGTATCTAAGAAAAGTATGACAAAAACCATCAAGCTGAAGCTGCTTAAGGACATCTTTGAAAAAACGGAGAAGAGATGAAAGAATGATGGATGGGACCCCGCACAAATTCGCTATACAACCGCTGCATACATGTTCTTCATCTTGGGCGCTAAGGTATTCCCTGACGCTAGTGGGAACAGGGTGAGTGCAAACCACCGGCAATACTTGAATCCGTTTGAAGAAGTCTGTAGCTATTCTTGGGGCACCGTGGTAATGGCATATTTGACGGCGAAGATGAGAAGGGCCTCTAAGGCTGTTACCAACCAATTTGTCAGGAATTTCACTCTACTCCAGGTAATTTTGTTTTTAAACTTATGTTCTTATGTATATTGTTCACATGTACCCTTATTATTAGAAACAAAATTTACTGCTTCTTATATGTATCATCCCATATTGGCATAGGTGTGGGCTTATGAACACTTCCCAACATTGTTCACGAACTACAAATCTTTGACGATAAAAAAAACATTTCCGATCCCGAGGCGCCTCGATCTCGGAGATATACGAGATCAACAATACTCTGAAGCCCGGTAACAATTGTCGACTGACATATATGAGATTGGCTCTGGACGCGATGACTACCAAAGAGGTTGTGTTCGACCCTTACAAGGATGCTACAGAAAACCGCCAAATTTTGAGGTATCCTGCTATTGCATTTTACAATGGACCGTTGTGCCACCCAAAGGAATACGTTATGGCTGATCCTCGACGTGTCATGCAGCAACTTGGATATAAGCAACTACCTTATTCCAAGACAACCTCTCTTGAAAAGTACGTTGTTGACCATTCTTTGAGCATTTCAACTTCCTTAAGGTTGAGGGGAGTATACGCCAATTCCAGAACCAACATATTGGAAGGATAGGGAACCACGTCGTTTGGTAGATAATAGTAACTGAGAGCTTGCGGAAAACGGTGATGAAGCCAACCCCGACTACATGTTTTATTACCTGGAAGAGTCACATACTTTTGTCGTGCGCCCGGATGACGTCAAAGTTCCACACCAGAAAAAACCCTCCCGTTCCAACTCCTACAGAGGCACCACCTACAATGGCCGGACTTGAGAAGACCGTTGGATTGCTAGTAAGTATTGTTAATTTCTTAGTCGTTTAATGTATACATAATATTATATTAGTATATATATACTAATTATGTGTTGGATGTATGAAACTAGCGGCGTCCGCCTGGCAAGTTAAGGAGGATGTTTGGTTGCAAGAACGAAAAAGGAGAGGTTTTATCCCGTGAAGAAATGAACGAATTTGAGGAAAAGCTTGATAAAATGGAAGACCCTAATGAAAAATCTTTGTTAGGGGAAACGAGGAAGGTGCTCTCCAAGAAGCAAAAGACCAAGTGATATAAAATTTGTATTTGTATTTCTTCATTTGGATAGTGGTTGTTACGCTTTGAAAAATTTGGAACTTGTTTTTGTTTGTAACTCATGATGAACTCTTTAGTTGTTTGGTTTACTTTTGGTTTATGATAGCTGGATTAAGAACATTTAAGCAAAATTTAGTTGTTTGGTTTATGTTGAACATGTTTAGATTTCTAAAAAAAAGTTTTATTTGTAAGTTTTTATTAGAGCATAGCTCGGTTGAACCCACCAAGCGTTGGTATGTTAAGTTTGGTTGTCATATTTTAGTGAACCAAAACTCATTTAAATAGTCGCTTGATTATTTACTAGAGTCAACTTGGTATAGGTTAGCTAGAAAGTTATTAGGATATGAGACATACAAGTATTACTCGAAGACTTGAAGAATGTGAAGAAGTAAAAAGCTACAACGACGACATCATCCTTCCTCTTGAGGTTAGTAATATTTTGACTTGAATTGTTTCATTCCTAACGTATCTTTCAAGTCGTGATATATTGAAAACATAATTGCGAAGCTGTGAATGATTATACTCTAGTTAGACGTAGTATTAAGGAATTATAATACGAAGTATGATGCCTATCTTTTGAACTTCGTATATAAGACATCGACATAATCATATGAATGCTATTGTGATTATGTATGGGTGAAGATTTCGTCCTAGGAAATAATGTTTTACATTCGTTTAAAGGAAGTATATTCATAAACTTGTTTTGTGAATCGAAAGGGAAATCGCTAGGCTTATTGGTATTGTTATTCATTGCAAATCTTTGCATTACCAATATGTGTGTTTAGTATAACCGCTCATAACTTGGTTATGTATCTTGGTAAAACTAATCACAATGCCTGACTTATGTATCGGTATGACTTTTGATAGTGAAACCAATCTTAAGTAATCACCTGAGATGGTATGATCGATATTTGTAATTGGTGTGACCAATCCTAGTCATTGGGTAACCGATCCTAGTACTTGGTGTGACCGATCACAAGAGAATGTGTAATCGATCCTTGTAGTAGGTTAACAAGTCTTAGTAATTGGTGTAACCGATCCTATGACTTGTGCAACCGATCACAAGTAATACCATGAGATTGTGGTAACCGATTCTGGTACTTAGTTAACAAAGTTTTGGAAACTATTGTGACCGATCCTAGTAGCCACATGGAGGTAGAACCGAAACTTGTTTTTGGTAGAACCGTTAAACCCATAATTGTTGATTTGATATTTGATCGATCACATAGTTCTTGGAAATCATATGAACCAATTCTAAACTTGTTTGGAAGTGTGGAAAATCGGTTCCAAGATTGTACATATGAAAAAGGATATACAAAGTAAAGATGTCGACATACTTTGAACATGTGCAGTAATTCTTATCTATTATTGTTCAAAGATATTATTTAATAACTAAAGGAGAATCCCGGATCGAAATAAATTGAGAATTTTTTAATTAAGGTTTTTAGTTTTATATGCTTTTAATTTCCAGCAATTAAATGCATATCTTTAGAAAATAAAAATTGGTAATGTGCATTTACTAATTGGAGATTTTCTATTGAGATTTCGATCAATATTTGGACAGAGCATTTCCAGGAAGGGATAATTGGAGTTTGGTACTCTGGTTTAGACCAATAGTAGGCTTTGGTCTAACATTTGTCCAACGTTAGGCCTTGGTACCTGGATCAGACGTTGACCTAAGTTGACCGTTTATGACCAGAATTTAATAATTTTGTAAAATAAAAATGTTTTAAAAATAACGAGTTTACAAATGTATCCTTGAGATGGGTTTCTTCTCTGAAACTAGGTTCCTTGAGATTGATTTGTAAAAATAACGAGTTTAAAAATCAACACCCTTCTTAATTCTTCTTTCACGGTTCATACATCATCAGTAACTCAATCAGGGCATACTCCATAAATCCCATGCAATCTTCTCGATCGAGTAATTACATTACCAGCACCATCTTCTACCATCAACATCAGCTCTTAGATTCAATCTTCTACAGATTTGACAAGAACCCTAAATTCTAATTTCTTCCTCTCTGTGCATCAATCAATATTACCAGTATCCGAATCATTGTTATTCATCAACGGATCTACTACAATCCCTATTCCGCTCTTAATTCACATTCATCTCTCAATTTCATATTTAATTTCATCTTCTCAACTTCAATAGCAGCAGCATTGTTCTTTGCCTGTCTCAGATTCAAAGAAAAAACCTATTTAATCTCCATCAAATCGGAACAACATCGAACCCATCTCACCAAGAGTAGCTTCCGACAATGGGTTAAGAGAGATTTCCGGTTAAGACAAACTTGGTTTCCGAGATGATGAAAGAAAGAAGATAGAGCTGCTGATGACGATGAATTAGAACGAGAAGAGCAAAAGTTCGGAATTGGCTCAATTAATGAAATCAGGGTTCGATTTGGAGGATGGGATCTGTTAATTGAGAACATAGATGAAGAGTGATGAGTATTTTGAGTTTTGAAGGGATACAGACAGTGGGTATAAACCATAATCAGAGTTGGAGAGTTGGGTTGTATCTAAAACTGAAGACAAAGAAGAGTTGGTAAGCTGATAGTGTTGTCTTAAAGATGTGCTGATTCATTGCAGGGTCTGTCGAGTTTGTAAACATGGTGATGTTTATGAGTGTCGTAGTTGTCTAGGTCTTTTCCAGCTGAATTGGACAAGTGGTGTTGTTGTTACATGGAATGATGGAAGAAATGGATTGAAACTCTTGGTTGCACTTCTTTGCTGAAGGTGTAACGTTAACTACAACATGGTTTGTTTGATTCATCTTCTCAAGGAATTCCCTTATATACAAGCCCAATGCTTTCCACACCAAGGAAGCTGGTAGAATCATTGATTCCATTGTAACTTTAAGAAGCTCAGTGTAAGTAGGTCCCATGAATTGATTATCTACGGCTTTTGAAGGAAGTTTTGGGTTTTCCTTTTTTTCCCCAATGAGTTAAAAACCCAGTCAAAGTTGAAAATAAAACAACTGATGTTTGCTTTGAGGGACAATGATTTCCTCTGTTTTTTCTCTAATGGGATTGACATATTCGGTAACTTCAGCTAATGTATACCACCACGAAGCTTTCAGATTTTTGTAAATATTAAGAAAACTGAAGGGTATATTAATTTTCTAATAATTACTAAACAGAAGTTAGGACATAACCTAGTCAACACGGGTCAACGTGGTCCAGGTACCAAAGCCTAACGTTGGACAAATGTTAGACCAAAGCCTAATATTGGTCTAAACCTGAGTACCAAACTCCAATTATCCCTTCCAGGAATTATGAAAACCGATTTGGGCTTTTATTGCATATCTTTGAGAATATTCGATTTTGGAAATTCCTTGGTGTCCAAACTTCCTTGGTCTATAAATATTGAAGTTTGCATGTCGAGAAAACTAATCCTCAGAGCCAGCAAAACTACCTTGTTGTGTTGTTATTGGTGGATCCGTCTATTCGGAGAGGAATGTACCCTAATTAGGCGAAATCTCTTACGATCGCTCGTTTTAAAGACTTCTTTGGGATTGAGAAGCTCTACGAGTACCGTTGGTGGGAAACTAGATAATTGCAGTTTATTATTAGTTTTCGATTGATTTGATTGACTAACGGTTGTTGAACTTTGATTGCACCTAGTTTGTTTATGCTTGAGAATCTTCTCTTCTGATATAAGATTCACTCAAACTAGATAGAAGTATCGACATGGATCTTTAGATTGTTTGTAGATCTAAAGATGTCTTGTGATAATCCATCGTTAACAGACTCTGTACTATGTGTGATTGATCACAAGAGATTCAAGTTGTTTGTGTGCAGGTGTTTATTGAAGATCTAAGAAGATTTGAAGACAAAGAAGATTTCTTATTTAAGTTCATAATCTTTGGTGTGCACAAAACTTGATCGGCTTGGGATCCAACTATAATCGGTTTATCTTTTGATAGATTGGATTGATTAGTTGTGTAGATCGGCATCAGTATTTAGTATCTTGATCAGATCCTATTATTGATTGCATAGTCTAAATAATTACTTTGGTAGTTGTTGAATAAATTGATCTAAGAACCCGACAAAGGAGTTTATTGGGATAAATGGAAGAGCCTTTTGTCAAACTCATATCACTTGTTTGAAAAGAGTTGTTACCGAACAGATTTGTTGTTCCTTTAGTATTTTGAATACGAACCAAAGGAATTGTTCCAAGTGCGTGACTTATTGCAAGTTGGAGGCGCAGGGATACTGAGGGAACTATGTGAACTATAGGTTTAGTTGCTTGGTCTCAACTATACGAAGTTGGTTTATATTTTGTATAACGGCTTAATCCTGAGAGTATTCAATTCTGGACAAGGTCCCGGGGTTTTTCTGCCTTTGCGGTTTCCTCGTTAACAAAATATTGATGTGTCTTTTACTTTTCTATTTCCGCAATTATAATTGTTTTTATTATAATTAGAAGTAATATACACAAACGTTAATTCCTAATTACTTGATATCAATCCTATAGTGTTTGGTTAAGTCCGAACCTATTATCAAGTAATCATACTTCGTTGTTGTATTGTCTCGATCTCGTATCCATAGCCAATCACACAAAGTGTGAACCGATTCGTTGTATTGTCTCGACTCAGTCCATAGACAATCACTTTCAGAGAAAGGACTTATAGGTGGAATTTTTTTAGATTGAGGTATATTTGGGTACCCTCGTCTTTTCAGTTTTCTTTACACCAATGGCGCCGACATTGAAAGCTTTAGTTACCGCAATGCCGGCAAGGTTCCCGACGTAGATGAGTAATTATAATTCCATTTCGTAACTGGTTCCGACATTGAAGTTGTTAGATCATAGCTCGGTTCAACCCACAAGCGTTGGTATGTCAAGTTTGGTTGTCATATTTTAGTGAATCAAAACTCATTTAATGAGTCGCTTGATTATGTACTAGAGACAACTTCGTATAGGTTAAACTAGAAATATTAGGATTATGAGACATACAAGTATTACTCGAAGACTTGAAGAATGTGAAGAAGTAACAAGCTACAACAACGACATCATCCTTCCTCTTGGGGTTAGTAATATTTTGACTTGAACTGTTTCATTCCTAACGTATCTTTCAAGTCGTGCTATATTGAAAACATGATTGCGAAGCTATGAATGATTATACTCTAGTAGTGAGACATGATCACATGATCATAGCGTTAAGGAATTAGGATACGAAGTATAACGCTTATCTTTTGAACTTTGTATATAAGACATCGACATAATCGTATGAATGCTATTGGGATTATGTGTATGGGTAAAGGTGAAGATTTCGTCCTAGGAAATAATTTTTACATTTGTTTAAAGGAAGTACATTCATGAACTAGTTTTATGAATCGAAAGGGAAATCGCTAGGCTTATTGGTATTGTTATTCATTGCATATATTTGGATTACCAATATGTGTGAGTTATTAGAACTAATCATAACTTGTTATCTATCTTGGTAAAACTTATGCCTGACTTATGATTTGGTATGACTTTTATTAGTGTAACCAATCCTAAGTAATCACTTAAGATGGTATGATCGATATTTATAATTTGTGTAACCGATTCTGATAATTGGTGTAGCCGATCCTAGTGACTTGTGTAACCGATCCTATTGACTTGTGTAACATGAGAATATGGTAACAGTTATGGTAATTGATGTAACTGATCCTGGTAACTGATGTAACCGGTCCTACTAACCATATTAAGGTAGAACCGATCTTTTTGTTTGGTAGAACCGTAAACCCATGATTAGTGAATTGATATTTGATCAATCACATAAGTGTCTTGGAATACAGATGAACCAATTCTAAACTTGTTTTGAAGTGTGGTATAATCGATTCCAAGATTTTAAATATGAAAGAGGATAATCAAAGAAAATATGTCGACATACTTTGAACATGTTCAGTAACTCTTATCTTTTATTGTTCAAAGATATTCCTTAATAACTCAAGGAGATCCCAGACCGAAATAAATTAAGAATATTTTAATTAAGGTTGTTAATTTTATATGCTTTAATTACCAGCAATTAAATGCATATCTTTGGAAAATAAAAATTGGTAATGTGCATTTACTAATTGGAGATTTTATAGTGAGATTTCGGAAATATTGGACAAAGCATTTCCAGGAATTATGAAAACCGATTTGGCCATTAATTGCATATCTTGAGAATATTCGGTTTTGGAAATTCCTTGGTGTCCAAACATCCTTGGTCTATAAATACCCAAGTTTGCATTTCGAGCAAACTATCCTAAGAGCCAGGCAAACTTCATCTTCTGTTGTTTCTGGTGGAGCCGTCTATCCGGAGAGAAAGGTACCCTAATTAATTTGGCGAAATCTCTTACGACCGCTCGTTTAAAGACTTATGTGGGATCAAGAAGCGATCTACGAGTATCGTTGGTGGGAAACTGGATAATTGCAGTTTATTTTAGTTTTCGATTGATTTGATTGACTAACGATTGTTGAACTTTGATTGCACGCTTGTTTATTCTTGAGAATCTTCTCTTCTGATATAAGATTAACTCAAACTAGATCGAAGTGTCGACGGGATCTTTAGAATTTTTTGTAGATATAAAGACGTCTTGTGTTAATCCATTGTTAACAGACTCCGTTCTGTGCGTGATTGATCACTAGAGATTCAAGTGGTGTTGTGCAGGTGTTTATTGAAGATTAAAGAAGATTTGAAGACAACGAAGATTTCTGATTTGGTTTTTATATCTTTGGGTGTGCACAAACCTTGATCGGCTGGGATCCAACTAGAATTGGATTTATTCGATTGATTAGTTGTGTAAGATCGGCGTCACCTTATAGTTTCTTGTTTGAATCTATAATTATTGATTGCAAATCTAAACTCTGCTACTTCGGTAGTTGTTGGATAGATTGATCTGACTAGGTAAAAGAGTTTATTGGTTAAATAGAAGAGCCTTTGCTTATGACTTGAGATATCTTCATCTGAAAGAATCAAGAGAGTTGTTACCAAACAGATTTGTTGTTCCTTTACTGTTTAGAATATGATCCAAAGGAATTGTTCCATGCGTGCACTTATTGAATGTCGGAAACGTAGGGATACTGAAGAAACTAGGTGAACTATAGGTTTAGTTGCTTGGTCTCAACTATACGAAGTTTGTTATATTTTTTATAGCGGCTTAATTCTGAGAGTATTCAATTCTGGACTAGGTCCCGGGGTTTTTCTGCACTTGCGGTTTCCTCGTTAACAAAATCTTGTTGTGTCTTTTACTTTTCCTATTTCCGCAATTATAATTGTTTATTATAATTAAAAGTAAAATACACAAACATTAACTCCATATTACTTGATAGTGATCCCATAGTGTTTGGTTGAGTCCGAACCTATTATCAAGTAATCACACTTTGTTTATTGTATTGTCTCGATCTCGTCTCCATAGATGATCACACAAAGTATGAATACCGATTAGTTTTATTGTCTCGACTTTGTCCATAGACAATCACTTCGGTAAGAGGACTTATAAGTGGATAATTTAAATATTGTGGTGTATTTGGGTACCCTCGTCTTTTCAATTGGTATCACAACAAGCAAACACGAAAATATCTGACAATCTGTGTTTGGTGCGATCCAACCTATAAGAAATAAACTCGAGTTCACATGAATCGATTTCAGTTAACGTAATAGCAGGATTTAACTACTTCAAAGATTCGTGGTGGAAGACACGAATGAAGTATTTGATGCTCGTGTTCCTAAATCTGTTAGGAATTGAGATTATGGTTATGAATGTCTTAGGTGACCTACATAATCTCTCAGATATCATAGAATTGTATCTCATGGTATGGATTACAACTAAGATTAGTAACTATGATGCAATACTCTATATGACATGTTGTAGGTTGAAAATGCATAAGATTCTCCATAAGATTTTTCATTGTATGAACCATGACTACCTTGTGTTTGAAAAATCTGGGATCTTACACATATTTTGGATGTGCTACCCAAATATATGTATGTACATTTTCAGATAAAAGACTGTCAATGTATCGTCAATTAGTTGGCTGTTTTGGAACCTTTGTAATATTACAAAGAATGATTTTTCAGTTATTTATTCTATTAATAATGGATTGCTTCATACACCCCGTAACTGTTTTAATGAAGCAAGTGATCTTTTAAAATATTACCGGAAATATGATTCTAAAGATATTATTAACAAATATTTTGACATGTTCAAATCTGTTTTTGTATACTCTATTGATAAATTCTTGAATGAATTTTCAAAAGATATTATCATGTTTTGGTAATAATAGAGTAAACAAATTTTTGAACATGAATATAGGATTAATTCATAATATAGATCCAATCCATGAAAAATCGGTTTTCCAAAAGAAAGACCCAGATACAAAATCGGATTTGTTTCCCCACAAGTCAAGGTTTCCGATTTTGGAAGATTTTCCTAAAACTAGTTATTTTCCGGAATTTGATATCTTCACTCCCTATAAAAGGAGATTATATTGTGGTGTTTTTACAAACAGCCTGGGAAAGATTGTCCGGAACCAAAACTATGGTTTTCCATACATCCTTGAATTCTGAAAGTATGGGAAAAAAGGAAAGACAAAGGAGAAACTGATAACCTGGTTGTGAATCCATTTATTCCTGTTGGTGACATTGAGAAAATCAAGTATCCTCACTTGATCAAAGACAAACATGATCTTACAGTCTTCGTAGACAGTACATGTTTCGAAAGATACCAAGATTTAAAAGGAATAAACTTCACTGCTGAGAAGAGATTTGATCTAGATGTTTCAGAAAGCAAATATGTGAAGTTTGTTCAACACCGAAACTGGGGAAATTTGTTTTGGTTTGAAAAATATTCACCTGATATATTAAGAATTTTTTATGCTAATATATGAAAAACTTACCTTTAGTACTTTGGTTGGATGTACTTTTCATCATGTCGACAGAAAGATGATATCCAAGATCATTAATTACAAAGTGAAGGGAAATCATATGATTACTGGTTTTGAAATTGAGCACGATAATATTTCAAAACACATCACTGGAAAATCTGTTGGCTGGAAAAATGGAAGAATGCTAACCAAAGAAATACCCTTCTACTTAGGGTTTTCGGTAAACTTGCAATAGCAACTCTTTTTGCTTGTACAAGGGATACTTCACAATGGGATAAGGAATTTGCTGAGTTTGTATACTTCTTTATTGAAGGTAAAAAACAAATTGATATATGTGGGATAATTATCAATCAAATGACCAAGATCTTCGAATCTATCAATACCACAACGTCCCAGAGAAATCTTAGATATCCCTCTCTCATCACCAACTTGTGTGAACTCACAATGGGAAATAATTTCGGAGATGAGAAAGTCACAAAATCTGTCTCCCAGGGAATTATCAAACAGATGAGTAAGACTCAAAAGGAAAGAGGAACTATTGTTTCTACTGCTCAAATCTATAGCAATGGAGATCTCTTGTTTCATATTTTACGTCTTGGAAGACAATTAAACTGTATTCAGAAACAGTTAGCTTTTGCCTCTAGAAATGATCCAGAAACCCTAAAGGAATCTTGAAAATCAATGATGAGTTCTTAAAAGGCGAAAAAGACCAAGACTCTGAACAAGAACCTGTTGAGCAGACAATAAATGAAGAATAATAATTCTTCCAAGAAAATAGACACCAGTTTTTGATTATTTCAATAATTGTATAAGGTCTATTGCTGAATAAAACTATCTATTATTTATGAATAAAATTATTATTTTATAATTTTTCTAGTGATAGTTTTTCCAATTACATAGCATGTGCTTGAATGATTTATATTATTGCTATGTATTTATGGGATGTTTGATTTCGGTTTTCTTAACCTTAATATTCGATCTCATATGATGTGAACCCTTATGGTTTGTGTGGCTTTTTGATTTAGCGGGATTAAGTTCTAGACCATGTTGGTAGGCTTTATCAAAGGATCATAAGGTGTTCCGATTGAGACTCATATGTAAAAAGTCACAATGTGTGAAATCAATTTGTGTTTTCATGAGTTGTGCTTAGCATAAACATATGTGTTTCGAGTTTTCAAATTTTGCTATTGGCACACATTAGTTAAAACCGATTCAACCATTCTCTGGTAAAGGTTGCTTTTTTTGTTGTTCTTTTGTTCCTGCTAGAGGATGACAACATAATGGGGGAGAGTTCTAACTTGAGCTTGCGCTTAATGATATATCTTTATGGGGAGAAGAGGATGAGGAATGCGAGGTAACGAATTTGTTAGTTAATCGTTAACCTGTTTAAGAAAAGCATGATTTTATTTCATATATTTTGCTTTTGCTTAACAAAATTCGGTACAATTGATGTTTATTCCATTATGTGTGTATGGATGTATGTGTGTGTGTGATTCAATTATTTACGGTTAAGAAAAACTAGTTTGATATCTTTCTTTATTGTTTAGTATCAATTATTTTTGGCTTAACGAAATTTTGGTGCAATTGTTGTGCTATAATGTCTATGTTTGTTTCAATTGCTTCCGGTTAAGAGAAATAATTGTGCAAGTCAATTTATTTGGTTTGTATGTATTGTTTATGGCTTAACAAAATACGGGATCATTTTTTTAGTCCAATTCGATTCCGAATAAGAGAACCCAAGTGTTGATGGTGGTTTTTAGACAAGGGGTAAAATCGTAAAACCCCATGACCTAGTGTTACCCACAACACATTAAATAAGAGCATTTAACTCAGGTGTAAATAATTAATAGGGGTATTTTTCAAAATACCAGATTAGGGTTTTAACACGTAACCCTAATTCCAAAACCAAGCCGCACTCGCGCACCATGGCAAGAATGCCAAACCAAGCCGCACTGCTGCACCACCATGGCAAAGAATGCCAAACCAAGCCGCACTCTGCGCACCATGGCAACAATGCCAAACCAAGCCGCACTCTGCGCACCATGGCAGCAATGCCAAACCAAGCCGCACTCTGCGCATCATGGCAACCATGCCAAACCAAGCCGCACTCTGCGCACCATGGCAACGAATGCCAAACCAAGCCGCATCTGCGCACCATGGCAAAGCAATGCCAAACCAAGCCGCATATGCGCATCATTGGCAACAATGCCAAACCAAGCCGCATATCTGCGCACCATGGCAAAGAATGCCAAACCAAGCCGCACTCTGCGCACCATGGCAAAGCAATGCCAAACCAAGCCGCACTCTGCGCACCATGGCAAACAATGCCAAACCAAGCCGCACTCTGCGCATCATGGCAACCATGCCAAACCAAGCCGCACTCTGCGCACCATGGCAACAATGCCAAACCAAGCCGCATTCTGCGCACCATGGCAGCAATGCCAAACCAAGCCGCATACTGCGCATCATTGGCAACAATGCCAAACCAAGCCGCATACTGCACACCATGGCAACAAATCTCCAAGCCGCTATGCCATTGGCACACGCCAAATATAGCGCCCTAGGCTTGCAAGACTTGCAACTAGGTCAACATGGCCGCACATGCCAATACGTGCCGCAAGCCATATTTCAAGTCGCTATGCCATTGGCACACGCCAAATATAGCGCCCTAGGCTTGCAAGACTTGCAACTAGGTCAACATGGCCGCACATGCTATTGGCACATGCCAATACGTGCCGCAAGCCATATTCCAAGTCGCTATGCCATTGGCACACGCCAAATATAGCGCCCTAGGCTTGCAAGACTTGCAACTAGGTCAACATGACCACACATGCCATTGGCACATGCCAATACGTGCCGCAAGCCATATTCCAAGTCGCTATGCCATTGGCACACGCCAAATATAGCGCCCTAGGCTTGCAAGACTTGCAACTAGGTCAACATGGCCGCACATGCCATTGGCACATGCCAATACATGCCACAAGCCATATTCCAAGTCGCTATGCCATTGGCACACGCCAAATATAGCGCCCTAGGCTTGCAAGACTTGCAACTAGGTCAACATGGCCGCACATGCCATTGGCACATGCCAATACGTGCCGCAAGCCATATTCCAAGCCGCTATGTCATTGGCACACGCCAAATGTAGCGCCCTAGGCTTGCAAGACTTGCAACTAGGTCAACATGGCCGCACATGCCATTGGCACATGCCAATACGTGCCGCAAGCCATATTCCAAGCCGCTATGCCATTGGCACACACCAAATGTAGCGCCCTAGGCTTGCAAGACTTGCAACTAGGTCAACATGGCCGCACATGCCATTGGCACATGCCAATACGTGCCGCAAGCCATATTCCAAGTCGCTATGCCATTGGCACACGCCAAATATAGCGCCCTAGGCTTGCAAGACTTGCAACTAGGTCAACATGGCCGTACGTGCCATTGGCACATGCCAAACACACACGCCGGTAGCCTAACTTGCAAACCGTGCAACCTACCACCAAGGCATTCCGCACATGCCAAAACACACACGTTGGTAGCCTAACTTGCAAACCATGCAACCTACCACCAAGGCATTCCGCACATGCCATTGGCACATGCCACACGCGCCAATAGCGGCACCACTTGCACTCAAGGCGCAACCAACGAGATATCAACACAAAGCGGGGATGCTTCTTTAGGGTTTTGGTTTGGCGGTCTGACATGCAGCGTACACTACGCTCACATTAAGAAAGCGTGAATAGGAATAAAGCGGTCAAATAAAAGAGGAAATAATGGTGAAAAACGTTTTCACCCATTAAACCATGCGGTTACCACCTCCTCCCATTATTTCACCCTTTACTCTCTTCCTTCATGAGGCCAGGGTACGTTTCAATCTCGACTTGTATAAATAGGTCTTACCTATTTCCACCAGACACAAGTCTCGGTCAGGAGAAATATACTACACTTACACTCTCAGAAAGGCAACTTTGCAAGCTCTCCAAAAAGCTTTCATCTCTTGCAAGCTTCCTAAGATTTCACTTTCTGATACAAGTCGAGATACTACTCTCCTTAACACCTTTCTTTGCTTCCCTCCCCAAATCAACCCTTCTTCTCCACTTTGTGACCGAAGCAAGTCTGGAACGGCCATTTCTTGGTTTAGGCCGGACTTGTACTGGATTGATCTCTCGAATCTATAAAGTGCTCACGTGCAACACATTTGTTTAGGGTTTGAACCGAGTTTCTCACTCATCTACCGAATTTACCGAAATCGGCGAAACGATTTTTACCCATAAACAATTGGCGACCACGACGGGAGGATTGATCTATCGGCTACAATGTCGTTGTCGATCTCGTTCTTCGACCCGAGATGTCAATATGGTAGGGAAGGCGACTCAATCCGATGCAACTACCGGACAACCGGTTACCAAACGTAAAAACTACACAAGAAAACTGGGGACTCGCTGAAGATGCTACCAATGATTGGGGACTTGCTGGCGATGCTACCAGCAAAACCGCCTTTTTACATGAAGATGGGCATGTTCGCAAAAACCTATGAAGTGAGTAAATTCAGACTACGCAAGATATATGATTTGTTTTAGGTTTTTAGTAAAACCATTATACTACCGAGTATTGTGCCTATTGCTAGCACACACTTTCATAAAAGCAATATTCCTTTCCCAAAACATAATCAGAGTTATATTATCAAAACCATTCATCCCAGAAATAATCCAATATCCTCAAAAGCTACCAGCTGTCTACCAAAAACTGGTCAAACCTTGAACCAGACATCCAATATGTCTTTCAAAAAAAAAAAAAGAACCTAAATGAAAGTATAGCAGAGAAACGTTCAAGGAAAATTATCCAACAGAAGTCTGCTCTTCTTGGAGAAAGTCAATTTTGCATCTTCGAGAGCCGCTCTCTTCATAGTCAACATCTTGGAAAGCTCTTCGAGTTCCACCTCCTGTCGTGCAATCTCCTCGGCGGAAAGGCTTTCGATTGCCGCATCTTTCAACTTTTGGATCTCAGCAAGGCCTTCGACAAACCACGAAGTGTTGAACTCCTTTTCTACGCACACGTCGCGATGGTGCTCCCAGTCGGCAATAACGTCTTCGAAAACGGTGTGACCAGTCACCTCACGCATATCGTCGATGGAAGATAAAGCCTCTTCCACACGCTTAACCGAGTGCAAATCGACTAGTGACTTTCTTGGTTGTGGCCATATGTCCGTATTTCTCCCAGTTCTGGTGTACAACGTCTCGTGCTTAGCCGACGCCGAAGCCGCCAACCAAAGACATGACCTGGATGAGGAACCAAGTACGGAGGATCAAAAATGGCGCCTGCACTGGCCTCACGACTCGCGAGAGGGTCTTCCTCCATGTCTACGGCAACAACCATCGAGAGAATCATCCCGCCGTTTGAGCCACATCGTGCCCCGGCAATTGGCTAACGCCCATATCCAAGTCACCGGCGGTGGTCACCAAAGGCAAGCTTTCGTGTGCCTCTACCCCATAATCATCCTCCGGATCGGATTCCTCCTGCGAACTTGAGTCGAGATATTTTCCCAAAAGAGGAAACAAAAGAAGAAAGAAAAAGAAGTGCGAAACTCACCGAACCACTTCCCAAACAGAACCGGTGCGGTCTTTGGGAGGAATCACTCTCACTTGTAGAACCCTCTTCTCTCTCGACTCATCATCGCTACGAGAAGGCTCAATGCTGCTGGAGTTCTTTGAAGAAATTGTCGTCTCTGGCAACGTGCAAGAGCGGCGAAAGCATTAACACTCACCAGAAGCCCTGAAGGAAACAAGACACATATTCTCAGCCGAAATTCGTGTGTTTTGAGACAAACCAAAGAAGAGGCGACACATACCTGGTTATTGGAAGAACTGAAAGACACAAGAGACGTGAGAGGATCTTGTGAAACCGTCCGAACCCGCCAAACACGATTTTTCGTTCTCCGTTACTTGACACGGGGACTTTCCGAATTACTAGGCAGCTTTCGCTTGGGATCTCTCAACATTGGATACTCCTTCAGAACTGCTGGGGAAGGTTTGCAACAAACATTTTCTACAACGTTATTCACAAAATCTTGGATCATGGTAAACTCGTCGCACCAGAACTCATTATAGCCAAAGGTCGTCGAAGTTACTCTTCCCATTTGTAAGAAGGGAAGACGGATGCCGGCTCGAGGGCACGGCATTGAGGGCAAGACGCAACGAATCCTTAGGAAGCACCGGCTGGTAAGCAAGAGGTACCCCTTGATCGAAACCCATGTGACGAAAGCCACGGTCAATATTGCAAGCGGCTATCCTGGAAAGACCCCACGAAGAAAGACGGCATATAACCGGGCAGCGGCTTTGAATAAAGCAGTTTTCACCAACGCTCAAATCGCCATCGGAAGACAAAGACATGAGCGGAGCGAAGCAAAAGTGTCAATTTGAATTGTGATTTATGGACCGGCTCCCATGGACGGAAATTGATTTCGTGCAACTTGTCAAGAAAACTAACCAAGCTCACGCCAACTCTTGGGCCTTTGTTCACCCATCGAAGAATTCGGGAGCCACCCCAACTCACGGGAAGCGAAGGCAACGGTTTCGGAGCATATTTCTCAAAGTGCTCCCATGACGGACTTGCGGAAAAGCAACGTGCACATATGAATCCACTTTCATGAAACCATTCGAAACTCGCATGTTCGCAACTAGGTGATCCGAGATGCACATACGGGGAACCAAGGAACGGCTTGCAAATCGGAAGAACTTCACCCTTTGCCAACTTCACAAAGAATCGCTAACAACTCTGGTCTTATTCCTTTCTTGCCGTAGCCGTCATCAAAAATGTCTCTAGACAACCGGAGAGAGCCAAAAACGCTGCGACATGAAGATCATCGCTTTTCTGTTCAGGGCTCCAACTCGTCCAGGAAACCATTGAGATATCCACCAACCGTAAGGGCACCTCTCATCCTCTTTCGGGCAGAGTCCTTCGACTTCGCAATGGAGTCTTTCGAGCGAAATTCCCCAACTTAGCGGCAAGGTCATCCCGCATCTTCACCTCACTTTCGGATAATTGGATTTTAAGATTCCCGATTCTGGGAAGATTCGGCAAGAGAGCCACACTCTCCAAGGAGAAAGTTATCTCGCCCCATCTACATATGATTGTATGGGTGACCGAGCACCATCTGGAGAGGAAAGCAACCAAGCTCGGGATGTCCTTCCTAATCGGGAGATTTCTCGAAGTCTTGTGACATCAATGACCTCGAGCTCGAGTCAAGTTGGTATTTATACGCTCCTCGCTCACCATGAACTCAACCCATCTGTCAAAAGAACGCAATGGACTTTGACACATCCTGAAGTCAATGTTGGAAGAGGAATATACCCCTTTATGAAGACAGAATCGAATGATGCTCTCTGGGCAGACCGAACGTGTCCTCCTGTCATCCTCACCACCGGTTAGCAAAATTGGCATGAAACCTGGGTGATTCTTGATAGACACATTTTTGTGTCTGAATTGTCCTCATTGTCTCTATTGTTGGAACTCGATTTTTGTACTAATATTGTGTTTTTTATGTATTTTTAGGTATTTTTGGAAATAAATATTTTTTGGAAAATTCGGCTCGAAAAGTTGCGCGGAACACTCCCGGAGGACAAGTGTTATTCGGACTCTCGTCTTTGGATAAGGGGTAACCCAATTACTAAGGGGCACCCCAAGGAGGCACCTGCTATTCGCACCCCAGAGCAGGATAAGGGGCACCTTCTTCAACCTTTCAAAAACCGAAAATTGGCGGGAAAGTTTTTCAACAGAACTGGCAGATTTTTGGTTCATGATTTGGAGGGGTTAGACTGCGACTTAATGGCTGGGATTTTCTGGGATGACTTGGACGTACTAAACGAGGGATGGTAACATGTTTTTATCCAACAAACTTGGTCTGAGTATGCGTGGCATTGAAGTGAAACAAGAATGGGAAGATACTCGGGATTCTCTCCGGAGTTTTGTTTTGGGAAGTTTACACGAGTCTGGAGCGTGTTACACTAATTATGGAACGTGTAGGAGCTCTGTTCAGTAGTCGGGATGGCATTAAATCAACGCGTGAGAAGGCAAGAATAGAAAGAAAATATCCAGAGAATATTTTCTTTAAAAACTTAGAGTAATGGAAGATATTGTGGAGTAATGAGGAGTAATCTTTGCTCTGTCAAGTATATAAGGCGAGGTCGAGTAGAAGAGATACGGAGAGATTGGGAGGTTTTAGAACGCGAGAAGAGCAAGAAAATCGAAGTTTGAGAGACACCATTTTTCTGCTGCTGCCTACGAAGAACACGAAGAACGGACCGCCATAGGCAAAATCGTTCTTCTACGATGACAGAGACACACAACAGCGTGCGTCGTAATACGGAGAGGGCAGACTTACAAGACAGAACACTTATTATTTATCGTTGTTTTGTAACGGTGTTTGCAACAGTTATAAATGTTGCAAACTTGATTTTCATCATTTTCTCCATATTCATCATTTGTAACCCTTTGAGCATAAATGAAATCAAATTTTGAGCGTATTTCCAACATGATGGCTAATTCTTACGTAACCAAGGCAATGGATGAAGCTATTCACACATGAACAATGGGTAACTATTTTATTTTCTCTAATATTTAATTATAATTCACTCAATCACTTTGCTTTTGCGAGAGTTCTTCAAAGTTTACATAATTTTCTTCATTAGTTGTGATCAATTAGATAGGTTATGCTTTGGTTAGATAATCTATGCTTAGGGATACAATTAATTTTTGAGAATATGTTTGATTATTTGTGGATTAAGAAATAAAGGATTAAAAGGATAATTAGAGTTATGAAATATTTGATATCATTCATGTGTAATAGTGGATTCTAGTGTCTTGGTTATATTCCTCATATCTTGAAATCAATCTTGAATCAAATTTTCTTTATTTTGAATTTTTATTAAATCTAAAATCTTTTGCTTTCACAAGTCTGAACGAACCTTATTATTACAACTCAATTGAAAATTTCCATCAATTTTTGGCGCCGCCGACGCGGACTTGTGTATAGATTTGTTTTTAGGTTTTATTTTTCTTTTTATTATTTTTGTTCTTTTTTACGCGTTTTGGTATTTCTTTTGCTTTGATTTTGGGATTTGAAAGAAAAAGAAATATTTGCCAAAGCTTTTGCAAATCCAAAATTTGAAAGAAAAGAGAAACCGAAAGAAGCGAAGAAGAAATTTTTTTTTTTATATAGTGTAATTATTTTTTTTATTTTTTTAGAAATTAATTAGGTAATTATTTTTGTAATCTTTTATTTTTGGACATTTTTATTTTTTTTATCTTTGGACTTGGACATTGGACATTCCTTTTTTTTAAACCCTAAGGAAGGGTTATTTAAATATCAAACCGCCAGGGAAGGACGGTGATTACGATATCGTCTCGGCCCCTCGGGTTCGTACATGACATAGGAGTCGTGGCCCGAGTCGACTTCAACGGTTCATCCCCCGTCTGGAACGGGAGGTAAGAATTCTAAACACCCGCGAATCCCCTGCTAGCGAGTTACTGTCTTCCTTCGTGTGAATATATGCTGAGGACCTGAAAACGGCTGTTTAAATTCCTAGTAAAGGGCAAGGACTGGCCATATAAGATAAGGGTTCGGATTTCATCACCGTTCTCTTCTTGCCCGCCTTAGGAAAACAATACTTAACGCGAACCTAAGCCTTAAAATCTGGAATAGAACGAGACCGATAGGGTAACGAGCTTAGTAGGAAAGTTTAAGAAAAATATTGGTTACTCTTTTAGCATACTTTGAAGTTCATGATGGTCTTTGTGAAGTTGAATGCGTGATTTTACGCCGCCTTGTAATAGCGGTAAGGCCTTGGGTATCAAAGCTCCACCGAGCTTCCTCGCCTTGATTCAACTTACTTTGACTCGGATTGATCCGAGAGGGGTTTGCTTAAATTGTAACGAATTCCCTTTCGGACGATTAGAAGCTGGTCTAGAAAACAATCTAAGTGGAGCCATCATGCTTTTTGTTTGCTAGATATCATTAGGTTTCTTTGTGGTGGAGTCAGCCTTGTTTGTGCTTGCATAGAACTTCCCTTCCTTTTAGGATTTTTCTTTTAGTTTTTTTTTTTTTTTTTTTTAGTGTATGCCCGAGGTCTTTAAAGAACGGGCTTGGAAAAGAAACACTCTAGGTCGTTTGATTAGTGACAAACCTAGTAGTTCTTCTTGCGAAGGCGGGGAACTCGAAGACTCTTCTTTTGAGAGCCCCGTTTTTGGAAACTTCATTTTTGAAAATCTGTCTCTTAGCGAGGAAAGTACCCCTAGTACTTCAGTTGTGCCAACGATGGCAACTTTGAAAGATTACATGTTCCCAACTGGGAACAACCGAGCTTCATGCATTAAATTGCCAGCCAATACGGCTAACTTCGAGATAAAAGCTAGTATCCTTCAGATGATCCCTATATTCTTAGGAAAAGAGGATGAGAACCCTTATTTTCATATTAGGGACTTTGAGGAAATTTGTGGGACAGTTAGAATAAAAGACCTTCTTGATGAAGTTTTGAAACTTAAGATGTTCCCATTTTCCTTAAAAGATAAAGCCAAGACTTGGCTAAACAACCTACCATCTGGATCCATTGAAACATGGCGGGAACTTATTGCTGCTGCTTTCTATATGAAATTCTACCCTAAGCATAAAACTGCAGTTGTTAGGCAAAAAATTAGTGCTAGTGTGCAACAAGAGGGAGAGTCTCTTTATAGGTTTTTAGAGAGATTCAATGATCTCCTATCTCAGTGTCCTCACCATGGATTTGATAAAATGAAACTTGTAGGGATTATTTATGATGGTTTAGACTATTCGACCAAAGCCATGGTCGAGTCTATGTGTCTTTGGTGAGTTCACTAATAAAAGTCTTGAGGATGCCTTCACCTTCTTAGGAGTTGTTCTTTGAGAAATCCCAACAGTGGGAGTCTTGTGTTGAACCCCCTAAAAGACTCTTGGTCAATAGAAGTAGCACCAATGTGGTAGATACAAGCTTCGGGTCAGATGCTAAGTTTGCTGCTTTATCTAGAAGGTTAGAAGCTTTGGAAATGGGTCAGATCTAAAAATAGGTCTCTTGGCGAACCTAATAGAACCTCTCAAGTATCTAGTTGTGGAATAGAGCCCGATAACTCGTTTTGGGAAGGTCAGGTTAGTGAGGAGCAAGCTCATGTTGTCTATAACAATGCTAGGTTTGAGAACCGTCAGAAGTATGACCCATACTCAGAGACCTACAATCCTGGTTGGAGAAACCACCCTAATTTCTCTTGGTCTAAGGGCCAGAATCAGGGACAGTCTAGTAATTCTCAGCCTCCCCCAGGTTTTGGTTATAATAAGAATTCTTCGGGTCAAACCCAGTTCCAGAACCCTTCTGAGAATAGAATGACTAGCTTGGAGGAATCTTTTAGTATACTAAAAAAAGAGCCAGGATATGTTAGCACAGAGCCAGGAAATGTTAGTAAAGAGCCAGGGTAATTTTCAAGAGGAAACCAAGCAGAATTTTAAGAATAATTCCCAGTCTCTTGCTAAACTAGAACTTCAAGTCGGCCAAATTGCTAAATTCCTTAGTGAGAGAGAAGATGGAAGGTTCCCTAGTCATACTAATCCTAACCCTAAAGGAGAGAAATCGTACAATCATGTGAATTCTATTACAACCCTT
Source organism: Papaver armeniacum (assembly GCA_023531295.1). NCBI lineage: Eukaryota > Viridiplantae > Streptophyta > Magnoliopsida > Ranunculales > Papaveraceae > Papaver > Papaver armeniacum. The sequence goes on from JAJJWW010006846.1 coordinate 392,569, forward strand.
AGGAGTGGAAAGAAAGTTGACAATAAGGTCGCCATGCCTGATAGTGAACATGCTGTAGTTCACCCTTCTGAACCCGAAAATGAGGAGACTGATAGAGTCTCTAATGAGACCAATGAGGGTCATATTGAGCCGGGCTTTGTTCCCAGAGCCCCGTTCCCCCAGCTGCTAGTTCCAACTAAGAGGGAGTCCAACTTTAATGATATATTGGAGGTTTTTAAGCAGGTTACTATCAACCTCCCATTGTTGGATGCGATTAAGCAGATTCCCGCTTATGCCAAGTTCCTTAAGGACTTGTGTACACGAAAGCGTAAGCTTAGTGTTCAGAAGAAAGCCTTCCTAGCTAGTCACGTGAGTTCCATTATTCAGAATACCACTACTCCTAAGTATAAGGACCCAGGGTCCCCTACCATTTCTTGCACAATAGGTGAATACCGTGTTGAGAAAGCTTTGCTTGACTTAGGAGCCAGTGTGAACTTACTTCCATACCATGTGTACCTTAAGCTAGGACTTGGTGAGATGAAACCTACCCGAGATGACTCTTGGTTTGATAGGTCCGTTAAAATTCCTCGGGGTGTGATCGAGGATGTTCTCATAGAGGTCGACAAGTTTATTTATCCAGGTGGATTTTGTTATCCTAGATACCCAACTTTGTCCCGACCCCAGAACCAGATACTAGGTAATTTTAGGTCGCCCATTTTTAGCTACATCCAATGCGATCATTAATCGTCGAACCGGTATTATGAACTTGTCTTTTGGTAATATGACTATTGAGCTGAACGTCTTTCATATTAGTAAGCTACCCTATGAACTAGATGACTCGAGCATAGAAGAGGTGAACATGATAGGAACATTAGTCGAGGAGTCATTACCAAACACTTTTTTAGAAGATCCATTAGAGAAATGCCTAGCTCACTTTGGGATTGATTTTGATGATGATGATGTAATTAATGAGGTGAATGCCTTGGTAGATTCAACCCCTTTGATAGACACTAGTAATGGCCGGAAACCCAAGTTCGAACCTCTACCAGTTTCTAAGTCTACCCTAGTTCCTTCGTTAGAAGAGCCTCCTAAGTTGGACCTAAAACCATTGCCGAGATACCCCGAAGTATGTGTTTTTAGGCCCATCCGAAACTTTACTGTGATTATTGCTTCCAACTTGGATAGTGATCGGGAAAGTAGGCTAGTAACTTAGTCCTTCAAAACAACAAGGAAGCTTTAGGGTGGACCATAGCATGGACATTAAGGGTATAAGTCCTCTTTGTTTGTATGCATCGATTTATTTAGAGGAAGATACCAAACCTTCTAGGGAGATGCAACGTCGACTAAACCCCAATATGAAAGAAGTAGTTCGAACCGAGGTTCTTAAGCTGTTAGATGCGGGCATTATCTACCCTATTTCGGGACGGTAAGTGGGTCGCCCCGTTCGGGTTGTTCCCAAGAAATGGTAGACTTGTAGTCCAGAATGATAACAATGAGTTAATCCCTACCCGAGTGACCACGGGTTGGCGTGTTTGTATTGACTATAGGAAATTGAACAAGGTCACTAGGAAGGACCACTTTCCCCTTCCCTTCATCGACCAGATGCTAGAGAGATTAGCTGGACATAGTTATTACTGCTTTTTAGATGGCTACTCTGGCTATAATCAGATCGTTATTGCCCCAGAAGACCAGGAGAAAACCACTTTTACCTGTCCCTTTGGCACCTTTGCGTATAGACGCATGCCTTTCGGGCTATGTAACGCCCCTGCAACTTTTCAGCGTTGCATGATGAGCATATTTTCAGATATGGTAGAGCGGTTCTTGGAGGTCTTTATGGATGATTTTTCAGTGTTTGGTTCGTCTTTCGATGAGTGCTTGCATCATTTGTCATTAGTGTTGACTAGATGTAAGGAAAAGAATCTAGTGCTTAATTGGGAGAAATGCCATTTCATGGTTCAATCAGGAATTGTTTTAGGGCATATCGTATCTTCTAAGGGTATAGAGGTAGATAAAGCCAAAGTTGACCTTATTAAGACTTTACAGGTCCCAAAAACCGTAAAAGATATTAGGTCATTCTTAGGGCATGCAGGTTTTTTATCGTCGATTCATTAAGGATTTTAGCTTGATTTCTAGACCTCTTTGCAATTTGCTTGCAAAAGATGTTAAGTTTGTCTTTGATGATGCTTGTTTAAAGGCTTTTGAGAAGCTTAAGACTTTACTCACTACCGCACCCATAGTCCAGGCACCTAACTAGAACCTACCCTTTGAGATCATGTGCGATGCTTGATTATGCTATTGGTGTTGTGCTAGGACAGCGAGAAAACAAATTACTTCATGTGATTTACTATGCTAGCAAAACTCGAATGATGCCCAGTTGAACTATACCACTACGAGAGAAGGAACTGTTAGCCATTGTGTTTGCCTTAGACAAGTTTAGACCCTATCTCTTAGGTTCTAAGATCGTAATCTATACCCGATCATGCTTGCTTTGAAATACCTTTTGTCTAAGAAGGATACCAAACCTAGATTGATTAGATGGATCCTTTTATTACAAGAATTTTGTCAGGACATTAGAGACAAAAAGGGTGCGAAAATGTAGTAGCGAGACCACTTGTCTAGGCTAGTTGTTAGTTCCCCCGATGATTCCATTCATATAAGGGATAGCTTTCACGATGAACAATTGTTCTCTGTTTCCCAATCACCTTGGTATGCAAATATAGTGAACTATCTTGTTATTTGGTCGAATGCCCCAACATTGGGGTAAACAAGATCGTTCTAGGTTTTTAGCCGAGGTTAAGCACTTCTTTTGGGATGATCCTTATTTATTTAAGTATTGTCCAGACCAGATTATTAGGAGATGTATACCTGAGAGTGACCAGTCCAGTATTATTTCCTTTTGTCATGATCATGCTTGTGGGGGTCACTTTAGTGCTAAGAAGACTGCTGCTAAGATATTGCAGTGTGGATTCTATTGGCCTTCGTTGTTTAAAGACTCCCACAGTTACTGTGTTACTTGTGAACGTTGCCAGAAATTAGGAACCATTTCCCGTAGGAACATGATGCCCTTGAACCCTATTTTAATTGTTGAGGTCTTTGATGTGTGGGGTATTGACTTTATGGGTCCGTTTCCTAATTCCTTTGGTAACCTATACATCCTTGTCGCCGTAGACTATGTCTCTAAGTGGATTGAGGCGGTTGCGTGTAAAACCAATGACCATAGGGTTGTGATTGAGTTCTTGAAAAATAATATACTTACACGTTTTGGTACACCGCGAGCTATAATTAGTGATGGAGGGTCGCACTTTTGCAATGGACCTTTTAGGCTTCTGATGAAGAAATATGGTATTACACATAAGGTAGCTACCCCGTATCATCCACAGACTAGTGGTCAAGTAGAGGTTTCTAATAGGGAGATAAAACGTATATTAGAGAAAACAGTTAATCCTAATCGGAAAGACTGGTCGTCTAGGCTTACTGATGCCTTATGGGCTTACCGTACTGCGTTTAAAACCCCTATTGGAATGTCGCCTTATCGGCTTGTTTATGGCAAGGCATGTCATTTACTGTTGAGTTAGAACATAGAGCTTATTGGGGCTGTTAAGTAGCTAAATTTTTCACTTGACAAGGCAGAGCCCATAGGAAACTCCGGCTCAATGAGTTGGACGAGATTCGTATAGATGCTTACGATAGTGCGAAGGAGTATAAGAACAAAATGAAACTTGTGCATGATAGAAATATTTTACGGAAGTCATTTTTCTCCAGGTCAAAAAGTTCTTCCGTATGATACCCGCTTGCATCTTTTCCACGGGAAGTTACGTTCTCGGTGGACGGGTCCTTTTATTGTTCGCCTTTTGTATTTCCTCATGGACCTGTTGAGATCGAGACACCGGATGGTAGTAGTTCTTCGAAGGTTAACGGTCGAGAGATTGAAACCCTTTTAGAGCCCTTTCCTACAGGTGATGTTGAGGAGGTCCCTCTGGAGGACCACTGTTTACCCTTGATTGACCATCGAGGCGATTGTATGTTGTATATTAGTTTTTGATTTCTCTCTTCACCCAGGTACTATCTTTCCGACTTCTTTCTTTACTGATTCCTCATGTTACTTTACTTTTAGGTATTGCTCTTTCATTAGAAACATTGAGGACAATGTTAGATTTAAGTTTGGGGGTGGGAAGAAACTTCTTGTTAGTTTTTAGTTGCAATAAATAAACTCCAGAGCCTAGAAATTTATGTTTATTAAGGTCGGCACTAACCAATCTAAGTGGATGGAAGCATTTTGGTTGTAGGAGTTGAGGAACCAATCTGATTAGATGGCAACATCTAAAGAGTCTATTCATAAAAGCACAGAGCTCAGGTGTTAGAAATAACATGATAGTTTCACCATATCTCGTTGAGTCCTTTTCACTTCTGTTTCTATTTTGTTCTTTGTAAACTATGTTTCTCTAAGTGATTAGGTGGGGCCCACGAATCAAGTTGTTACCGATGCTAGAGTGAATTAGAGTGATTGAGATACAAAAAAAAAAAAAAAAAAAAAAAAAAAAAAAAAAAAAAAAAAAAAAAAAAAAAAAAAAAGTGAGACCAGACCATTAGACCAAACGGAATAAAATTAACACTTGGGAATAGCAATATGTGTGTGTTTTCCCTGTCTCCGTCGCCTAAACAAGCGTGGAATGCGGGGATCCATGGGAACTATCATGTCTGCCGACAAGAAGCATGCGCTTGGATCCAAAAGATCTAATCATGCGGTTAAAAAAATATATATTAATGTTCGGTTAATAAATCGACCATTTGGTTCCCTTGTATATGCAGGACGTGTTGATCTAGAATTAGGATTGTCAACCATTGGTTCCCTTGTATATGCCGGTTGTGTTGATATTAGTCGACTAGTATCTCAGTCCATTAGGATAGGTTCATTTTGGCGGAGGCCTTCTGCAGATATGGGAAACACCGATCACTTAGTAAACATCAAAACCATCTATGTTTTTCTCTATATTCATCTTCTTGATCTATCCATGTGATTAGTTTTGACTCAGGGTATTGATGTCCATAGTGCGACTATCCGAGTAGAGCTCTGTCACTTTATATGAATTTTAGTATGATTGAGTGCAAACTCGTGTACAAAGAATTGGAATTTCGCACCTGTGGTACTTCCTCCGTAGTCAATAAGTATGCCAACCAAGGAGATTCTTTAGTGCCTTCCAAGGTTCTGTGTAGATAGCTAGGGTCTGGAGTAAAGGTTTTGTGGGTACACCTCTGGTAAACCCTCCGGAGACAACACTCCGCCTCTAGGGCCACCTAGGGGTTCAAATGATTTTTATTTTCTAGAATAAATTTGCTTTGCTCGAGGACTAGCAAATAATAAGTTTGGGGTGTTTGATAGACACATTTTTGTGTCTCGAATTGTCCTCATTGTCTCTATTGTTGGAACTCGATTTTTGTACTAATATTGTGTTTTTTATGTATTTTTAGGTATTTTTGGAAATAAATATTTTTTGGAAAATTCGGCTCGAAAAGTTGCGCGGAACACTCCCGGAGGACAAGTGTTATTCGGACTCTCGTCTTTGGATAAGGGGTAACCCAATTACTAAGGGGCACCCCAAGGAGGCACCTGCTATTCGCACCCCAGAACTGGATAAGGGGCACCTTCTTCAACCTTTCAAAAACCGAAAATTGGCGGGAAAGTTTTTCAACAGAACTGGCAGATTTTTGGTTCATGATTTGGAGGGGTTAGACTGCGACTTAATGGCTGGGATTTTCTGGGATGACTTGGACGTACTAAACAGGGATGGTAACATGTTTTTATCCAACAAACTTGGTCTGTATGCGTGGCATTGAAGTGAAACAGAATGGGAAGATACTCGGGATTCTCTGGAGTTTTGTTTTGGGAAGTTTACACGAGTCTACAGCGTGTTACACTAATTATGGAACGTGTAGGAGCCTGTTCAGAGTCTGCTGGCATTAAATCAACGCGTGAGAAGGCAAGAATAGAAAGAAAATATCCAGAGAATATTTTCTTTAAAAACCGAGTAATGGGAAGATATTGTGGAGTAATGAGGAGTAATCTTTGCTCCTGTCAAGTATATATAAGTTGCTGAGGTCGAGTAGAAGAGATACGGAGAGTTTGGGAGGTTTGAGCACGCGAGAAAAGCAAAAAAATCGAAGTTGCAGACTGCCATTTTCTGCTGCTGCTTCTCTGAAGAACACGAAGAACGGACCAGCATAAGCAGTCGTTCTTCTACAGCGTGCGACACACAGACGTGGGTCGTAATACGGAGGAGGCGGACTTACAAGACAAGCGCTTAATCTCTATCGTAGTTTGTAACAGTGTTTGCAACATCTATAATCTGTTGCAAACCCGATTTTCACCTTATTCTCCTTTGTTCATCATTTGTAAACCATTTTTGAGCATAAATAAATTCTTTGAGAGGGTTTTCAACATGATGAGCTAGAACCCATCACTGGGACGACGGAGGAAGACAAATTTCATACATGGGTAATTTTAATTAATTCTCTATTTGACTTTTGCACTAATTTATAATAGAATTATGATTTGATAAAATTAGTTGTGATTCAATTAGATAGGTTATGCTTTGAATTAAGATAATCTATGCTTAGGGGATACAATTAATGTTTTGAAGATCTACTTTGGCAAAACAAGAGTTGATGTTTTATTTATTCACCGAGCGATAATTGTTGAGAATGAATAAATTGAACCTTTTGTTATGAGTTTGGCCGAATCTCCGAGTCCCAAGACATCTCTCCGTCTGTGACAATTTTTGTATATATTTTTCTGTTATTTTCTTTTATTAATTCTTAAAATCAATCTCGTCAAGTCCGAGTGAACGACAACCCTACTACCACTTTCTACAACATTATTGAGTCACATCAATTTTTGATAGACACATTGTGTTTGATAGACACATTTTTGTGTCTGAATTGTCCTCATTGTCTCTATTGTTGGAACTCGATTTTTGTACTAATATTGTGTTTTTTATGTATTTTTAGGTATTTTTGGAAATAAATATTTTTGGAAAATTCACTCCGAAAAGTTGCGCGGAACACTCTAGGAGGACAAGTGTTATTCGGACTCTCGTCTTTGGATAAGGGGTAACCTGATTACTAAGGGGCACCCCAAGGAGGCACCGCTATTCGCACCCCGGAGCAGGATAAGGCACCTTCTTCAACCTTTCAAAAACCGAAAATTGGCGGGAAAGTTTTTCAATGAATCGGCAGATTTTTTGGTTCATGATTTGGAGGGTTAGGCTGCGACTTAATGGTCGGATTTTGGGATGACTTGGACGTATCTAAACGAGTGGATGGTAACATGTTTTTATCCAACAAACTTGGTCTCGTATGCGTGGCATTGAAGTGAAAATGAATGGGAAGATACTCGGGATTCTCTGGAGTTTTGTTTTGGGAAGTTTACACGAGTCTCTGACGTGTTACACTAATTATGGAACGTGTAGAGCCCTGTTCAGCAGTCTGCCGGGCATTAAATCAACGCGTGAGAAGGCAAGAATAGAAAGAAAATACCAGAGAATATTTTCTTTAAAAACCGAGTAATGGGAAGATATTGTGGAGTAATGAGGAGTAATCTTTGCTCCTGTCAAGTATATATAAGTTTCTGAGGTCGAGTAGAAGAGATACGGAGAGATTGGGAGGTTTTAGAACGCGAGAAGAGCAAGAAAATCGAAGTTGCAGAGACACCATTTTTCTGCTGCTGCTTCTCTGAAGAACACGAAGAACGGACCGCCATAGGCAGTCGTTCTTCTACAGTGACAGAGACACACAACAGTGCGTCGTAATACGGAGTGGGGCAGACTTACAAGACAGAACACTTATTATTTATCGTTGTTTTGTAACAGTGTTTGCAACATTTATAAATGTTGCAAACCCGATTTTCATCATTTTCTCCATATTCATCATTTGTAACCCTTTGAGCATAAATGAAATCAAATTTTGAGCGTATTTCCAACATGATGAGCGGCTAATTCTTACGTAACCAAGGCAATGGATGAAGCTATTCACACATGAACAATGGGTAACTATTTTATTTTCTCTAATATTTAATTATAATTCACTCAATCACTGCTTTTGCAGAGTTCTTCAAAGTTTACATAATTTTCTTCATTAGTTGTGATCAATTAGATAGGTTATGCTTTGGTTAGATAATCTATGCTTAGGGATACAATTAATTTTTGAGAATATGTTTGATTATTTGTGGATTAAGAAATAAAGGATTAAAAGGATAATTAGAGTTATGAAATATTTGATATCATTCATGTGTAATAGTGGATTCTAGTGTCTTGGTTATATTCCTAATATCTTGAAATCAATCTTGAATCAAATTTTCTTTATTTTGAATTTTTATTAAATCTAAAATCTTTTGCTTTCACAAGTCTGAACGAACCTTATTATTACAACTCAATTGAAAATTTCCATCAATTCTTCCGAGCAGGGGCGAGGGCTCTAGTGAAGAATTCATCATCTATGTTCGGCTTGGAATTATGAGCATCCTTCGACGAAGTGAAATTTGGTTCAGGTAACATCTTATCGAATTCCTTCATAACAATTTGGTAATAAGATATCTGCACAAAACAAACGAAGAAAGGCGAAGTTATCTCCCTGACACATAATCGTACCCAACAAAAAAAAAAAAGAGAAAGGGGTAGGAAGCCGTATTTCTTCGGGTTCGAGACTATATACGCGGCATTCTATACGGGTACAAGTGTGTCTACAGTATCTTTCTTCGGGTTCAAAAATATATATGGAGCATTTTTCTATTGGTTCAAAACTGCGCGCGTGGTACTTCTCTCAAGAAGCAAAAATCATATATACAATATTTCTGCGGGTTCAAGTCATATGAAGCATATACACAAAGTATTGTTCTTCGGGATTCATACGGGGTTCTCTACGGGTTCGAAATACACACGCCGTATTTTCTTCGTGGTTCAAATATTTCTTTGAGTAACCAAAAATTCATATATGCAATATTTCCCACGGGTTCAAACAATATATGCAAAGTATTCCCTTGGTTGCATACGTACAATATTTTCTACAAGAGGCACGCTAAGGAATCATATACAAGGATTGTGGAAGCGCCTACTCTTAAGGTTTATACCTATGTGAAAAAAAAAAAAAAAGAAAAAAAAAAAGAGAGAAGAGTACTCGAAGTCATACCTAAGGCTGGTTTCTCTTTGCCGCTAGTATGAAAAGAGGAAAGAATAAAGCGCATGAGGGGGAGAAAGGGGCTTTATGTATATATATATACATATATAGGCGTGAAAGACTTTGAAGTAAGGAAGGATTCCCCTTTTCACCAAAATCACGCGGGCCCACAAAGGGTGCGACTTCCCAATGCCGCCCAAAGTCACGCCTGCAAACACGGCTTCTACACTTTGTGCCGGTCCTGACTAGCCAACCGGTTTCCCAACTCACGCCAACTTCCCAACGTCGCCCAAGCTGCACCTGGCCCCACCAATTGCACCGACCTGCAAGCACACACGGCTTCTACACTTTGCGCCGGTCCCACCACCTAGCCCACTCGGTCTCCAAACTCACACCAACTTCCCAACGTCGCCTAAGCTGCATCGGGCCCACCAATTGTGCTAGCCTCCGGATTTGTGCAAAACTACCAGAGGCAAGGATTCCAAATCCTATTTATAAAAGGTCGACAAGCCTCTTTCAATTTTCTTTACTTTACTTTCTTGTTAATAGTTTGTCACCATCTTATGCTTACCTCGCAACAAAGCCCCCTTCCGAGCTAAGCAGGGACATAATGTTGATGGTGGTTTTTAGACAAGGGGTAAAATCGTAAAACCCCATGACCTAGTGTTACCCGCAACATATTAACTAAGAGCATTTAACCAGGTGTAAATAATTAATAGGGGTATTTTTTTCAAAATACCAGTTAGGTTTTCAATACGTAACCCTAATTCCAAAACCAAGCCAGCTCTGCGCACCATGGCGACAATGCCAAACCAAGCCGCACTCTGCAGCACCATGGCAAACAATGCCAAACCAAGCCGCACTCTCGCGCACCATGGCAGCAATGCCAAACCAAAGCCGCACTCTGCGCACCATGGCAGCAATGCCAAACCAAGCCGCTCTGCGCATCATGGCAACCATGCCAAACCAAGCCGCACTCTGCGCACCATGGCAAAGCAATGCCAAACCAAGCCGCGATTCGCGCACCATGGCAAAGAATGCCAAACCAAGCCGCATATCGCGCATCATTGGCAACAATGCCAAACCAAGCCGCATATCGCGTGACCATGGCAACAATGCCAAACCAAGCGCACTCTGCGCACCATGGTAAGCAATGCCAAACCAAGCCGCACTCTGCGCACCATGGCAGCAATGCCAAACCAAGCCGCACTCTGCGCATCATGGCAACCATGCCAAACCAAGCCGCACTCTGCGCACCATGGCAGCAATGCCAAACCAAGCCGCATACTGCGCATCATTGGCAACAATGCCAAACCAAGCCGCATACTGCACACCATGGCAACAAATCTCCAAGTCGCTATGCCATTGGCACACGCCAAATATAGCGCCCTAGGCTTGCAAGACTTGCAACTAGGTCAACATGGCCGCACATGCCAATACGTGCCGCAAGCCATATTCCAAGTCGCTATGCCATTGGCACACGCCAAATATAGCGCCCTAGGCTTGCAAGACTTGCAACTAGGTCAACATGGCCGCACATGCCAATACGTGTCGCAAGCCATATTCCAAGTCGCTATGCCATTGGCACACGCCAAATATAGCGCCCTAGGCTTGCAAGACTTGCAACTAGGTCAACATGGCCGCACATGCCATTGGCACATGCCAATACGTGCCGCAAGCCATATTCCAAGTCGCTATGCCATTGGCACACGCCAAATATAGCGCCCTAGGCTTGCAAGACTTGCAACTAGGTCAACATGGCCGCACATGCCATTGGCACATGCCAATACGTGCCACAAGCCATATTCCAAGTCGCTATGCCATTGGCACACGCCAAATATAGCGCCCTAGGCTTGCAAGACTTGCAACCAGGTCAACATGGCCGCACATGCCATTGGCACATGCCAATACGTGCCGCAAGCCATATTCCAAGCCGTTATGCCATTGGCACACGCCAAATGTAGCGCCCTAGGCTTGCAAGACTTGTAACTAGGTCAACATGGCCGCACATGCCATTGGCACATGCCAATACGTGCCGCAAGCCATATTCCAAGCCGCTATGCCATTGGCACACGCCAAATGTAGCGCCCTAGGCTTGCAAGACTTGCAACTAGGTCAACATGGCCGCACATGCCATTGGCACATGCCAATACGTGCCGCAAGCCATATTCCAAGTCGCTATGCCATTGGCACACGCCAAATATAGCGCCCTAGGCTTGCAAGACTTGCAACTAGGTCAACATGGCCGTACGTGCCATTGGCACATGCCAAACACACACGCTGGTAGCCTAACTTGCAAACCGTGCAACCTACCACCAAGGCATTCCGCACATGCCATTGGCACATGCCAAAACCCACGCTGGTAGCCTAATTTGCAAACCATGAAACCTACCACCAAGGCATTCCGCACATGCCATTGGAACATGCCACACGCGCCAATAGCAGGACCACTTGCACTCAAGGCGCAACCAACGAGATATCAACACAAAAGCGGGGATGCTTCTTTAGGGTTTTGGTTTGGCGGTCACAAAGATGCGAGCGTACACTACGCTCACATTAAGAAAGCGTGAATAGGAATAAAGCGGTCAAATAAAAGAGGAAATAATGGTGAAAAACGTTTTCACCCATTAAACCATGCGGTTACCACCTCCTCCCATTATTTCACCCTTTACTCTCTTCCTTCATGAGGCCAGTGGTACGTTTCAATCTCGACTTGTATAAATAGGTCTTACCTATTTCCACCGGACACAAGTCTCGGGCCAGAGAAATATACTACACTTACACTCTCGAGAAAGGCAACTTTGCAAGCTCTCCAAAAAGCTTTCATCTCTTGCAAGCTTCCTAAGCTTTCACTTTCTGATACAAGTCGAGATACTACTCTCCTTAACACCTTTCTTTGCTTCCCTCCCCAAATCAACCCTTCTCCTCCACTTTGTGACCGAAGCAAGTCTGGAACGGCCATTTCTTGGTTTAGGCCGGACTTGTACAGATTGATCTCTCGAATCTATAAAGTGCTCACGCAAGCACATTTGTTTAGGGTTTGAACCAGTTTCTGACTCATCTACCGAATTTACCGAAATCGGCAGAAACGATTTTTACCCATAAACACCAAGTTAATTCTGATCTTAGTTAGACTTATCAAAGTGAAGGATTCGGTTATTCAAGTCTAATCGAATGCCTTGACAAGAAATACTAGTTAACTAACCTAGTACTTGTCTTGTTTAAAGTGAAAGGTCTAAGTTATTTTCTGAATAATTAGAGCCTGATGAGAAAAATAAAGTTAATTCTGATCTTTATTTTGGTCTTATCGAAATAAGCGATTGTTTTTGTGCAATCGGTTTAGCAAGGGAACTATGTTTCTTAGTCAATTTGTTAAACAATTGGGGAAAATTACTTTGGGAAATTATTTCCTCGATAACATATTAAAACCAAATTACTTGTAGTTTCGGTTTTGATATTGGTTATCTAAAATGGTATGTGAAACCTTCGTGCTTAACTCTTATAGGTTGTACAATTCTTTTAGATTTGTAAGATCCTTTCGGTTTGACCTTTATTTGCTTGAACCTTTGTCATTTTGCGACAAAAAGGGGGAGAAATATATGGAGTAACCAAGTGATTTGTAATCACTAAGGAAAGGACAATTGTGCTTAAACGTTATATCTAACGAAAGAGTAAAGCATTGACTAAGTGGAAGCAACATATCATATTGCGATTGTAGTTATCTTTACTACAAAAGGGGAATAACAAAGATGTTCGGATTGAAAATCTACCTATCTTTCCTTTAGGGGGAGTATTAGATTTGTTATTCAAATGTCAACAACGACATTTATGGATTGAATATATGCAGAGTATTATACTGTTGAAATTTGGAATCAAGCGTATGTGTAATGAATTCTTGTAATTTGTTTATCCATATGTATTAAGAGTTTTGTCACTAAAATTGACAAAGGGGAAGATTGTTAGTGCATAGCTCGGTTGAACCCACCAAGCGTTGATATGTCAAGTTTGGTTGTCATATTTTAGTGAATCAAAACTCATTTAAAGAGTCGCTTGATTATGTACTAGAGACAACTTCGTATAGGTTAAACTAGAAAGATTAGGATTATCAGACATACAAGTATTACTCGAAGACTTGAAGAATGTGAAGAAGTAACAAGCTACAACGACGACATCATCCTTCCTCTTGAGGTTAGTAATATTTTGACTTGAACTGTTTCATTCCTAACGTATCTTTCAAGTCGTGCTATATTGAAAACATAACTGTGAAGCTGTGAATGATTATACTCCAGTAGTGAGACATGATCACATGCTCATAGTGTTAAGGAATTAGGATACGAAGTATAACGTTTGTCTTTTGAACTTCGTATATAAGTGTTGATGGTGGTTTTTAAACAAGGGGTAAAATCGTAAAACCCCATGACCTAGTGTTACCCGCAACACATTAACTAAGAGCATTTAACTCAGGTGTAAATAATTAATAGGGGTATTTTTTCAAAATACCAGATTAGGGTTTTCACAGAACCCTAATTCCAAAACCAAGCCGCACACTGCGCACCATGGCGACAATGCCAAACCAAGCCGCATACTGCGCACCATGGCAACAATGCCAAACCAAGCCGCACACTGCGCACCATGGCAACGATGCCAAACCAAGCCGCACTCTGCGCACCATGGCAACGACGCCAAAACCAAGCCGCACACTGCGCACCATGGCAACAATGCCAAACCAAGCGCACACTCGCGCACCGTGGCAACGACGCCAAAACCAAGCCGCACACTGCGCACCATGGCAGCGACGCCAAAACCAAACTACATATCGCACTCATTGGCAACCATGCCAAACTAAGCCGCTATGCCATTGGCACATGCCAAATATAGAGCCCTAGGCTTGCAAAACGTGCAACTAGGTCAACACGCCAGTATGTGCCATTGGCACATGCCAACACGTACCACAAGCCATATTTCCAAGCCGATATGCCATTGGCACATGCCAAATACAGCGCCCTAGGCTTGCAAAACGTGCAACTAGGTCAACATGTTCGAACGTGCCATTGGCACATGCCAACACGTACCACAAGCCATATTTCCAAGCCGCTATGCCATTGGCACATGCCAAATATAGCGCCCTAGGCTTGCAAAACGTGCAACTAGGTCAAGTCGGCCACGCATGCCATTGGCACATGCCAACATGCTCATTGGTAGCTTTTCCTACCAAGGCCACGGCCCTAACGCCACGCATTCCATTGGCACATGCCAACATGCTCATTGGTAGCTTTTCCTACCAAGGCCACGGCCCTAACGGCCACGCATGCCATTGGCACATGCCAACATGCTCGGCCGGTAGCTTTTCCTACCAAGGCCACGGCCCTAATGCTACCACGCATGCCATTGGCACATGCCAACATTCTCGCCGGTAGCTTTTCCTACCAAGGCCACGGCCCTAACGGCCACGCATGCCATTGGCACATGCCAACATGCTCATTTGGTAGCTTTTCCTACCAAGGCCACGGCCCTAACGGCCCACGCATGCCATTGGCACATGCCAACATGCTTTGGCCGGTAGCTTTTCCTACCAAGGCCACGGCCCACGCCCTAACGGCCACGCATGCCATTGGCACATGCCAACATGCTCGTTGGTAGCTTTTCCTACCAAGGCCACGGCCCTAACGGCCACGCATGCCATTGGCACATGCCAACATGCTCGCTGGTAGCTTTTCCTACCAAGGCCACGGCCCTAACGGACACGCATGCCATTGGCACATGCCAAACACACACGCTGGTAGCCTAACTTGCAAACCGTGCAACCTACCACCAAGGCATTCCGCACATGCCATTGGCACATGCCAAACACACACGCTGGTAGCCTAACTTGCAAACCGTGCAACCTACCACCAAGGCATTCCGCATATGCCATTGGCACATGCCAAACACACACGCTGGTAGCCTAACTTGCAAACCGTGCAACCTACCACCAAGGCATTCCGCACATGCCAAACACACACACTGGTAGCCTAACTTGCAAACCGTGCAACCTACCACCAAGGCATTCCGCACATGCGTTTGGCACATGCCAAACACACACGCTGGTAGCCTAACTTGCAAACCGTGCAACCTACCACCAAGGCATTCCACACACGCCATTGGCACATGCCACATGCGCCCCTAGCAGCACCACTTGCACTCAAGATGCAACCAACACTCGAGACATCAACACAAACCGGGGATGCTTTCCGGGGTTTTGGTTTGGCGGTCACTGACTTGCAGCGTACACTACGCTCACATTAAGAAAGCGTGAAAAGGAATAAAGCGGTCAAATAAATGAGGAAATAATGGTGAAAACGTTTTCACCCATTAACACCATGCGGTTACCACCTCCTCCCATTATTTCACCCTTTACTCTCTTCCTTCATGAGGCCATGGTACGTTTCAATCTCGACTTGTATAAATAGGTCTTACCTATTTCCACCGGACAACAAGTCTCGGTCGGGAGAAAAATACTACACTCTCGTAAAAGGCAACTTTGCAAGCTCTCCAAAAAGCTTTCATCTCTTGCAAGCTTCCGAAGCTTCCACTTTCTCGATACAAGTCGAGACACTACTCTCCCGTAACTATTCTCGGTCTCAACACCTTTCTTGGCTTCCCTCCCCAAATCAACCCTTCTCCTCCACTTTCTGACCGAAGCAAGTATGGAACGACCATTTCTTGGTTTAGGCCGGACTTGTACAGATTGATCTCTCGAATCTATAAAGTGCTCACGTGCAGCACCTTTGTTTAGGGTTTGAACCAGTTTCTCACTCACCTACCGAATTTACCGAAATCGGCAGAAACGATTTTTACCTATAAACAATTGGCGACCACAGCGGGAGGTTCGATCTTTCGGTTACAATGTCAATTTTCAACCAACGATCTCATTCTTCGACCCAGACGTCAAGATGGTAGAGGAAGGCAATCCACTCCGACTCAGTTACTCGACGGCTCGATTATCAGTCATGACATGACAAGGGACGACTGGGACTTCTCACAGGCTAGAAGGAAAACGATCCGCCTGTGGATTAACGAGACCGTTATCCGACAACTCAAAGAACGATTCGAAGATCGGGACTTCCCATGACCATGTTTCAAAAAAAAAAAACTTGGTCTTGCACCCGGAAAGTTTATTCTCATCAGAAGACCTGAGAAACCGAGTAAGTCTTATCTAGACAAAAATACGTGGTTTTCTTTTTCAAGTCCTAATAAAACCGATAGCCATGTTATGTTTCATCCCATATCATCTACCAACACACGGTTCCATGGTTTTCCGGGATGTTTTGCGTCACTTTCAATCATAGCTAAAACAATCAACTCCTAAACAATTCATTCCAAAAAGAATAACCCAGACTGTCAAGACGTTACTACAGTGACATTTGAAGAATTATTTATGATGAAGTATTTCCACAAGTTTATGAAAGGCATACCTATGGCTACGGTTTACACCAGCACAAGAAAACAATAAAACAAATTGAAAGAGAAACGTTGGAGTACACAGCTGGAATATGCTTGCCCACTTTATCACTACCGCGCTACCGCTAACACCATGACGTGATAAAAAAGATACGAGGTAAAAGGGGAGCCAACCCATTTCATAAGCATAACACTTTTTGGAATTTGATTAAAGAAAGAATTTCCTGTTTGAGCTACGTCTGGCAAGAGGCAATCGGGCCCGCAGAACAAGTCCAAGCCACGCCAAGCCAAAGACCGTGCCAAGTCAATGGTCCACACCATACCGAAATCCAAGTCGGCGCCCATTCCAAGACGATCCAGCGCCTACCGGACGCGCGTTTCCCAGATGCGCTTACCTCGATGTGCTTTCCGTGACGCACATGCCGAAGCGCTTGCCGACGCGCTTACTAGGACGCACATGCCGTGCACACATGCCGCACGCGCATGCCAACCGCAGACCACACTTTGTGCTAACAGTTTGCATCCTTCCAGCGCTAACATCTTGCGCCCTTCCAAAGACCATCCTCGCCCTTCAAACAACGCCATGGCTCCAAAGACTTCGTGATCAAAACCGTGTCATCTCTCGCACGATACACTTACGATCACCGTAACTGCAGCCGCTTCCGCCACCCCAACGGTTCTTCGGGCATGGCAGCTCCAACCGTCACCTGAGACGCTACTCCACCATCGGGGCAAGATACTCGGAAGATCCGGAAGAAGCCGACCTCCTTTTAAAGATGTTGATTTGATGAAAAGACAAAAGATACTTCGGCAGACGTGTGTTTATAGATGAAGAGGCTCGCGTTGCTCTTGGACGCCTTGATAGAAGGGGATAAGCAATCCAATTTCGTCACACATGAAGATCAGGAAAGACTTCTCCAAAATCAAAAGCAAGGGAAATCAACAACTCTCCTGAGTTCACGGAGACCCTTCTCCCGTCAGGACCCGCACAATGGGAACTTCGCCCACAAAGTCGTACAGTCTATGATGAAACAGTTATGTGAGATTCTATGTTTCTCCAAGGCGTAGCGTCGAGACATATTTGCACCCCTCAACCGTACTGCATCAGGAAAGCAGGCGCTTCCATCCAAGGAAGCCGTCCCAAGCCCCAACCTCTCCTAGAAAGCACGATCGATAGATGGAACTGGGGACTCCTAACCTCTGTTCTCTTGAGGGATGTCGAGTTTGACAGAACGTGACGCGGCCTCCGACATCAAAATGGTAACCGTCAAGGCTCTGAAAGTTGCAAGACGTCGTTCCAACATTCTCTCCAAAAATAGCTCCGCATCAACGTTCTCTCCGTAGTAGCTACGCATCAACGTTCTCCAGGCGCGGCTTCGCTTCAACGCCACTCCTTCTTGCAAAGTTTGCTCGCTTACGCATCCACCAATCCTTTTACTTCCACGAAAGCCCATAGAATATCAGCCAACCTACTTTGTTACCACGACAATGTAGTCTCTCCGATTACATATCCAACCAAGAACCGTTGCCCCTCACTCGTTGATACCAAGCCAGAGCTTCACCGCAAAGCGACAATTACTACAAAGATGGAAACACGTATACCATACTTGAGGACGGAAGATATACATGGGATCCCTTCACTATCAAAGCTTCGAAGACACAGTCTACCAAAAATCCTTACCCACAACAAGGTCCTCTACTCTTCAAGGGTGCAGCGCAAGAATATCATCTCCTCTCTGTCTAGAAGACGCCTTCAACACTTTACGAGGCTGCGGAGGATCCCGAGCCTGCACTATCCAGAATATGTCATCATGTAATTTCTGAGCATCCCAGTGTCACAGCAAGAAGATGCATCGGCACCGAAGTTTTCTCCCAAATGGGAAGGGCCGTACATAATCACTAAAGCGTATGACAAAGGGGTTACTACAAGATTATCAAAGAAGATGGGGAAAGCTAGAGACAGTCATCAACGGAAAGTGGCTTAAGGCATACTACGCCTAATCACTTCCCCGCAACATGCTACATCAAAATTCATACTCTTCAAGTCTCGAGTTAAATCTTCAATCCTCCGAGACTCCAAGGCCAAAGCTCTCTCCTCTTCCAAAGATGGTTTCGTGGGCGAAATCACACCAAAGAAGAATACCGGCTGCCGACTTTCACAATATTGAGACGATGCCGCAACCAAGTGATATTAAACTCCAAGGATTCACGGGTGGACACCATGTTCTCCCACCTTTGAATGGCTGACTACGAAGCAAAGACGGACGGACATATTCTCCATCTCAAGCAATCATTGGCAAAAGACACAGTTCACTACGGAAACCAAGGCGGACGAACAACACTTCACTACGCTCCTGGTAGCGATATGGCCGTATGTCTTCCATATCCTCGTATAAAGGACCACGAATTCTTTCCACACCAGGAAACCGCCAACATTCCGATAGTTGGAGGAGAGACACCTCATACGAGTCCCAAACGACAAACCTGCATAGGGGTATTCATGACAAGAGAGCCCTAAATCAGTGTTCTCCAAGTATGCAGCAGTCAATAAGGTCGGATTTGAAGGAAGGGGAACGACTAGGTCATCCTCGTCAATAACAGTAACGCATGCTCCAACGGGATATCTCTGCACAAAAGGGAAATTTTCCATTCATCCAACAAGCGGTAAAGCGTACGTCAGTCCACCAAAGAAGAAGAAAACATACCGGTATGATTTTCTTAACCCGAATAGCCTTTGTTGGGATGCTCCTGCAAGAGTCAGACCTCGCGCCTTCACCTGGAGAATCTGGCTGGTTAGAAGATGATTCGTCTCTGTGCGACATGACAAAGAGAGAAACTCAACAAGAAGAACCCTTTCTCAAACGAGGGAGATGATGCAATTACGTTGGGTATGAATACGGAACCTTAAAAAAGGAAAAGAAGCAATGAGGGACATAACGCTTCCAGATTTTAGCATGGATAAGGCCCTGATTGGAGCCGCGCGCGTGAAGGAAGGCAAGATAAGGAAACTTTGCTACCTGTAGAAACACCTACTCCCTCCTTGTTTACATCGGTCCCGCCAGCTAGCACGATCATCTTCCCCACATTGCGCCGGTCCCACCAGCTAGCACGCTCAGTTTCCCAACTCACGCCCTACTTCCCAACGTCGCCCAAGTTGCACCGGCCCCACCAATTGCGCCGACTTCCCAATGACCGCCCAAGTCACGCCTGCAAGCACGCACAGCTTCCACACCTTGCGCCGGTCCCACCAGCTAGCACGGTCAGTTTCCCAACTCACGCCAACTTCCCAACGTCGCCCAAGCTGCACAGGCCCACCAATTGTGCCAACCTCCCAATTTGTGCAAAACTACCGAGAGGCAAGGATTCCAAATCCTATTTATAAAAGGTCGATAAGCCTCCTCAATTCTCTTTAAGGTTTCTTGTTGATAGTTTGTCACCATCTTATGCTTACCTCGCAACAAAGCCCCTGTTCCGAGCTAGCTGGGGACTTAATGTTGATGGTGGTTTTTAAACAAGGGGTAAAATCGTAAAACCCCATGACCTAGTGTTACCCGCAACACATTAACTAAAAAGCATTTAACTCGGTGTAAATAATTAATAGGGTATTTTTTCAAAATACCAGATAAGGATTTTCGACACGTAACCCTAATTCCAAAACCAAGCCGCACATCGCGCACCATGGCGACAATGCCAAACCAAGCCGCACATCGCGCACCATGGCAACGACGCCAAACCAAGCCGCATATCAACGCACCATGGCAACGACGCCAAAACCAAGCCGCACATCGCGCACCATGGCAACAATGCCAAACCAAGCCGCACACCGCGCGCACCTCGGCAACGACGCCAAAACCAAGCCGCACACTGCGCACCATGGCAGCGACGCCAAAAACAAACTACATATCGCACTCATTGGCAACCATGCCAAACTAAGCCGCTATGCCATTGGCACATGCCAAATATAGCGCCATAGGCTTGCAAAACGTGCAACTAGGTCAACACGGCCGTATGTGCCATTGGCACATGCCAACACGTACCACAAGCCATATTTCCAAGCCGCTATGCCATTGGCACATGCCAAATATAGCGCCCTAGGCTTGCAAAACGTGCAACTAGGTCAACATGGCCATACGTGCCATTGGCACATGCCAACACGTACCACAAGCCATATTTCCAAGCCGCTATGCCATTGGCACATGCCAAATATAGCGCCCTAGGCTTGCAAAACGTGCAACTAGGTCAAGTCGGCCACGCATGCCATTGGCACATGCCAACATGCTCGCTGGTAGCTTTTCCTACCAAGGCCACGGCCCTAACGGCCACGCATGCCATTGGCACATGCCAACATGCTCGCTGGTAGCTTTTCCTACCAAGGCCACGGGCCTAACGGCCACGCATGCCATTGGCACATGCCAACATGCTCGCTGGGTAGCTTTTCCTACCAAGGCCACGGCCCTAACACGCATGCCATTGGCACATGCCAACATGCTCGCTGGTAGCTTTTCCTACCAAGGCCACGGCCCTAACGGCCACGCATGCCATTGGCACATGCCAACATGCTCGCTGGTAGCTTTTCCTACCAAGGCCACGGCCCTAACGGCCACGCATGCCATTGGCACATGCCAACATGCTCACTGGTAGCTTTTCCTACCAAGGCCACGGCCCTAACGGCCACGCATGCCATTGGCACATGCCAACATGCTCGCCTGGTAGCTTTTCCTACCAAAGCCACGGCCCTAACGGCCACGCATGCCATTGGCACATGCCAACATGCTCGCCGGTAGCTTTTCCTACCAAGGCCACGGCCCTAACGGCCACGCATGCCATTGGCACATGCCAACATGCTCGCTGGTAGCTTTTCTTACCAAGGCCACGGCCCTAACGTCCACGCATGCCATTGGCACATGCCAAACACACACGCTGGTAGCCTAACTTGCAAACCGTGCAACCTACCACCAAGGCATTCCGCACATGCCATTGGCACATGCCAAACACACACGTTGGTAGCCTAACTTGCAAACCGTGCAACCTACCACCAAGGCATTCCGCACATGCCATTGGCACATGCCAAACACACACGCCGGTAGCCTAACTTGCAAACCGTGCAACCTACCACCAAGGCATTCCGCACATGCCATTGGCACATGCCAAACACACACGCTGGTAGCCTAACTTGCAAACCGTGCAACCTACCACCAAGGCATTCCACACACGCCATTGGCACATGCCACATGCGCCCCTAGCAGCACCACTTGCACTCAAGATGCAACCAACACTCGAGACATCAACACAAACTGGGGGATGCTTTCCAGGGTTTTGGTTTGGCGGTCACAGCTTGCAGCGTACACTACGCTCACATTAAGAAAGCGTGAAAAGGAATAAAGCGGTCAAATAAATGAGGAAATAATGGTGAAAACGTTTTCACCCATTAACACCATGCGGTTACCACCTCTTCCCATTATTTCACCCTTTACTCTCTTCCTTCATGAGGCAGGGCACGTTTCAATCTCGACTTGTATAAATAGGTCTTACCTATTTCCACCCGGACAACAAGTCTCGGTCGAGAGAAAAATACTACACTCTCGAAAAGGCAACTTTGCAAGCTCTCCAAAAATCTTTCATCTCTTGCAAGCTTCCAAGCTTCCACTTTACGATACAAGTCGAGACACTACTCTCCCGTAACTATTCTCGGTCTCAACACCTTTCTTGGCTTCCCTCCCCAAATCAACCCTTCTCCTCCACTTTGTGACCGAAGCAAGTCTGGAACGCCAATTCTTGGTTTAGGCCGGACTTGCATGATTGATCTCTCGAATCTATAAAGTGCTCACATGCAGCATATTTGTTTAGGGTTTGAACCAGTTTCTCACTCACCTACCGAATTTACCGAAATCGGCAGAAACGATTTTTACCTATAAACAATATAAGACATCGACATAATCGTATGAATGCTATTGTGATTATGTGTATGGGTAACGGTGAAGATTTCGCTCTAGGAAACAATATTTACATTTTTAAAAGGAAGTACATACATGAACTAGTTTTATGAATTGAAAGGGAAATCGCTAGGCTTATTGGTATTTTTATTCATTGCATATCTTTGGATTACCAATATGTGTGAGTTTGTAGAACCGATCATAACTTGTTATGTATCTTGGTAAAACTAATCACAGTGCCTGACTTATGATTTGGTATAACTTTTATTAGTGTAACCGATCCTAAGTAATCACCTAAGATGGTGTGACAGACCAGAGAATTTTCGCTCCCAACGGGTCGGGTTACGGCTTGCTTGGAAAACTCCGACTCTCTGATATGCCACTCAAGGAGCCAACATTACCAATCTTTCGGACCGAGTTAATGATTCCACTACCAAGATTTAAGGGTCATCGTAACCAACAAATGAATTTCATCATTTTTCTGTGAGGATACAATATCTCTTGCCAGAGTAATCCGATACCAGCCACTGTTATCAAACAAACGGTTTTACGGGTTGCCACCCGTAGGTGGGGTGCCAATTAAGGCCTGGAAGAACGCGTCGTTATTAAACAAACGGTAATTCAATGCCAGTGTAGCCCGATACCAGCCACTGTTATCAAATAAACAGTCTTCCGGGTAGCCACCCGTAGGTGTGGTGCCATTTCTGGCATGGCAACTCACAGTACTTGGTCAAGCTCAACTGACGATCTTTTTCAGATGATATGAACTAATCAAAGAGTTAGTAATCATCTCTAGATCAATGGTATTAACTGCCATCATGTGCAACAACCATTCTTTATCCTCAGATGGTATGAGTCACCTCGTACGATAATAACTATTGCTTAACTCCCAAGTAGTGTAGTAAAAATCGCTCTCCAAGGCCGATTACTCACCGAGTAATCGCTACAAGCTCTATGACCGAGGCGATTTCCGATTCCAAGGTCTCTCTGATTTTTAGCAATTAAGACGGCCGATTTGGACTGATTTTTTAGCAAAACGAGTTAACGATTTTTCTGAGTTGGCCTTGCATGCACTTAAATCAGAAAATAAAATATTCATAACCCTTAGATAAGAGTTATAAAATAGAAAAACCTCTAAATACATGATAAATACGTTCAACATAACAATATTACACACTTAATTACATTATAATGTTAAAATTTTAATTTTAATTAGGTACAAATCATGACTTATGAGCAGCAATATATAAATTATTAATAAATAGATTCCGAGTATTAGACCGAGTTTTGGCGATTTCCAAGTCCGAACTTATTGCTCCTCGCTCCAAGCTCCCCAACCGAGTAGCACCGAGGAACGATTTCGATTACTTTGCTCCCAAGCCAAGACAGATAATATGAATTACCTTGAACGGTAATAATTATCTCTTGTCTTGTGGGTTGTACAGTTATCAGATGGTATGAATTATTCACATCTTTATTAGGTAGTATAAATATCCAGTACTACAACCACCTCATGCTAATAATATATATTTGCCAAGGTTGCAATCATCTCTGAAGAGATGGTATGAATTGCCAAGCAGCAACCATCACTTTTAGATAATATGAACAATCCTTATAGTGTTGTGCTGAACCGCATCGCGGCTGCCTACATACCCTCTCCGTTGCTCGAAGGGATCAAGCACGACCGTAGTTCGTCTTTAGATAATATGAACTACCCATACCAGTAGCAATTATCTCTTACCATTTGATAGTGTGGATAATATAAATGGCATAGCAATAACTATCCCTGACTAATATCCTCGAGCATATGACCTAGAGACCTAGGCCATACCTGCACTTCAAGGTTTCCCCAGAACACCTGCCATTCAAATATACGCTAAATTCTGCATTCTATATAATATTATGCATTTTCAATTCTGTCTTAGCATCCATGACATTATGCAAACATACAATTCAACTCCTAGCATATAGACCCAATTTGACAATATCTTGTGTATACTCCCAATAAGAAGAAATATTTAACCTTTTCAACACCCAGGTGAGAAATTAAGGGATTAGATTCCACCATTTGTGATACACATAAACAAGTAAGCAAACGTATACCGTCATAGCTAAAAAAATTAGGACAATAAACAAGGGTCTCAAATCAATACGTCAATTACCCAGCGTATACGCTAACAATATCAGATACTACTGACCATAACTACACATTACTTAACGAGATACATATTATTGCACAAAATAGATACTGGATGTAACAATATATGAAGGCATTCACAAAAGTTAAAAGTCTCCACACATTGGTAGGCCCGAAAAGGTGTTTAAATTACGGCCTACGGTGAAATCATCCTCATGCTAGGGTGTGCTTGATTGAGATATATATAGCTCCTATTGTTGTTGTCTTTAATGAGATGTGATGAGATAAACCTAAACAACAAGCACATTCACAAAAGTTAAAAGTCTCCACACATCCATCTCAAATATTCCACAATAGCTAGATGGAAGCAAGGAATGAAATGACTTGTCGTCACTACGACAAGGCGTAAGAAAATTCTCACCATTTCTTAATACTAGATGCCCGAAAAGCAAAGGAGTAAACAACAGTGATAGACATTTACTTATTAAGACATTTAAAAGAAATCAAATACAATTTTGATAGACTGGCATTTGCTTACCGAAATGAGTTACCCATATTCATAATCTCATAAGAAGAAAGTCTTGGATCATGCTTTGAAATATATATGAAAAAGAAGAAATCATTCAACATATTCCAAACAAATCCATCTATTGTCCAACACAACACAAATGTCGTCAACGGAAAATTGTAGAGTGACATCAAAGTAAGGGTGCACACGGTACGGTTCGGCTCGGTTCTTGCTAAGACCGAGTACCTGTATCTCCCTAGACTCGGTTCCAAAATTTTGGACCGGTACCACAACCTCGGTTAGAGATCGTTGTTCGGGACGAAGACGGTGCAGTAACGGTTCCGGTACTATACTCGGTTCAGAGACAAAAATTTCCTGTTAATAAGGACCTGTTTTACTAAGCATGTATTGTTATTTGTTAACAATTAACAACTAACAAGAAGTAATAATACTATTAATACTAGCAAAGAAAACTATCAAATACCAAGTCTTAAAAAACTGAAAAAGTAACAAGTACCATAAGAGTCAAAGACCGATGACAGTCACTCACATATTCACACACACAATTAAACAAAAGTTAGTAAGAACTAAGAAGTAGTAAAAGAGTCCAAGTAACAAGTAGCAGGACTAGCGGTAGTACTCTTGAGTCTTTGGCGACTGGATATTGGTGGTAAAAATGTAACAAGTAGCACTTGGTGGCAATGGAAAATACAAAGCCTTGAATATCTATTCCATGGCAAGAAAGACTGGTGGTGGCATTAATGTTGATAGGACCAAGTAACACTGCAAAAACAAGTAATAGAAGTTAGTAACTATTAGTCTATGTCTATTATTGCCAAGATAAACTAATAATGTAATATGTATATCTGTTACCTTCTTCATCTTCAATATTGTCATCTGGCGCCATATTATGTTCCAAACCCTAGCTGGAATTGATGCATCCATCACTGACAAACAATTCCATATAACCTCAGTAAACTACACAGTGCCAAACTAGTAAACTACACACATGAGTGACATGACACAACACAACAAAAAAAAGTAAAATGCTAACCTCAGTAAGAGCAACTAGCTGTCCTGTCTCTAGTCCAATAACAGGCTTCAGCAACTAATCAAGATAACCTGCAACAATACACTTGATCAAGTCAGATAAACAAAGCAATTAAAATGAAATTTTAAAAACAAGACAAGAGACTTTTAGAAACATTGATCACAATTCAATCTTAGAGTTAATTTCAGTGTCCCAACATGTTTAACAATCAAAATAGATGGCTAAGGGTTCTTGATGCTGAGTCCAGTGTCACTCAAGAATCTTTGTACAATTATATGCCCACACAATCAAAAGAAATTGAAGAACACTATGCAATTCTACATGATTCAATCACATATACTAGTAACCTTCAGCACAATTATATGCCCAATAGGAAAAAAATCTAAAGAACACTTCAATTGTGAAAGATTCAATCACATAATCTAGTAAATTTCAGCACAATTAGATGCCCCCAATACGTAAAAATCGAAAGAACACTACAATTATATATGATTCAATCACTAACAATCTACTAAAATTTCAGCACAATTCAACAAATTGACAGAACCCCATTACTCCAGAACTCAAAATAAGTAAACCCCATAAGAATTCATAACAATCCCAAGTCCCAATTAATCCAATCCCAGATTTCAATAAAAGCAAAGATTTTGATGAACTTACTTACGTAACTTACCCTTGGTTAACAATTTCTGAGTTGGATTGATTGTTGCTTGAATATTTTCCCTTCAAAAATCAAAATAAAGCTCAAATTAACAAAAATCAAGTAACCCAGTAGTCCAAATCAAACGATTTAAACATAATAATGAATACAACTTTATTAAAATTGAAGAAGAAAAAAAGGAAAAAAACTTACGAGGGAAACAATTTAATCACTGATTTCTTCTTCTTCTTCTTCTGGATCGAGTGAAATATGGAGTTCGTGGAGTTGAAGTATGGAGAAGAGAAGAAATCTTCCCTGTAAGGCTGGCTGTAACTCTAATGGAGTTCATGTTCTTCTTCTCTTTCTCAGAGAGAAGACGGAAAAAGAAAAGAGACCAAATGAGAAACCCTAGCCAAAATTATCTATATATACCAGCCCTAGATCTAACGGCTATCAGTAATCTACTACCTCTAAATCTTATGGTTAGAATTATTCGGTACTTTCTTTCGTAGGGACGGCACGAGGACTAGGGCGGGGACCGTGTACACACCGCTTAGCCCGGTTCCTAGTTTTTGGACCGGTACCTGTACCCCCTTCCTCGGTTCGGTCCAAAATCAGGTACGGTTTCACCGGTTCCGGGATGGTCCGCCGGTCCGGCTCAGTTCCTGTGCACCCTTACATCAAAGGCTAATTCAGAAAGTCTCATTTGTAGACCCATCATTTCCCCCATAAAACTTACAACTTGATTGCTTATAAAGCAAGGGTCAATCAATTTCTAGTTTTCTATCCACCAAATAGAAAGAACAGACCAAATTTCCCCCTAAAACTCATCAAGTACTTTACTGCTCATAATTTGACATGTCTCACAGATAGACGCATTTATGTGTCTAATTTGTTCTCAATGTTTCGCATTGTTAGTACTCGTTTTTGTCCTTATTATAGTGTTTTGTGTGTTTGTAGGTATTTTTGGAGAAATACAGTTGTGCGGAAAAAGTTGCTCAAAAAGTGTTATTTGGACCTCCAGGAGAAAAGTGATAAAGGCACCCTCATTTTGGATGAGGGCACCCCAGGCATCCCAGCTGATAAAGGCGCCCATGTTTTGGATCGGGGCACTTCATCCTCTCCATTCAAATTTTGGTTTTGGCGGGAAAACATTCACATCACTCAGCGATTCTTGGTTCTATTTTTGGAGGAGTTTTAGAGCGATTCAATGGTGAAACTTCTTGGGATGGTCTGTTTTGGCTTAACGGACTTGGTGTATGTATTTGGTTCGACTAAATTTGTTTGCATAATCCAAACGAAGAAAACAGAGGTGCGTGTGGTCGGGAGGTGATTTTCACGATTTTGTAAAAGGTTAAGACATGTATGTACTGTGTTGGGAGTGTGTTTAAAGGTATCATAAGCGTGTAGGAACTAAAAAGAGGGAAGTTGGCGACTTACAATCGCGTGGCAAAGATAAACTTGGTAAGAATAAAGAAAAAATATTCCGAGAATAATCCCTTGATGGGAAGATTTCAAGCATTGATTACGGTTCTGTTGGGTATAAATATGCTTCTTGGGGGTCGATCGAGAGGGGATGGAGAGATTGGGAGCAGTTTATCACAAACAGTCGAGAAAATTCAGTTCCGGGGAACTACCATTTTCTGCTTCTTTGTTACACCAAGAACACGAAGAAGCAGAGACGGCCAAAGACCGTCGTTCTTCAACGATCTTGACGACTTGCAGCCGTGGGTCGTATATTGGAGGCGAGACTTAAAAAATAGTAACGGCGATAGTTAATATTTAACGATCTCTCAGTAGAGTGGTTTGTAACGCTTTTCATGCGTTGCAAATTCTGGTTTATTTGATATCTCTCCTTTTCATCATTTGTAAGCGCCTTTGAGCAATAAAATCATATTTTGAGCGTGTTTCCAACATGATGAGCTAAACCCCATTTTGGGACGACGGAGGAAGACAATTTCATACATGGATAAAATTATTTAATTCTTTTTTTAGACTTTTGCATTAATTTTAATTGAAAAATGATTTGAATTAATTGGTATCATTTAATTTGATGATGTATGCTTAGCTTAATTGTTTTGATACATCATGCTTAGGATTTACAACCAATCTTTTGAGGATCTATCTTGGCAAAAATAAGAGTCCGTGTTTTTATTTGTTGAGCGATAATTGTTAAAAAAATTAATATTTGAACCTTTTGTTATGAGTTTGGCCGAATCCTGAGTCCCAGCACATCTCTTCATCCTGTGACAATATTTGTATATATATTTTCTTTATCTTTAGTATTTTCTTTTATTAAAACTTAAAATCAATCCAACAAAGTCCGAGTGAACGACAACCTTACTACCACTTTCTACAACATCATTGAAAAATAACCATCAATTTTTGGCGCCGCCGACGCGGACTTGTGTATAGATTTGATTTTAGGTTTTATTATTTTATTTTTTTATTATTATTTGTTCCTTTTTACGCGTTTTGGTTTTTTCTATTTGCTTTCAGACTTGGTGCGGAGCTTATATAAAAGAGAAATTGTTGAAAAGTAAAGTGAAGCCAAAGAAAAAAAGAAGAGAAAAAATCCAAAGGAGTGAAGAGGAAAATTTTGTATATAGTGTAATTAATTTTTTTTTTTATTTTTAGAAACTGTAATTAGGTAATTATCTTTGTAATTTTTATTTTATTTTTTGGACTTCTTAATTTTGGACTTTATTTTTGGACTGTTGGACATTTTTTTTTTTAAAACCCTAAGGAAGGGTTATTTAAATATAAACTGCACAGGGAAGGACGACGATTACCATATCGTCTCGGCCCCTCGGGTTCGTACATGACATAGGAGTCGTGGCCCGAGTCGACTTCAACGGTTCATCCCCGTCTGGAACGGGAGGTAAGAATTCTAAACACCCGCGAATCCCCGCCAAATGGGTTTACTGGATGATTTTGTATGCATATATGTTGAGGTCTTGAATACGGCTGCTTTAAATTCCTAGTAAAGGGCAAGGACTGGCCATACAAGATAAGGGTTCGGATTTCATCACCGTTCTCTTCTTGCCCGCCTTAGGAAAACGATACCAAACGCGAACCTAAGCTTAAAATCCGACTAGAACGAGACCGATAGGGTAACGAGCTTAATAGGAAAGTCATTCGAAAAATATTGGTTACTCTTTAAGCATACTTGAAGTTCATGATGGTTTACGTGAGTTGAATGCGTGACTGCGCGCCGCCTTGTAATGCGGTGAGGCCGTGGGTATCAAAGCTCCACGCAGCTTCCCTCGCCTCTATTCAACTTACTTAAACTCAGATTGATTCCAGAGGGGTTTGCTCGGATTGTAACGAATTCCCTTTCGAAGGATTAGAAGTCTGGTCTAGAAACAATCTAAGTGGAGCCATCATGCTTTTTGTTTGCTAGAAATCAGTAGGTTTGTTGTGGTCGAGTCGGCCTTGTTTGTGTTTGTGTAGAATTCCCTTGCGAGTTAGGATGTCAAACTGGTATTATAATAGCCATCACAATGAATATGATTATCAATCTGAACATTATGGACATCACTTTTTTATGACCATAGTGTGAATAGTGGTTGGGAACGCCAACCTTTGGAAGGTTATGGGTCATACCATGGTGAGCCCAATTACTATCCACATGTGCATCGGTCATTCGAGCAAGAAGATTATAGTAATAGTTCTTCGTCTCTAGAGGATACAATCAAACTTTTGAAAAGTAGTCCTTATTATGATCCTTCATGTTCCTCTTCCTTCCCTAGAAGAGTCCCTCGGGGGTTTAGTGAGTCGACACAAAAAGTTAGCCGAGGTAAATAACGTAGTTATGGACGAAAGGACTGCAACAACGACTGAATCTTTAGAAGATATCCTCAATAGATTAACTCAAAACTTAGATCCAACACTAAGGGAACTTTCTTTGGAGGAGACCCTTGAGAGGATAGCTGAGTCGACACGTAGAATTGAGTTAGAGATGAATGAAAGTATTGCTCGAAATAACTTGAATTTCCAATATAGTGTATCCAATAATACCTTTGAGAATGAAAATAGTTATTCACATAATCAAGATGATGAGGTTAGAATTGGTAACACTACTTGTTTAGATGAGGTTCAACCATTTTCATGTTATTATAATAATGATTATGATGATGATAGTGTTGATGAAGAATTTGAAATAAATAGGCATAGTGATCAGGAATTTGCTACTCCAATTGAGCTTTATAATAATAGAGTTATTTCTGGTTCAGATCCTAATAATTTTAACAATTATTCACCTATTCAAAAGGACGAGGATTTGACTAGAGATATTATTTTAGACGATGTAGTATTTTCTCATTTACGAAGTCGATAATGGTTTAGAGGAATGGGTTTATCCCGAGAATCTTGTTTTAGAGTCCAAGGATTTAGAAACAATAGTCTTAGACGAAGAAGATGAACTCGTAGAGCTTTTAAATATGAGTGAGGATGCATCATCGAGTATAATTTACATGAAGCAATTGACCATTTTCGGGATTTTGATGATCTAGAAATTAGGGAAATTGCTTGATCTATCTAGAGACACCCAAAATTCTAAGTTTGGGGGTGATTATCATTCTCCTTGTGCCTTACCTTTAGCTCTTACAGAGATCCCTCACTTGGGACTCAATATATATGCCTCAACCATTGTGCCAGATTACATTCATGCTAGCTCTCCCGAACCTAATTATGTCCAGGAAAGAAGTTCAGTTGTTAGAAACCCATCCTCTGGTTGATGTGGTTAACCCAGGCTATGATACCAAAATTGACTTTGTTTTCCCACCAAAAGCTTTTCTTTCAATTGTGGGAACTTATGAGTTACAAATGTGTCGTTATTAAGTTTTGAGACTAAACCTAATTACTTTAGGATATTAGGGTCGACACATTTGCTTAAGGAAGACCACCAATCTTATTGTGGTGTTTGTGTAAGTCAAAACCGATTGACTTAGAGGATCCTCAATTATTCGGAGTTATTATTATGTGCTTCTAAGTTTTTATTTGAGTTTTTCCGGACTCTAGAACCCGATTCGGATCTTAGCTACGAGGAAATCCAACCCATGAAAATATTTTATTTGGACCCAGTTATAGAACCTGAACCACAGCTAGATGTAGTCGTCTTAAACAGGAAACTAGACAAGGGTGTGCTTTTCTTGGCAGGTTGGAGATTCCTTTTACTTGTGATAGCTCTATTTGGTTTTGATGACCCACAAATTAGGCTATTACTTTATGATTTTATAAGGTGACTAATCCTTTCTTAGTCCTGGTCAAGACTTTAAACTTAGCACTTCTTGGGAGGTAACCCATGCTCATGCAACACGGTAATATCTTTCCTTAACTCTTTTGCTTCAAATGGTAATGATTTCTCATTGTTTATGCTTTTAATTTCATCTTTAGAACATTGAGGACAATGTTAGATTTAAGTTTGGGGTATGGGAGAAACTTTTTAGTTGCGGTAAATAAACTCCGAGCCTAGAAATTTATGCTTATTAAGGTTGGCACTAACTAATCTAAGTGGATGGGAACATCTTGGTTGTAGGAGTTGAGGAACCAATCGATTAGATGGAAACATCTAGAAGAGTCTATTCATAAAAGCACAGAGCTCAGGTGTTAGAAACCCATCCTATGGTTAAGGTTAAAAACATGGTAGTTTCGCCATATCCTCGAGATGGAAACATCGAAAGAGTCATGATCACTTCTTTTTTTTATTTTTACCATTGCTAGGGTGAAATGGAGTGACTGAGATTCAAAAAAAAAAAAAAAAAAAAAAAAAATTGAGACCAGACCACTAGACCAACCGGAATAAATACAATAAAGTCGATCCCTGGTACCCTTGTATATGCCAGCTGAGTTGACCTAGAGTTAGGATTATCGATCACTGGTTCCCTTGTATATGCCAGTGTGTTGATATTAGTCCAGACCAGTGTCTCAGTCCATTAGGATAAGTTCACCTTAGTCAACATCATCCACGTTTTTCTACATCTATCTTCTTAATCTATCCATGTGATTGGTTGACTCAGGTTTATGATGTCTAGAAACTATCTGAGTAGAGCTCTGTCACTTTATATGAATTTTAGTATGCTTGAGTGCAAACTCGTGTACAGTAATTGGAATTTCGCATCAGGGCACTTCCTCCTGTAGTCAATAAGTTTGCCAACCAAGGAGATTCTTTAGTGCCTTCCAAGGTTCTGCGTAGATAGCTAGGGTCTGGAGTAAAGGCTTTGTGGGTACACCTCTGATAAACCCTCCGGAGACAACACTCCGCCACTAGGGCCACCTAGAGGTTCAAATGATTTTTATTTTCTAGAATAAATTTGCTCGAGGACTAGCAAATAATAAGTTTGGGGGTATTTGATAGACGCATTTATGTGTCTAATTTGTTCTCAATGTTTCGCATTGTTAGTACTCGTTTTTGTCCTTATTATAGTGTTTTGTGTGTTTGTAGGTATTTTTGGAGAAATACAGTTGTGCGGAAAAAGTTGCTCAAAAAGTGTTATTTGGACCTCCGGAGAAAAGTGATAAAGGCACCCTCATTTTGGATGAGGGCACCCAGTGCATCCCGGTGATAAAGGCGCCCATGTTTTGGATCGGGGCACTTCATCCTCTCCATTCAAATTTTGGTTTTGGCGGGAAAACATTCACATCACTGGCAGATTCTTGGTTCTATTTTTGGAGGAGTTTTAGAGCGATTCAATGGCTGAAGCTTCTTGGGATGGTCTGTTTTGGCTTAACGAGACTTGGTGTATGTATTTGGTTCGACTAAATTTGGCTGCATAATCCAAACGAAGAAAACAGAGGTGCGTGTGGTCGGGGAGGTGATTTTCACGAGTTGTAAAGGTTAAGACATGTATGTCCGTGTTGGGAGTGTGTTTAAAGGTATCATAAGCGTGTAGGAACTAAAAAGAGGAAGTTGGCGACTTACAATCGCGTGGCAAAGATAAACTTGGTAAGAATAAAGAAAAAATATTCCCGAGAATAATCCCTTGATGGGAAGATTTCAAGCATTGATTACTGATTACGTTGGGTATAAATATCTTCTTTGGGTCGATCGAGGGGATGGAGAGATTGGGAGCAGTTTAGCACAACACAGAGTCGAGAAAATCGAGTTCCGAGGGAACTACCATTTCTGCTTCTTTGTTACACCAAGAACACGAAGAACAGACGGCCAAAGACCGTCGTTCTTCAACGATCTTGACGACTCGCAGCCGTGGGTCGTATATTGGAGCGCAGACTTAAAAAATAGTAACAGCGATAGTTAATATTTAACGATCTCTGTAGCGATGGTTTGTAACGCTTTTCATGCGTTGCAAATTCTGGTTTATTTGATATCTCTCCTTTTCATCATTTGTAAGCGCCTTTGAGCAATAAAATCATATTTTGAGCGTGTTTCCAACATGATGAGCTAAACCCCATTCTTTGGGACGACGGAGGAAGGCAATTTCATACATGGGTAAAATTATTTAATTCTTTTTTTAGACTTTTGCATTAATTTTAATTGAAAAATGATTTGAATTAATTGGT
This sequence comes from Papaver armeniacum, assembly GCA_023531295.1. Lineage (NCBI taxonomy): Eukaryota > Viridiplantae > Streptophyta > Magnoliopsida > Ranunculales > Papaveraceae > Papaver > Papaver armeniacum. The sequence continues at coordinate 426,946 of JAJJWW010006846.1, forward strand.
TGTCATTTAATTTGATGATGTATGCTTAGCTTAATTGTTTTGATACATCATGCTTAGGATTTACAACCAATCTTTTGAGGATCTATCTTGGCAAAAATACGAGTCCGTGTTTTTATTTGTTGAGCGATAATTGTTAAAAGAATTAATATTTGAACCTTTTGTTATGAGTTTGGTCGAATCCACGAGTCCCAAAGACATCTCTTCATCCTGTGACAATATTTGTATATATATTTTCTTTATCTTTAGTATTTTCTTTTATTAAAACTTAAAATCAATCCAACAAAGTCCGAGTGAACGACAACCTTACTACCACTTTCTACAACATCATTGAAAATAACCATCACTCACTCCCTAAATGAAATTATATATCAATATAAAATAATTGAATAATCTACCTGAAATTAGTGGCAGGTACTCAACCTAGCCATACGTTCAAATAAAATAAACAATTATATAGGAGATTTAGGCCACGAATGTTCACAGCCAAGAAATCAGACCACATATATATTTTATCCATGACTACATTAGCCATTATAAATTATTCTAACACACATAATACATTTTACTTAGTCCGAGTTCGAAAGAATTCAATGGAGTAATAATTCATAAATGTAATTCCAAAAGAAAGGAGAAAATACAGTAAGTACTGTTAGATTTTTTTGTGTTTTGCGCAACAAATCTCCATTTGGTTAAACTAGTACTATGTTAAGTCGGATTAGTATTAATCCGCATTAAGGCATGTTTATGGTTTTAATCATGCATTAAGGACTAGCTCAAGGATAATGCTAGGTAAGGTTGAGTCAAAGCATGACATGTCCCTTAGCTTGACATGTCATATGTGCTATCCAATGTAGTCATGAAGTGTCATCCTACTCATGATGGAAAGGTTGGAGTTGACATGTGGCAAGCATGACTATGACTCACTTCTAGCCTCATATGTTTTATAAAGCAAAGAAAAATCAGTTTTCATCCATCATGTAGGAATATGAGGAAATAAAAGTTGATAACAAGTCATGAAGGTCAAGTGTCTTGAGTGTTTCTATATCCTTGTACTCAATCTGTTTTAGTATGAACCATATGTAGTGTTCTTGTTGCATATGGTGTTGTTTTGTATGTTTTTGAGTATGTTAATACTAGGTTCAAGGTCTGATTTTGGCATAAGGTTGTTTCCCACAATGTTTAGGTCTTAATTGTAGTGTTAATGGAGCTGAAATTCCAACATTCAACTTCTATTTTCCCTAGGTATTGTATATTCAGCAGTTAGGGTGATTGTAAGTTTGGGGTTTTGGATTGTTTACTTTCCAACGTTGTGGTTTTCTCACATATGGTGGTTTGGTACTTCATGCTTGATGGTGTGGGGTTGAAAATTCAGGACAATAAGTATTGGAGCAGTTGTAGAAGGTTTGTGTATCACAATCAAGGTATGTTCACATCTGCAGTATATTTGGACTTCTCAAGATGGCGGTTTTGTTGTAAGTATAAGTCTTAATTTTTCTGTTTTGAAAAATTGTAACTTGTAATAGTTTGTTGCTTACATTACTCGACTAAGTGTTGCCAAAGTGATGCTTTGAGAGTATGTGGAAGTGTTTTAATGAGAATACATGTGGTTGTGGTGTTTTGTTTTGATTCATTCAAAAATTGTAAACGTGAATCTTGCCCAAAGGTGTTTTGTGTTTATGAAATTTGATGTGAATCAAGTCTCATATGAGTTGAAGCTTTTCATATGAGAAATTGTCTTAAACTTATTAAGACTCATTGTGTGTCGCATTTCTGCCCAAAGGTGATTTGCGATGATTCCCAAAGGTGATTTGCGATGATACAGAGTCTTGTTTCGAGTTTAAGATGTTATGTTTCTTGGTATGCTATCTATATGGTTTGTTTGCATAGCTAAATAAGGTGATAATAAGCATGTGTGTTGTGGTTAAATATGAAATTCAGTGGGAGTGATGTTTATGATTTTATTATCATGTTTGTTTCCCCTGTGTTGATCTGAATTTTAGTGGAAGTGTGATGTTTATGGATTTATCATCATGTTATGCTTATTGACATGCTATTTACTTGGTTCGTGTAATAACTATATAAAGTGGTAATAGGTGTGGTTTTATGTATGTTGCGGTAACATCTGAAATTCAAAGGGAATATGATGTTTATGGCTTTATCGTCATATTCGTTTCCTTACTTTGTAACGTGTGTATGCTCATAAAGTAGTCTCTGGTAGGAGACATATGGTTCTCATTCGATATCATTAAATGTCCTAAAGTTCTTGGTCTCATTAGAATACGAGCATAGTGCTTAATTCGAGCAAGACAATGGGGATATCATTAAGGAGAAAAAGCGGGTGGCGTAAAAGCATATGTAGTGCTGCTTGTATGGCTTAAAGCCAAGCGAATAAAGTTATAAGTGCAATTCAGTTGGCATAAGGCTAAGCCAAATGAAGTTCAGTTTGTTTTTGGTGTAAAGTCAAGCCAATAAAATGTTTTCTGTTTTGAAAAATAAAATGTTTTACTTGAGAATAGTAGGTCGTCTAGTTTTATGATTATAGAAATGGCTTACGCATCTTAAATGTGACGTGCAGGTCTCTATAGTCGAAGGCTAGCGTACTATTTGACTCGAGTGTGCGGCTAGCGTAAAATAAAAAGTATTTGATAAAAGTTTTTGAAGAAAAGTTTTGTTGCTTAAACAAGTGGGAGATGTTAGACTTTTTTGTGTTTTGCGCAACAAATCTCCATTTGGTTAAACTAGTATTATGTTAAGTCAGATTAGTCTTAATCCGCATTAAGGCATATGTATGGTTGTAATCATGCATTAAGGACTAGCTCAAGGATAATGCTAGATAAGGTGGAGTCAAAGAATAACATGTCCCTTAGCTTGACATGTCATATGTGTTGTCCAATGTAGCCATGAAGTGTCATCCTACTCATGATGGAAAGGTTGGAGTTGACATGTGGCAACCATGACTAGGACTCACTTCTAGCCTCATATGTTTTATAAAGCAAAGCAAAATCAGTTTTCATCCATCATGTATGAATGTGAGGAAATAGAAGTTGATAACAAGTCATGAAGGTCAAGTGTCTTGAGTGTTTCTATTTCCTTGTACTCAATCTGTTTTAGTATGAACCATATGTAGTGTTCTTGTTGCATATGGTGGTGTTTTGTATGTTGTTGAGTATGCTAATACTAGGTTCAAGGTCTAATTTTGGCATAAGGTTGTTTTCCACAATGTTTAGGTCTTAATTGTAGTGTTAATGGAGCTGAAATTCCAACAAGTAAAAATTACATTTAAAACACTAATTGCGATTAACACTTCCTTTACTTATTTTTGTTAAGTCGTGGTCTAGATCGCAACACAACACAACATTTTCAACAAATGGCATTGGAATCAAATTCCCATCAATAATCCTGTTATGAGCGTCATACTATCCTTCTCATATTCACTTCACTAATACCCTGATCTGCATTTTAAGTTCATCCTAAGGCAAAGTCATTTACATCCCGTAGCGATCACATACGCGAACTTTTAAAAGTATTTGTTCATGTATATATGCAAACTAGTCATGGGTTATTGGCTTAGCTTCAAAATATTGCAACCTCCAAATGAATTCATTTACTAGCATTGCCAGAGTATGACAATGTATGTGAATTCATTTACTAGCTTACGGGAATGAGAGATTTTACTGTGTCAACAATTCAAAGATGATTATGACTATATTTTCAATTAAATCATGCATCTTAACCATACATGCTAACATCCCATATACATTGAAATTGGTTTATCAATGGGGTGAAGATAATAAGGATTAACAGGTGGTATGTTAAGATGAACTTTCCATTAGCTCAAGAATTGAATCCAACTACAGGGAAAAGTTAAGATTACCTATCTTGAACTTTAATGGTGACTGACCTCCCATATTTGTCTTCAAAAATCTCTCTCAACCTCCATAGATTAAATTCGAGAAGACAAAAATACATCCAAGAGTAGTACAAGGAGTTTTAGGAAACAAAGCCAACTTATAGTGAGTTTTCAGGTGGATGTAAGCTGCTCTACGAGAAGAGGAACTGCTGGACTAGCAAGCTATACACCATTTTTATTTATCTTTCACGCTCTACGTGCTGAAATTTGTGTCGAGAAGGTGACCTCGTTATATAGATTCGAATCCCTTCCATAGATTTATTGACATGAATCTTCGATTTTGAGCATAACCCAACAGTCCCAGACATTTACTGATTCTCAATATGTATCATGCATCCACAAAAATAATGGCAGTAAGCCTGTGACCCTTACACCTCCTCACTGGTTTCTTGCAAGTGAAACCCCCGTCTCTATTTGAATGTGAACCCATCTAATCATACTTAACCTCACTCTAAATCAATCAGAATTTGAAATCCTCATTTGTTCAGAGATCCAGAATAAGAAGACCTAAATTCCCTTTTCTTATCTTGAATTTAAAATAAACACATGCATAAAATGAGACTGAACGATCACCCCCTTTTCAATTCAGTCTCACAGGGCGACAATCACAGAGAGACCAACCAAAGAAAGGGAAAAAAGATCTCCCCTAAGTTCTTCTCTGTGTTCCTTTTAATTTGGTTTTCATATAAATTTACAAAGGTGCCCTTGACTGTATACGAATGTAACATGTGTACATCATGCATATATGCCTATTAAGGCACTTCATCGGTTTGAACTAGGGATGTATTTTCTTTCTAGTACCAACATTTATCGTTGAGGAAACCTAAAATGTTAAGAAAACACGTAAGTATTAGAGACTCGGGCACTCTTAGAGTAGAATTTAATTAACGGGTTTAGTTAAACCCGAGAAAAAAAGTTTGACTCTCAAAGATGGTATGATCGATATTTGTAATTGGTGTAACCGATCCTGGTAATTGGTGTAACCGATCCTAGTGACATGTGTAACCGATCACAAGTAATACCATGAGAATATGGTAACCGGTCCTGGTAATTGACGTAACCGATCCTGGTAACTGATGTAACCGGTCCCAGTAACCATATTAAGGTAGAACCGATCCTTGTGTTTGGTAGAACCGTAAACCCATGATTAGTGAATTGATATTTGATCAATCACATAGTTGTCTTGGAATACAGATGAACCAATTCTAAACTTGTTTGGAAGTGTGGTATGATCGATTCCAAGATTGCAAATATGAAAGAGGATTTACAAAGAAAAGATGTCGACTTACTTTGAACGTGTTCAGTAACTCTTATCTTTTATTGTTCAAAGATATTCCTTAATAACTCAAGGAGATCCCATACCGAAATAAATTAAGAATCTTTTAATTAAGGTTGTTAGTTTTATATGCTTTAATTACCAGCAATTAAATGCATATCTCTGGAAAATAAAAATTGGTAATGTGCATTTACTAATTGGAGATTTTATAGTGAGATTTCGGAAATATTGGACAAAGCATTTCCAGGAATTATGAAAACCGATTTGGCCATTAATTGCATATCTTGAGAATATTCGGTTTTGGAAATTCCTTGGTGTCCAAACATCCTTGGTCTATAAATACCCAAGTTTGCATTTCGAGCAAACTATCCTAAGAGCCAGGCGAACTTCATCTTCTGTTGTTTCTGGTGGAGTCATCTATCCGGAGAGGAAAGTACTCTAATTAGGCGAAATCTCTTACGATCGCTCGTTTAAAGACTTCTGTGGGATCAAGAAGCGATCTACGAGTACCGTTGGTGGGAAACTGGATAATTGCAGTTTATTTTAGTTTTTGATTGATTTGATTGACTAACGGTTGTTGAAATTTGATTGCACCTAGTTTGTTTATTCTTGAGAATCTTCTCTTCTTATATAAGATTAACTCAAACTAGATCGAAGTGTCGACGGGATCTTTAGAATTGTTTGTAGATCTAAAGACGTCTTGTGATAATCCATTGTTAACAGACCCCGTTATGTGCGTGATTGATCACAAGAGATTCAAGTGGTGTTGTGCAGGTGTTTATTGAAGATTAAAGAAGATTTGAAGACAAAGAAGATTTCTGATTTGGTTTTTATATCTTTGGGTGTGCACAAACCTTGATCGGTTGGGATCCAACTAGAATTGGATTTTTTCGATTGATTAGTTGTGTAAGATCGGCATCACTTTATAGTTTCTTGTTTGAATATATATTGATTGATTGCAAATCTAAACTCTGCTACTTCGGTAGTTGTTGGATTGATTGATCTGACCAGGAAAAGGAGTTTATTGGTTAAACATAAGAGCCTTTGCTTACGACTTGAGATATCTTCATCTGAAAGAATCAAGAGAGTTGTTACCAAACAGATTTGTTGTTCCTTTACTGTTTGGAATACGATCCAAAGGAATTGTTCCAGTGCGTGCACTTATTGAATGTTGGAAGCGCAAGGATACTGAAGAAACTAGGTGAACTATAGGTTTAGTTGCTTGGTCTCAACTATACGAAGTTTGTTAGATTTTGTATAACGGCTTAATTTTGAGAGTATTCAATTTTGTACTAGGTCCCGGGGTTTTTCTGCATTTGCGGTTTCCTCGTTAACAAAATCTTGTTGTGTCTTTTACTTTTCTATTTCCGCAATTATAACTGTTTATTATAATTAAAAGTAAAATACACAAACGTTAACTCCGTATTACTTGATAGTGTATAGTGTTTGGTTAAGTCCGAACCTATTATCAAGTAATCACACTTTGGTTGTTGTATTGTCTCGATCTCGTATCCATAGATGATCACACAAAGTATGAACACCGATTTGTTGTATTGTCTCTACTTTGTCCATAGACAATCACTTTCGGTAAGAGGACTTATAGGTGGATAATCTAAAGATTGTGGTGTATTTGGATACCCTCGTCTTTTCAGAAGTTTTTTCTTAATCTATGCCGGTAAGTAGGGATGAAAGGGTCCAAGTTCCTGTATAGAATTTGGAAATATTTATTGAGTCCATGCTGGAAATCTGATTTTCTTAAACTTGGATAATTTTTCCAGAAAATCGGCATGGTAAATAAGATATATGTCCATGCCGGCATTCTGTGCCCCCTTCATAAATTTAGGTTTTCAGAATTCCGGCGTTGGTTTGGATAAAAATACAAAGCCGGGATTGATTATAGATAAGTTACGGAAGATCTTTTTATTTCATTCCTAGATAATCTATTACATTAAATTTGAGACTTTAAATTAAAACATACTAATAAACATGAAACTTTAAACTAAAACATACTAAAAAACATGTGAATGAAGTACTTTTGGTTTAAGATGATTCATAATCTATTACTATCCCTTTTCAACAATTACGGTACCTCTGAGACTTTCGCGAATATCTTTGAAGACATCGTTTGAAAGCTCTATGTCAAGGATCATCTTCATTGGTTCATCTTCTCTTTCAACATATTCTTTTCCCTTCATATAACACCCATCACACCCATTAATAGGCTTGCATTGGTCCTTGTGTTTTTCTCTTGATTCTGATAGTGCAACAGCTCTGTCTAACCATTGAAACTCATCGCATTTTGGGTGATTAAAACACCTTAGAAACATTCTTCCATTTTCAGCATCATCAGTTTTTGCAATCCAAAACCGGCATGTCCCATCACACTTTCTACACTTCGAATATATATATGGACAGTCCATGGCTAAATGAGAAGGTGACTTGCAAATTTGACAACTGCAATGATGACTCTGTAAGAGAAGATTATATTAGTGATACGTCCTAATAGAGAAGATTTTAACTATCCATATATTATTAGTAATGGTGAATCTACTTACTTTGCAAGTAGAGCTTTATGATGGTTTGCAAATAGAGCTTATTGATGAATCTTCCATCGCTTGTGAAGCTTGAACCGTGCTTGCTTGATCTATTTTTTGACGCTTGCGTTCTTGAGAGAAGGATTTTTGTTATTCGGTGGGTGCTTCAGTAAATTTTTTCAAGGGAATGGGGGGGGATATTATATAGAATAAAGCTCCAATAGTCATATTTTTCAAAAAACTAGCCGTTACTTTTTAAAATTCTATTATTCCGGCATGGACGCATAAATATAATCACTTCCGGTAGTATCTGTCGGCGTTGTATGTTGGTGTTAAAACTATACCGGCATTTACTTCAGATTGGGCCCAATCTCTGTATAAAAAAATAAGTTTCGGCATGGATATTGAATAGTAATCAATACCGGGACCTAGTGCCGGCTTTAATATCCATATTAACATTAATGCCGACATTTGTGATTTCAAAAAAACCTAGCCGTTGAGGTTTTTCAGTATATAAAGAGAGCTAATACTTGAACCCAATTGCCCTAAACTCGTGTGTTATATATATCCTTAAGACTCTTAACTTATGAAAACCTAAACCCTAGAAGAATCATCGATAAATAGCTTAGTATAGAATCTACTTCCATATATAACAAATGGCATCGTTTGACTCCGAGGAAGATTTAGCAATCACCCAAGCATGGTACGCCGCAACTCGAGTTGGAGTTATAGATAACACTTCTGGGGAGGACATGTGGGTGAAGATTTTTAACAAATTTAGGCATGATTATGGGAACTCGAAAGGAAGAAGTGCTAGACAAATCGAACAACGGCACAACATCATCCTAGATGCGGTGGTTTACTTTTAAAAATCAAACACCGTATCACGCACGCTAGCCACAATATATTTTCCCCACAACAACTCGTAAGTATCTTTATGATTTATTCGACACAATCCACTCTTTTCAATTTTCATGTAACAAAATAAGTTTGTGTGTTGTTTTTGTAGCACGAAGACGTGAAAACGCGTTACTTAGAGGAAAAGGGGGAAGCTTTCACATTTGATGAAAACGTGAACTACATGGTAAACAAAGTCACGGAGTACCACCAGCTGGGTGAATCGGAGACGGATTCTTCGTAAGAAGATTGATAGGTTTAGTGGTTTTTGGTTAGGTTTTTAGGGTAGTTTTTGGTAAGGTTTTGTGGGTAGATCTCTATGTAAACCCTCACGAGACTATAACTCGTCCACTTGGGTCACCAAGTGGTTCGAAGGCTTGATGCACGTGCTAAGTGCATCCGTGCTTCCTGCGAAAAGGATTACATTTGAAACAAATTATAATTATGGCATACTATGTTAACATAATTCAATGCGGTAACTATGCCGACGTAGAGAGTATATATAAATCTATGTCATGATAGAGTGTCAAAAAGTAATGGTTTCTGTATACAATAAACCATATTCCGACATTGAATTTCTATACTTATCCAAACCGGTATTCAATGTCGGCATGCTCGTTATATTTAGTACAATGCCGAAATTTTACATTTTGAAAACTAAACAGCTTTTATCAAAATTTCAATGCCCAACGGCTATTTTTTTTAAACCATAAACCAGTAAATGGAACTGCCGGAATGGATGTTAGGTTATTGACAATGCCGGCTTGATAAAGTGTAAAAAGAGTCGTTGGGTCCTCATCTATTTAAAGCAATGGAGTTACTCATTGCACTTGATACCTCAAAAAAAAATGTAAGCTCCACCACATATCTCCAATGGCAAATCCATTACCAACTACCGATTTCTTCGTTTCCATGGAAAAAAAAACAACTTAAGATGAACAAATTATCCATTCCGATAGGAAATAAATTATCATCCACCACCAACTCAATTTCCCTTATACAAGAAAAACTTAGAAGGAAGGAAAAAACCACCAAGTCAATTGACGCAATGGAAGAAGAGATACTTGAAACGAAAAGAGAAGAAGAAGAGGCAGCCAAATATGAACAATATCGCAAAGAAACTAAAGAGATATACGAACGTGTAAAACAAGCGAAGATAGAAGCGGATGTTGAGGAAGAAACCGAATGGAGTAAAAATTTCTATATAGTATCGGATCTTCTGGAAGATCACCGCCCTTAAAGCCTTTTTTGGGGTCTTGTTAGTAGTGGTCCTTATACGCCGAAGTTTGTGGACGGTAAGTGCAAGAAACGCAAAATGAATTATGGGGATGAGTTTATAGCGAATCGAACAACTGCCCTCAAAAAATTATGTCACAAATACAACGAGTTTCTCGCAAAATACAGAGGGAATAGGTATCAAGCTCAGGACACATATACCAAGTGGATAGGAGAGCCTTTTAGATATTTCGAAGCTGCTTTGTTTATTGAATCTCATTCCAAGAAGTGATGTTAGTTGCAATTAGCTTAAGATCTTTCATTTTATATGTTTAAATGTTTTAAAGTTTATTTCTGTATGAGATTAATATGAAGGTCAGTTTGGGTCAGTTTTCTTTAACCCTTCCGGCTAGTTCTTTCGGTGGTGTGTATACCGACATAAAATGTTAACCAGAGACAAATTAAATTGATCGTCAGAATTACGACATTGAATTGTACCATCTATCCATGCCGGCATTCTGACGGCACAGGTCTTTTGGTGGTATGTATACCGGCACAGGTCTCGGCATTTTAGTGTGATCAACATACAATGTCGGAATTCTAGACTCAATTTAAACTGATCGTCCGAATTACGGCATTGAATTGTACCATCTATCCATGCTGGCATTCTGACGGTTACAAACTCCTTTATTCGATTTAAGTGACGGTTATAAACTTTATTATTTTTATTTAAGTGACGGTTACCGAATGAAACTGTTCCATCTCTCTTTGTTTTTGTTTCTCTCCCCTTGGATAAGAACTTCCAAAACCACTGAACTTCCTTATTTTGTTTCATCTTCTATACCAACTTCATTTAATTCTTCAAACCCAAAGAAGAATGGATCGTCGCAAACCTCCTGAAAAACCTATACCTAATCCTGAAGGGTCTGTTGATGATGGTGGTAAATCGAAATCAAAATCGCAACAAGTGCACGAAGCAAGGATAAATCAAGAAGCTCTTGAACAAGATGATGATGAAATAACAAATTTGATGCGGTAAGTGATGTCTATGTTGAATTGAAGCATTTTTAGGGTTTATTCCATACTAGAAAACACAAATTGGTAGTTGCATGTTTAGTCTTTCTACTACACTAAAAGAAAATTTTGAAATTACAATTTAGTCAATTGAAATTCAGTTACAATTTAGTTTCGCCGTAGAATTCAAATTGAATACCATTCAGGATTATATGTCTTGTATCCCCCCTTTTATTACATGGAAATACCGGAATAGAAATCGAATTGCATCCAATGCCGAAACTAGATGTCGGTGTTTAATGTAACTTTCAATCAACGTCGGAACCGGATGCCGTCTTTGTATATTTAATAAATTCCATGCCGATTTTAATTTCCTTCTTTTGTTAAATCTTTGTACAAAATTCCATAATTCTGGCATTGTTGATCACTAAATTACTAAGCCGGCACTGCTGTCGGCAATGTTTTTATGTTTACAATCCATGCTGGCTTACTGTATATAACTCAGCCCACATATTTTTTTTTAATTTTCTGTTTTGGGACGTAGGTCTAAAGCAGTACAAATCAAGAAAGGAAAGAGCAAAGTTGTTGAAGAAGGAAAACCTAAGTCTTCTCGGCCTCGACATAGTCGATCTAATCCGGACCGTGGTAAAGTTATCATTCATGATCGTACGGGGGACACAAGCAGCAGTGATGATGAAGAGTGGGAAAAATTTGTACCTCCTGAACTAGCCCGAGAAGGTGGCTCATCCTCACAAGGATTAGGACAACTTGAAGTTAAAGTTGGAGCCGGTGAGAAGATGGAAAACAAACCCCCAGTCTACCTTCCTAAAATATATGACATGCTTCCAGAACGCACATACGGCAAACAGTGGGGTGGGGCGAGAGATCTGCAACTCTTATTTGACTACAAGCAGTCTTGGGCTCGTTGGAGTTATTCAACTTATGTAAGACGTTTGCATCTTGTTATTATATCATTTATGATCAGGTGAATTTAAGTTAGTTTGGTGTTTATTATAGGACCACAAGAAAGCCTTCCGTGTTGGCCGCCATTAATCAATGGATATATGGCCTTTGGAGTTTGAGTGTGAGGCTGTTCAAGCATTAGTCAGAGCATCAGGGTTGTATCCTGCGGTAGAAAATTACATGGCCACTGATCAAGTCACGGCGCATTGCTTCTTGGAGAGGTTTTTTGGTGAAACTGATACCATGCATTTTTCTTTTGGTGAGATGACCATTATCCCAGAAGATGTCCAAACAATACTAGGTTTAAAGGTTCTTGGGAAAGGCATTAAGGAAGGAGATAACTATAAGGACCTATCTTGTACCAATATATATGAGCTCACTAAAAAGTTGTTTGGGTGGGACGAGGAAACGAGTAAAGAAAACATGTACGTGGCAAAGCATTCCCGGAAAAAGACTATCAAACTCGTCGATCTCACACAACTGTTTGGGTGTACGAAGGCCAAGGAAATGAGAGGAGAATTGAATCCCGATCAAATTCAACAAAATTCTGATGCTTATCTTTTGTTCACCTTGGGCACCGTAATATTCCCCGACGCTAGTGGTAACAGGGTGCATATAAACAACCTACAATACTTGGATCCCTTGGATAAGGTTCATGAGTATTCACGGGGCACTGCTTTCTTAGCACATTTTTTAACAGAGATGCGTAGAGCTTCTAAGGCAAATGCCTGTCAATTTATTGGGAATTTCATTGTAATACAGGTATTGTGAACTAGTTATTTTGTAATCATTTTCATTAATTTTTTTAGTTTCCAATTATTTCTTTTCTTATACATTTCATTGGAACGATCTTTCATTGTAAAGGTGTGGGCTTATGAACACTTCCCAACATTGTTCACGAACTACAAATCGTTGAAGTTAATACGTGAATGACAACCGCAACAACCTCTAGCTCAGAAATACTTTTTCAACAATGCTCTGAAGCCCAATAACAAAGGTTACTCGTCATGAGAGTGGCTTTGGACTCTGTCGCTGCCCAAGATGTTGTGTTTGACCCATGTAGGAATGCCAGAGGAGTTCACTTTGCAAGGCGTGACAATGTTTCATTTTACAATGGACTGTTTTTTCATCCAAAAGGGTTTGATATGCCCAACCCTCGCTGTGTAATGCGCCAACTTGGCTACAAGCAGAAAAGTCTTACGGATACATCATATCAGAAATTCTTTCATAATTTTCCTCAGTGCCAAGAAAATGACAATCATACTCTGGTAGTTTACAACCCAACTCCCCTTCTTGTAGATTGGAGGGAAAGGGAAGAACGAAGACTTGTGCTGGATAGGGTTGGTTGGGAATTGGTGAAAAACGGTTATGAGTCCGAATCAGACTTCCTTAGAGGTCATTTGAGGTACTCGCATCCTTATATTGTACGCCCGGCCACCAATGAAGTGCCTCCACAAGTAGAACCTCCCTCCACCACTCCGGCTGAAACTACTGTACCCGGACTTCAAAAGACCCTTACGTTGCTGGTACGTAATTCTTGATCACTTCCTATATTTTAATCTATATCTATGAACTTATATAAGTGTACATACTAAGTACATGTTGAAAAATATGACAACAGCGTCAGCGGCTAGGCAAGTTTGGAAAGTAGTTTAAGTGCAAGAATAAGAAGGGAGATGTGCTGACCCCGAAAGAAATGAATACAGTCGAGCAAAGGATAGACAAAATTAAAGATCCGGAGGCAAAAGACTTGTGGGGCGAAAGGAAGAAGACGGTACATAAGAAGCCAAGGACCGAGTGATTGAATATGTTTGTTAATGTTTCTTCTATGTTATTAGTTAGATATTGAACAATCTAGTTTGGTTTATGTTTGTTTGTGTGTCTTGAACAATATGGAACATGTGTTTGTTTGTGTGTCTTTCTAAACTCTTTGCTTGTTTTGGTTTATGTTTGATTTTTTTTTTGGGTTTGGAACATCTTAACTTTGGAAATGGTTTTTTAAACAATCAAGTGTTGTTATTTGATTTATTATGTTGGTAAACCTGTGTCAAATTAACCCTTTGCCGGCATACATTTGGAATGTCGGTAATGTCTACAAAAGCAGAATTAATGTTTTTTTGACAGTACCGGCATGGTCGAAAATTTTGAACACAATACTGGTACTCTGAATTTTCAAAATCACAGAAATTTCAGAGTTTCGGCATTAAAAAAATTTCAGCTACCATGCCGGTAGTCTGCATTTTCAAGACGCAAATTATTTTTCTCAGAGTACCGACACGGTTTGTAATTTAATTTCAATGCCGGCATGTGTACTAATTTCTCTGTATATGTTTTCTGAAATTCCGACACTGTTTCAAAAGTTTAGGTTTATGCCGGGACCACTCACGACATTGTAATATTTAAACATAATCATGTCGGCATTGGCATGCCATAGAAATGTCAAAATATCATTTAATGATTACAATTCAAACTTCCAAAAAATCCAAATGTTGCGTATTAGTGAACCACATATATCCAAATTACTCATCATCTCCAACACACAAATTAACTTGTATCTTCTCTCGGGTAATTGATAGGGCCAACCATCCCAAAGTTGGTGATTCTCCTCATATAATTTCATCCATTCCTCCAAGTGATTGGGAGTTATATCCTTATTTCTGGTCAGCGCGCAAACCGGTGGCAATGGACAATTTTCGTTGAGTTTTAGAATAATGAAATGATTCTCGTTCACGAACGCCAAAATAATTCTTCTCTTCTTAAGAGATCCTTCACACTTTTGACACTTTGGTGTAAATGTTGCTTGTACGGTGGGGGTAAAATAATGAACAACACAATTAAATGTATCCGCCACTAGATGCCCACAAACCGGCATTCTCATCCAATATCGAGTAGGAAGGAACTTCATCTCTTTCTCGGTCCCTAACACTTGAGCATACAAACTATCAAACCCTCCATCATCAACAAGCAGTTGCTCATAAAAGCTCTTCTTATTCATAAGTTGTGCGGCCATCCTCGTTCTAGCATATCGACATAGTGTCATCCCTTTACTAACCGCCGTCTAAAAGATTCCTAATTGTTCGGTCACGGCATGATAGCCATAATTTCCATCTCCATCGATATCATCCGTATATACAATATACTCGCGAATAATCTCGGGAAGTTGCTATAAGACTCTATTTTGGTATGGTAACTTCTAGTGGTCCTACCTGTTTTCGCATCCTTATACATCTTCATATTACCATTTTTTAACTTTAATATCTCCAATCCATCCTCTGCAAACTCTAGACTATCAATGGCTATAATATGTGATGGGAGTGCATACTTCCTTGGCCAGCTCCTTCGCTTTGGAACCGAAACTACATCAACTTTGGTCTTGCCTACGGAGTTGTCAGTATCGTGTTGTGTTGACTAGACATGGGTCGCTTACCTTTGCTATCACTTATCTTTGGTATGGCTTCAGAATTTTCACCTTGATATGCTTGACTTGATGTAGGTTCCTTATTAGGTCTTCCATTTTTGTTTGGCACCGCCGCCCATCAGCTATGGGTATGCCTTCGGAATACTCGCCTTGTTGTTATTTGTCACTTGATGTTGGTACCTTCATCGGCCTACCCCTTTTCTTTGAAACCGTCGCTCCATCAACTATGGGTGTGGCTTCGGAATGCTCACCTTGTTGTTCTTTGTCACTTGATGTTGGTACCTTCGTCGGCCTACCCCTTTTCTTTGCAACCGTCGCTCCATCAACTATGGGTGTGGTTTCGGAATGCTCACCTTGTTGTTCTTTTTCACTTGATGTTGGTACCTTAGTCGGCCTACCCCTATTCTTTGGAACCTCCGCTCCATCGACTCTAAGTGTGGTATCCGCATCCCCGGCTTGTTGTTCTTGTTCAATCGATGTGGGTACCATCTTCGGCCTACCCCTTTTCTTTGGAACCTCTACTCCATCGACTTTTGGTGTGGATACAAAATCCGTCGTTTGTTGTTGACTTGATAGCGGTTCCTTCCTCGGCCTACCCATTTTGTTTGGAACCGGCGCTTCCGTGAACCTTGCTTCTGAAATCTCACATGCGGTTGGATCTCGTTTCTTACTTGCCTCGAGTTCACATTCACGTTGACTCATTTCTTTCAATTCTTTTCTTTTTCTTCTCCTTACCGTTTTGGTTTATGGTCTACCGGGAGGATCTCCCTTTGTTGGCTCTTCACTTTATGTTGTCCATGGGAGAGTAATCAGCCTTAGTTGGCTCAACGATACTTGTCGGCTAGCCGAGTTTCCACGTGAGTAAGCTTCGAAGAATTCCTTTGCTTCGTTCGTATCCCAAGGTGATTGTTCGGGAGCTTCCATAGGGGGAGGGGTGAAAGATAGTGAAAGAGCGGGGGTCTAACAAACACACCCAATATTTCGTTCGGCAATCTGAATAGACAAACTCCAATATACTTTCAAGAGAATCAACTAGACAGTCAGACTCAATCTATAAAAAATAAATCAAAGAGTTTATATCTCAATTTCTCAATTCAATCTGCAATCAAACAAATAGGAATTTGCGAGCCCGATTGAATAAAAAAAATAACTTGAATGATATCACAAACCAATATCCAAGTATCGATCAATTCAAGAACTGATTGAACTTAACGCACAACCTATGATATTTCTATTATATAACAAAATATAATGCGGAAAAGAAATAACACAGACACCAGAGATTTTGTTAACGAGGAAACTGCAAATGCAGAAAAACCTCGGGACCTAGTCCAGCTTTGAACACCACACTGTATTAAGCCGCTACAGACACTAGCCTACTATCAATGATCTTCGGACCGAAACGTAGTTGAGCCCTAATCAATCTCACACTGATCAAGGTACAGTTTCGCTCCTTACGTCTCTGAACCCTAGCAGGATTCTACGCACTTGATTCCCTTAAATGATCTCACCCACAACCAAGAGTTTCTACGACCTAAAGTCGAAGACTTGATAAACAAATCTGTCTCACACAGAAAAGTCTATTGGAATAGATAAATCTGTCTCCCACAGAAATACCTACGAGTTTTATTCCGTCTTTTGATAAATCAAGGT
Organism: Papaver armeniacum; assembly: GCA_023531295.1. Classification (NCBI taxonomy): domain Eukaryota; kingdom Viridiplantae; phylum Streptophyta; class Magnoliopsida; order Ranunculales; family Papaveraceae; genus Papaver; species Papaver armeniacum. Next base: position 443,826 of record JAJJWW010006846.1, read on the forward strand.
GCACAGGAACCAATTGATAAACCAGATCTATATTCCCGAAGAGCAACCTAGTATTATCAATCACCTCACTATAATCTTAATCGTATGGAAGCGAAACAAGATATTGTGGAATCACAAACGATGAGACGAAGATGTTTGTGACTACTTTTAATCTTACCTACCAGAGATAAATCTCAAGCAAAGATAATGCTCAATCACGATAGTAGAAGTAAGATCAGAACACGCAACTACAGAGAAAATAGTTGGGTCTGGCTTTACAATCCCAATGAATTCTTTAAGTCGTTAACCTATAGGGTTTCGTGAAAAACCTAAGGTTAAAGGAGAATCGAATCTAGTCATAACTAGTATCACACAGAAGGTGTGGGGATTAGGTTTCCCAGTTGCTAGAGTTCTCCTTTATATAGTTTTCAAATCAGGGTTTGCAATCTAAGTTACCTTGGTAACAAAGCATTCAATATTCACCATTAGATGAAAACCTAATTAGATTCAAGATAATATCTTTCAACCGTTAGATCGAACTTAGCTTGTTATTCACAAATGAAATGTACCTTCATTTAGGTTTGAGTAACCGTACCTAAATGCATACACTAGGTTGGCTCAACAATAGTTAACCAAAGTTAGCTATATTAACACTCTCCTTATTCATCTTAACCACAACTAGTTCAAATGACTCAAATGAAACTAGTTATAGAGTTGTTCAATTGCTATATTCTCATAAAAGTATACAAGAACACAATTGAAGCAAAATTATTTTGATTCACTCGAATCAATTCATGAACATTATAGCCACAGTTTGCAAAGAATGCATTCCTTATTATATAAATGTATTCTTCATGAACAAACCGATTTTAGAACTTTAACCACTCAAGTATGCAAACGTGTACGCATACTTAAGTAGTCGGTCTGAGTTTGGGTTCGCCAGTATGCAAATGTGTACGCATACTTCCAAACACAACAGAAATTCCCGGACCCAAACCCTTCGCCAGTACGCGTACGGATATGTGTACTTAGGTACTCGGAATTTCACAACTAACAGGTAAGCATACGGGTATGCATACTATAGTTCCGGTCATGGATCACATATATGCAAGAACGCATACTATGTTCATAATCTAATGATGGTTAAGTGTTCTAAACTCTATTTCAATCATTGAAACATTCTTAGAGGATGACAATAGTTGTTTTCACGAACTATTAGCATCAAAGCAATTTTCAAGTTATTGAAATAATCATTACGAAACATTCCAAGTATACACCAAATGATTGTATCGTACAAACCATGTAAGATGTTACTCGGCGATTTTCACATGATCATCTTTTGACTTTCGTCAAGAATATAAGATGAACTTGGTTGAAGCGAAAGCTCACCAACACATATTTCGAGAAATATGTAAGCGAGTTAAACTCAGCTCGAAATCTCAAATGTGCATAATCGAATACTATATAGTAATACGACTTTTGTCTCAATATAGGAGATAGAGTACAAATAGACTTTCCAAGTGATAGATGAGTTTTAGTCTCCCCATACCTATTGTTGATGAAGTTCCACAATCTCTCCTTAGTAGTACTTCGTCTCATTTGATGAACGCCGTGAAGTCTAATGCTCAACTACACAATTTATCCTAGTCCGAGACATCACTATAAGTAAACTAGAAATCAAGACTTATAGTTTTGATTACTAACATTGACAAACAAGCTTGAGATAGCAATGGTTGCGAGTTCGACCGAGCAGTGCTCTAACAGATAGTTGCTTCCAAAATGGATCGATAACCTCAATAGATATCACTTCTTCATACTTCACAAGCATATGAAGACACGGATGACCCAATGAAGACATGTCGGGACAAATACACACATCACCCGGTTTGCCGTAGTTTATCTCCTTTTGCATTTCTCTCATCATATGTTTTATTGCACACCGAGACACCTTGAATTCTATTCCTTGGAGAAACATACCATATTGAAGATATATAGTCATCATTTCCATTGAGATTTTCTCCGAAGCCTTCTTGATCCTATCGATATCACTCTTGAAGTATTTCTTCATTGCCCCGGTGACCGTAACCACGTTTCCTTGGTTAGACTCGAGGAGATTCTTAAATCTCCCATGAGAGGACTATGTTACACTAGTTGCTTCATTCTCGTATTGTCTATACCGGTTTGTCCATGCACGCACAAATTTTTCCTTGTACTTATCCAACCATTGCTTCCGACAATACGAGACGGCACTTAGATACACTTCGTTCCAATTGGAGATAAACTTGTTCAAATTCTTTTTGTACGTATCCTCGGTAAGAGACCAATAAACTTTCTCCCAATCTCTTAGAAATTCCAACCACTTTTTTATGATTTTTATCATATTCTTTGTCCACTCGCTCTTTAATCTTGCATCTTTCATATTTTTCTTCTTTGGGTGATAGTTTGTTTTTGCGAACGTTTTCCTCTAGTTGAACAATCATTCTCTTCTTAATATTTGCCTTAGTGGGTTCAAACAAAGCATGACAAGATTTTATCACATTTTGACGTATATGATATGTACATAGGAAATTTTGTGCATCTGGGAAGACGTCGGATATTACATTCATTAATGTGTAATCGTTATCGGTTATGATGACCCTCGGAAGATGATTTTCCTGGAAGAGTAATTTCAATTGTCGCAATGACCAATTATAATTATAATCCTTCTCGTTTTCCATTAAACACCAAGCCAATGTGAATGATACTTTATCCGATATTTGCCCCACGATGTTGAACAACGACATATTGTATTTGTTTATCTTTTAGGTGCAATCCATCATAAGAACACCAAAACATATGAGCCAATTTTGCAAGCAAAGGATGCGAAATGAATATTTGAAGTCGCTTGTTGTCCGCACCTATTTTAATGATACGCGTGTAGTTGTGATCCCAAGCTATCTTCTCAAATTCTTGCATAACGCTCCTACCTTCCCATTCCACCTTTCTAATAGTTGTTTGTGCGCTATAAATTGTACTTAGAGAAGAAACGTTCATCCGATCCTTTTCCTTAAAGCCTCTAAGAATTTTTCTTGGTTTGATACATGCTTTGGTCAATCTCTTTACATCCTCCATTTCATGATGTTTTAGCTTCGCAATTAGAGAGTGACCAACAAAATCTTCCGGATCCGGGTGGTTATGGCGGCCGAACCATACCATACAATCCCATTCATTGTCTCTTAAATGGAATACAATCTTAAATGGGCAATTATCCCTCCTCGTACGAGTCTTGTATACCCTATTAGTCTTCTTTGGATATACATAACCCTTTCTCTTGTGGCTATTCTTCTCCTTGTATTCCCCACTTCTCTCGCAAGCCATCTCAAAACGAATCTTTGAACCTTGGGTATTCCTCACCAACACACATATGTTCTTAAAAGATGTCTCTTTAGCCCAAACAATTGCTTCCTTTTTAGATTTTATTCCCTACATAAGGACAACAATGGGAGATTATAAGGTTCATTATAAGCAATCCATTAGTAAAGTTCAAGATACTAGGTGAAAAGTATTCTTTGGTAACATACCGATGGCATTTTATAGTATTCCGACATATCCCGACCAAGCGGTCTTGCATTTGTTGGATCAATATATGTCACAATCTAAGGAACGAATGAAAAGAAAATTAAATTAGTTCCAAAAAAAAAAAAAAATACTATGCCGGACCACAGTTCCGGCATAGTCAAACTGAACCGAAACTAAAGACCAAATCTGAAATGCTTCCGACATAAAATTTCATTGGAAATCAATGCCGGAACGTTTAGTGCCGGCATGCTCATTACCTATGGTTCCATGCCGGTACAAAGAGCCGGTTTGGTCGATAATTAATCAACCACGCCGATATTTAACTTTCAAAGTCAGTTATTCATGTATGTTTTCTTGGAGGTACCGGCATGGTAACGTAAGAATTGAACCATGTCCGTAGCATATTCCGTAGAATTTTTTGTAGTAGGTAAAAAGTAACTTTTATACCAACATAGTTTGTTTGGTTGAATACAATGCCGGCTTGCATTTCAAAATGGGGGATATTATTGGACGGCATGGCTGTAGTATGAATACTATGCCGGTAATGGTGATGCTGGCATTCTATTCATACTACGTCCATACCGGGACCAAGCTATTTCAGCTGCAACAATGGTGGATTCAAAGAAAAATAAAATTCAACACATAGGCACCTTTACCTGAGTATTTGGAGTGCTTGTATGTTGAACTTGTTTACTTTCTTGGGTTGGTTCTTCAAGAAACACTTCATGCTCATAAAAATCATGATCCAAGGGTGTTGGTTCCACAAATAATTTCAATTATGAATGTTTGTCATTAGCATAAGATTCAAGATATACTCCTTGTTGTAGTTGAGCTAAAGATTCAGCAGCAATTCTCTCTTCACAATCATCCACCATTATCACCAAAAAAGTTCTCTCTCAATTTTTTTCCCTCCTTCTACTCTCACCTCACTCAAATATACACAGTAATCATTTATAAAATAATCTTATAAATTTTGTAATTATAATTAAACACTAAACCTGATTAGTGAGGGGTAGATTAGGAATTAGTTAAAATACATAGATAAGGGGTGACCCTGATTTGATATTTAAATCCAGGTTTTGTCCTTTTCCTCTATCCCCCAATTGCGCGTTCCTTATCAATGTTTAAAGGAAAGGTGGTGTATATGTATGTGGGTCAAAGAGTGGCTCAGATCGTCCGAAATTTTGGACGGTAGAGATTATGTCTGGGCCTCAACTCCTCACCCTTAGTAGTATGGACCCTAGGTCTCTAACTCGACCTCGACTCTCCCTTACTCGATTCTCTATAAGCAGTGTCCTAATCTATAACATATTTTCGGTTAATAAATAAATACCATCGTAATTGAGTCCGAGATTTTTCTTCCTCCTCAATCTCTTATAGGAAAAAAAAATCTATTTTGAGAATAATTCAATACGAATATTCATCAGGCAAGATGCCACTTTCAATATTCTAACATTCCATGTAATTTTGTTGCGTCAGTCTTGATTCGTCCATGTCTGGATTCTTTTTTTTGGTTTATAATAAAAACTTGGTTCACTTCTCTTTCTGTGTCTGATTAAAAACGTGATCATTTGTGTCTAACTCTCTCCTCTCTTTTTTTTTTTGTAATAATAACGATGATTTTTATAACAAAAGTAACACGGTTGAACAAAGAAAAGATTCAAAAGAAATTAAACGTGATCATCAACTGTTCTCCGCAGTTTTCTATATGTATGGTTTAATACGTAGGCATCGCATGGTTATTAATTTCATATCTATACAGTCATAAAAAACTATACGCATTCGTAAATTTTCATCGGCGTTTTTGTATGCTTATTTTGTTTAAATCCTTTTAACGGTGCTTCAATAATACCACCAAGAAGAAAAAGACATCAATCAATCATTCTCAGTAGTTTAAGGAAAAGTTGTGTCTATGATGGACAAAGGACGACCAACATCCTCTCTAAGTTAGAAGGCTAAGATTATGATGTGGCCCGCGAAATAATTCAATTAGAATCTACGGCAAAACATCGATTACTGCTTTCACGGTAATTTCCAAGTATGGATGCCAAGATAAGTGTGGGAGCGTTAGCATACCCTATGAATTTGGTATCGGACATGGTTGTTCCATAGATGAACGCTTTGAAATGAAATGCAACGACAGTTTCCCTTACTACCGTTCCTGCAACTTAGATGTCCAAATAGATCAATACTCGACGGCAAGATGCCAACCACACTGAGGATATTCACTAATTGTTCAGATAATACACTCCTTAGATTTATTAGATTTAAAAATATTTTTTTAAAGACATTCTTTAGAACGTCCGAGATTTCCGCGGCAAGAATGGTGAGAAACTCATCTTCTCAACGAAGCAGAGCAGGGCTATTTAATTCAAATCGTCATGGAAAGCAGAGTTTGCAGGGTTCGAAGACATGTGTAGCAGTGGTTAGTGGTCAGCAGCAGATGAATAACATCTCTACAATTCCGAAGATTCAGATTTAGATAGTTAGCAAGTGGTATCTAATAAAAAGAATACAAGCAGGAACAACAAATAGATACACAACGAACATATAGACTTCATGATTGATTGTGAGTATAAATCCTTTTTGTTGTCAAAGAAATTTAATAGAATTTTATTTGATGAACATACACGAAATACAAGAAAGCTTATTCAAGTTCTCATAAGTCCAGAAGGTGTTATATGGATGAAGAATATTATGAAGAAGGAATCAAAGAAGAATTTTTATGGCAGCTGGTATTGGATTTTTCACAGAGGTAACGAGCATATTTTGTTCTCCAGAAATAAAAATAAGTTTGGTGAGTTTTTTAGGGATACAGTTTCATGCGATAATATCAGACAGACCATGTGCTTTCCTTCTGAAGATGACAATTTGAGATGGTCTCGTTTTGTGGATAACTTCTCCAAAGTTGTTTTTATCAAAAGATCACTGAAGCCTAGTTCTAAAGGGATCCAACAGAAGATCAGCAATTCTCAATCAGAGATCAGTCCTAAACTCTATGAGTCAAAAAACTGGAATCAAGCCATTATTATCGAAACTTCTAAAAACGTTGACTCATGGTACAATATAGGCTTGGAGATTTCTACAAGATTCAATATGGAGAAAGGGTTTGATTTATATCCGATAAAAAGCTTTTTTCTTTGCAATCAATCAGGATAAGGATTCTATTATTCACAAGGGTTTCTGGAATTTTGAAGATATGTTAATCAAATTACTTCCATGGTGGAGTGGCTCAAACTCTATTCCATTACCAGAGATAAATTCTAATGGCTCTTGGATTGAAACTTTTGGAGTCCCTTTTAATTTATGGGGAAAAGAATTATATTCTAAAATATGTACAAAATTTGGTGGTTTGTTAGAGATCCATTCATCGACACTTCTTTGGGAGGACGTTTCGGCTATTTGTCTCAAGGTTCGCAGTTTTGATGGAATTTACAACATCCTTTCTTTATCATCATGGTTCATATTTCCTTCCAATCAAGGTTCAATCTTTACAGACTGTTAATGGAGGCTTGGTTCAAACCTTCAAGAAGATTAGTGTTCAAAATTTAGAGATGGTGCCGGTTGATACACCTGCTGTAGAGTCAATGAACAATATCTCATTCAATGTGGAATGGCCGAGAATTCCTCAACCAATTTTGAGGCCCCATGATTCTCGTCGAAAAGATTTGTTTCGCAAATTTTCTGTTGCAGATAAAGGAAAGTCTTGCGATGCAAATCTTAATTCAAATTTGAATTTGAATTCAACCGTTATGATTCAACGGTCCAACTCAATGGATCACCGTCCGTTGGGAACTAAGCCAGCTGAAGTGGGCTTTGGTTCTTCTGTTACATTGGATTCTCAGTCAGATAATACTCGGACAGATAATTCAAAAGGTTTGGTAGTAGTTGAGTCAGCTAATTCAAAATAATCTGACTTGGTCAGAGTTAATTCAAATTTGAATTCTCTTCAACTAACTACAATTAATGGCTACTTCATCAGTCATTCATAGTGAAGAAGAAGTCAAGGAGTATTTGAAAGATACTGTTTCTATACCATATTTACAGATGGTCGATTCGATGGGTACTATTCATAACAATCAAAATCAAAATATTATTCAGCACGATAGAATTGTTAACTTCGATTTAATCTGGAAAACAAATGAGAAGTGGAGTACATTAAAACACAAAGTAAGTCTAACCCTCAAAAAAGATTTTGAGGATATAATGTTACAAATGGTGTCTGTTTGTCCGATGTTAGGTATTCATATTCAAGGTTCTCAACATGAAATTGATGATGCGATGGTGGATGGCTTCAAAGCTCATCTTCTAAATTTCAACATGGAGAATCAGAAATATGCTTAATTGTGTAAGTGGGTTTTTGAGTTTGTAGTTGTTTTTGTTTGTTGATGGATTTAAAAATTATTTGTTGGAATGTTCGTGGTCTTAACGATCTTAATAGAAGAGATAAAGTGAAAAAGAAAGTGCAGGACTGGAAACCCACTATTCTGTTACTTTAAGAAAAAATATTCAACAATGCAATGATTTGTTGGCTTGGCAATGTTGGGGAAAAAGAGATATTCTTTGGCTTGATTCTCATTCTCAAGGTAGTTCTGGTGGAATTCTTTGTCTTTGGGATTCATCAAAATTACAAGTTATTGATTCTTTGATTAGTCCTTATTCTATTACAATCTTATGAAAAAATCGTTCCAATTCTTTTGAATGGATGTTCACAGGAGTTTATGCTCCATGTTCTAAAAACATTGAGGAAGTTAAATTTTTTTGGAGAGAGATTGAAGAAACTAGATGTTTTTGGGATTATCCTTGGGTAATAGGAGGAGATTTTAATGAGATCCATTTTGCTCATGAAAGATCTTTAGGAGGAGAATTAATTAATGGCATAAGAAAATTTAATAATTTTATCTCAAGGCATCATCTCTTTGATTTGCCTCTGATTGGTGCGCCTTATACTTGGACAAACAATCAAGTGCAAAGTGTTAGGAGCATAATTGACAGAATTTTGTTATGTCATGTGTCGGAAAATGTTTACCCTCAAGCAACTCAACACGCTCTTGCTCATCCTTGTTCCGATCATAATCCAATAGCTCTGGTTTGTGGAGGGGTGAAGTTTGGTCCATCTTCATTCTGCTGTGAGTATTATTGGTTTTCACATCCAAATTTCCTTACTTTTGTGAAAGATTGTGGTTTCAGGTAGTGCTGGTTATGTTTTTTGCAAAAAGTTACATCTACTTAAAATTCAACTAAGAATATGGAGCAAATGGGAGTATGGAGAAGTGGACAGAAGACTAGAGGAGCTAAAGGATGTTTTTGTTGAGCTGGATGCAGTGGAGAATGCAAACAATGGTCTCTCAGTTTCTCAATGGGAGGAGAGGGCTACAGCTAGGCAAGAATATTGCAACTTGAGTATAATTAGAGCAGAAAAGTGTAGGAGCAGGAGCAAGGAAACTTACTTCAAAGACTTTGAGAAGAACACAAAATATTTTCAGAGGATTGCAAATGATAGAAGGAGAAGGAATTACATTGGTGTTGTAAAGGTGGATGGAATTCTCACTAATGATGTGAATGAAATTAAGGATGGTATTGTGGATTTTTTCCAAAATATTTTTCAATCTCAGCAGCAAAGAATTGTCTCAGTTGATGTTATGCAGTTCAATCAAATTACTCAGGAGATGTGCATTTGGTTAGAGAGGGATATTGAAGAAGAAGAATGTTTTGCAGCTATTAAATTGCTTGGACAATATAAGGCACCATGGCCAAATGGATTTCCCATCAAATTTTATTTTCTTTGTTGGGACATTCCTAAAGAAGACTTTCTCAACATTCTTAAAGAATTATAAGGTAAATCTTTTCTTGATTGGAGACTCAAGAATACCTTTATTGCTTTGATTCCTAAAAAGGATTGTATTGAGGAGATTAAGGATTTAAGACCAATAAGTCTTATTCATGGAGCATACAAAAGTACCTCTAAAATTCTAGCTGAAAGGTTCAAACAGTGTCTTCCTTCTATCATTTCTGAGCATCAAACTGCCTTTGTGGAGAAAAGGCAGATACTAGATGGTGTCTTGATAGCAAATGAAATTATTGATTCAAGAATAAGGATTGGAAAGCCAGGATTACCGTGTAAAGTTGATTTTGAGAAGGCTTTTGACCATGTTAACTGGAAATTTTTGGATGATATGTTCAAGTTAATGGGTTTTGGTCAAAAGTGAAGGAGTTGGATCAAATATTGTGTTGAATTTGTCAGTTTCTCTGTGTTAGTTAATGGAAGTGCAGCTGGATATTTTAAAAGCAATAAAGGGACAGACAAGGTGATCCAATATCACTGTTTCTTTTCTTATTAGTTGGAGAAGCTCTTACTTTTATGATCAAAAAAGCTCAAGAAGAAGGCCTTATTTATGGTTTTCAAACTAAAGAAGATGGAGTTGTGGTTAGTCATTTGCAATTTGCAGATGACACACTTATTTTTCTTGATGTTGATGTAGAACAAGTTAAAAATCTGAGATTAATTCTTCTGTCCTTTGAGATGTTAACTGGTTTGAAGATTAATTTTTCCAAAGGCCAAATCTTTGGAGTTGCTTATGCAGGTGACTTATATGTGTTCTCTTCTATTATGGGTTGTTATAGTGGAGCATTGCCAACTACTTATCTTGGTCTTCCCTTAAGAGATAAATGTGGAGGTGTTGCTAAGTGGGATAAAATTATAGAGAAGTTCATTGCTAAGCTTGCTGGTTGGAAGAAAATTTTACTCTCAAGAGCAGGTAAAATTACTTTAATAAATAGTGTGCTTAACAGTCTTCCTATCTACTACATGCCTCTTTTTGAGATGCACGCTTCTACCATAAAAAAGTTGGAGAAAATCATGAGAGATTTCTTATGTAATGACAACAATGGAAGAAAGAAGATTCATTTGGTAAAATGGAAATCTCTTTGCAGAAGAAAAAAGTTTGGCGGTCTTGGAATCAAAAGTTTAAAACAAATGAATAATGCTTTGCTTTCAAAATGGACTTGGATATTTACAGTTGAGAAAAAAAAAAATTGGAGAAAAATTGTTGATGATAAATATGGCAATGATGGTGCTTTATGGATTCCAAAGTCACTAAAAACTTTTTATGGGAGATCTGTGTGGAAGTCTATTATGAAATATAAATCTTTTGTTTGGCAGAATGTTAAATTCAAGGTAACTAATGGTGTTTCTGTGAGATTATGGGATGACAACTGGATTTATGATCAACCCATCAAGACTTGTTATCCTAATTTGTATGCTTTGTCCAGACCCAAGCATCTTACTGTTGTAGAGATGTGCATTTCAAATGGCAATTTTATTTCTTGGAATCTGCAAGTTCCAATAAGATTAAATGTGGCTGCAAGAACTGAGCATCATCTCCTTATTGCTGATCTTTCATCTTACAGACTCAATGTAGCTCAAGAAGATGAACTGGTATGGCCTTTGACTAAGAGTAAATGTTATTCAGTTAAGTCAGCTTATGATAAACTCACTATGGAAAATGGTATTTTTCATCAAAGCTCTATCTTTACTTTCATTTGGAATCTTAAGTGCCCTCCAAAAATAGGTTTTCAGAAGAAGAGGTGTTCAAGTTCCTGAAGCTTGCTTGTTCTGCAACAGTAATAAATCAAGTTCTCATCTACTTCTTCCTTGTTCTTTTGCTAAAGAAGTGTGGAATAACTTCTTAAATAAGTTGCAATAGTTCTACTGTGTGCATTTGAACATTATACCTTCTCTTCAAGCCTGGTATCTTCCCCAACATAATACACCTAATTTAACAGTTTGGAATCTTATTCCTGTTGCTATCATTTGGAGTTTGTGGAAGGAGAGAAATGCCAGAGTGTTTACTGATAAAAGAAGCAATGTTACTGGAGTGGTGAACAAAGCCATCTATTGTTTGTTTACTTGGGCTCTAGCAATTAAAGAGTTTGATTCTGTTAACTCTTCCACTGTAATGACTGATTGGTGTAATATATACTTTAATTCTGTGTACGTTGGTAGCCTGTTACCTTCCTTCTTTTCTCTTTCTTTTGTATCTTGCTCATGGTGGTATAGCCGTTATACCCTCTCTTTTTTTGATCAATATACTCTTCTTTACCGATAAAAAAGAAAAGATATTTGATAACGAGTAATTAAACGCATGTTGGTCGTGACACCTTGGCATATTTAATGATGAGTAGTGCTGACGAATCGATTGGTACAAGATGTTTGCCATACTGTAATAAAATTGGAGATTCCACTAATGGAATTTACGATGGTATTAGTAGTTGGGAGGGCTCCATTGCAATTGGGCTTACGAAGGAAGAGAAACTTAAAGGCATGTATGATACATCCCCATCCCATACCATGATGTAGTTATGCCTTTTAGCAGAAAAAAATAATTAATTCAACTTTTCTTCGTGTTACCTTGAAATTTTCAAAAATCAGGAGACCTTGGGGGTTCTCGCAGTGATCGATTGGACTATTAGTACTGGGATATGTAAGGAAGTTCGATAAACTTAATGAGCTATGTATGCATGTGGACCTAATGATGAGTCACCAACTGTATGCAAAGAAATGGTGATGCTCAAGGTCATCGTTGTAGTTGTAAAACGGGTTACGAAAAGAATCTTTATCTCTATAGTCGGACTATGGTACTGGTGGTCATTGCAAGGTAATATTTAGTGATCACCTACTCTTTTTATTTGATTGATTATTACTATTGCATGTGAAATTTAATTAGTTGTGAAATTTTAACTGAGCTCACAATGCTTATGAGAATATTTGATAACCTGCTAGCTATGTCTATGAGAATGGATCAATATCTATGACTTCCCAACGACATATTACATTCGTATTTGCATTCATACGATAATTAGAATGTGTCAATTTGTTGATAAAACGATTAAAAATAATTCGGAGACATTCTACTCATAGATTTGAGAAAAGCCTCAAAAATCTCAGGAGTCACGTCGTCAAACATCATAATATGTTTATATGTTAGTATCCATATAGCATTTCAATTGATTAATAGCCACAGGCTATGACTCCAGCTAATTCAAAGCTGGCTAGCCATCAAAAAGGTTGAGCCCCGACCGTAGGCTGGGGTGATCCCTAGTTAGGATACATGTACTGGTCAAGTCATGTTGACTTGACCAGAGCTGTCATAAGGTTGTGGTATAACTACCTCTCGTCTGTATTGGTGTTAACCACCAAGATTATTATGTTGTGTAATAATATTACTACTCATTTTATATCATTTTCATGGTATTATTGAGGTCGGTCTGGGAATAACTTCTCAATAACAATTCTTAAAAATTTTCAACCAGAGTTGTGATTCAATCACAACTTATAGATCAAGTACGTATTCAACAATTTTTTGATCTTCTTTTCAACATCTTGATTCTGTTATACAACAACTTTTCTTTCTTGATTTCTTGAAATCTTGAAATATTTTACCAATATTTCGACATCAAATATCAAAATCAATGCCGCAAACTAGAAGAATGATGAATAATCATACTTTAAATCCACAACATGTTTTGAATCAAGATGCCAGTACTTCTTCCGCTGCAGATGCCTTTGGTAATGGAGATTCGGGTTATTTTTATTTACTATTTAATAATATTGGTAATTTCATCTCTCTGAAACTAGATCACACAAATTTTCTTCTTTGGAGTGAACATTTTGAGCCCTTTCTGATCTCTACGGGTCTTTATGGATATGTTAATAAAGAAATTATTGAACCTCCATCAGAAGTTTTTATTAATGGTGTTAAAAGTGTTAGTCCGATATGAATATATTGGAGAAAGGAATATTGTTTTGTAGTAAGTTGTTTAAAAGCAACATTTACACCAAAAATCTCAGAAGATGTTCTTGGAATGTCTTCAGCTCTTGAAATCTGGCAATATCTTGAATCTAGTTTTACATCTCAATTTGGAGCAAGAAGAAATATGTTACGCAATCAATTACATGGGTTAAGAAGTGGATCCCAGTCAGTTTATGTTTATCTACAGAATCCAATGTCCATTGTTGATTCTTTAGCAACAATTAATGATAGAGTTTCTGATACACATCTTATGATGTATGTTTTAAATGGACTTGGTAGAGATTATGATACTTTTGTAGTAGCTGCTCAGAATCGTAAACTCTATACACTTTTGGTGAATTAAAAGCTTGTTTATTATCCTAAGAGCCAGGAAAACTTCATTTCTTGTTATTTCTGGTGGAGCCGTCTATTAGGAGAGGAAGTATCCTAATTATGTGAAATCTCTTACGACCGCTTGTTTAAAGACTTCTATGAGATCAAGAAGCTCTACGAGTACCGTTGGTGGGAAACTAGATAATTGTAGTGTTATTAGTTTTCGATTGATTTGATTGACTAACGGTTGTTTAAACTTTGATTGCACCTAGTTTGTTTATTCTTGAGAACCTTCTCTTATGATATAAGGCTCACTCAAACTAGATCAAAGTATTGACGGGATCTTTAGAACCATTTTCGGATCTAAAAACATCTTGTGATAATCCATTGTTAGCAGACTCCGTTTTGTGTGTGATTGATCACAAGAGGATTCAAGTTGTGTTGTGCAGGTTATTACTGAATTAGACAAACGAAGATCTTAAGACGACAAAGTTTTTCTTATTAGTTTTCGTATCTTGTGAATTGTGTGCACAAACCTTGTTCGAATGGGATCCAACTAGAATCATGTTTATCTTTGATAGACTTGATTGACTAGTTACGTGAGATCGACATCACCTTATAGTTTCTCTTTCATGTCTATATTGATTGATTGCAAATCTGGAGTTTGGTTATTTCGGTAATCAAAGTTTAGGTTGATCTAACCAGACAAAGAAGTTTATTAGTTTAAACGGAAGAGCCTTCGTCAACGACTCATAAATATCTTATTACCAAGATTAAATAGAGTGGTTACCAAACAGATTTATCCTTTACTGTTTGGAATACGATCAAAAGGATTGGTGATTCACGTGCGTGACTCTAGAAGTTGAAGGCGCATAGATACCGAGGAAACTAAGTAGCTAGGAGTAGTCTACTTGGTCTCAACTATACGAAGTTGGTATTATATTTTGTATAGCGGTTTAATTCTGAGAGTATTCAAAACTGGACTAGGTCCCAGGGTTTTTCTACATTTGCGGTTTCCTCGTTAACAAAATATTGTTGTGTCATTTACTTTGTTCCCCCCATAATAATTGTTATTATAAATAAGTAAATGATACATGTACGTTAATCCGAATTACTTGACATTGATCCTAATAGTCGATCGTTTATTATTGTAACTATTGTCAAGTAAATATCTTGTTGTTTTATTATTTCGACGTCGTCCATAAACAATCACACAAGGTATAGGACTTAAGTTGTATTGTATCGATGATGCGTGTTGTGGGTGCAACAAATTAGTGATCTTAATTTCACTCAATTAACAAGTAATATAATGAAAGTCAAGTTCGTTCCCACGAAGAGCTGTGAGATTTAGTTGTTCAAAAGGTCACAATGGGGTTTTTTTTTTAGATTTAAAAGTAAATAAACAAAATCATTAAAAGATTAAGTTGTAAGCAATATGGAGAGAAATGATCGAGGAATCCTTCTTCGTTACTAAACCGTCAATGAGTTAAATATTCATCAATTCATCATTAATCATAGATTATTATCAACCGCGGAATAACAACTAGTGCAGTGTTATCCTCTAAATTCCTTTGGTCACTGGATACCGAAGCGCTCGAATATCAGATTCTATTCGTCCAAGCCACCAAGTAGTAGCGCACTCAAGGTGTAACTTGGTCGAATGGTTTATATTTTATGACTTAGGTTAATCTTAGTAGTTAGACTCTTAGCGCAAGGTCCACTTTCTAATGTTGTTCTACACGCGATTGCTCCAAAGAATCCCTCTTCAAGGTCTCACGTTTTCTACTTGTGTATGGGTTATTCAATAATGACACGGATATCCTAACCCTTTACTAGCAATAAATCAATCAATAAACTACTATAGTTGGCCACCTAGAGCAATCAAATTAATCAATCATAGACATTCATTAAAGTAGAAGCAAACAATAATCATATGAAGAACTCAAAATACATGCATATATTAATCCAAATCAAGTTTAGAACTTAGAATTCATCCTCAATCAATTATGGGTTTAGCTACTCATGGATGTAGAAACACCCATGTTAAAACCCTAGCTTTCTTCCTTGTGTTCTTCACTCCGAAGGCGTGATTAAAGATTAAAAGATATCCAAAAATATTAGAAGAGTCTCTTATATAGTACCCAAGTTGTAGCTGCGCCCGTGCCGAATCCCGTGCGAACTTGGTTGCCAGAACTCGCCGAATTGCCATAACAAGATCACGTCCAAAGTCTGCAAAGCTGTCAGTTCAGCGGAACTGACAGTGTGAACTATCTTCTTTATTGTTTGGTCTGTCGGAAACTTAGGACTGACACTCCATTCCTTAAGAATTTTCTCGGGAATTCTATTCTTTTCCCCTGACTTTTCTTACGGTAGTAAAACCCATCTGTAACATCGCCTGTGTTTACATACGGTGGGGAAAATACCACCGTAAGTCTCCCTGATATTTTGTACGGTTTGAAAACCCATACGTAGGTTTCTCTGACATTTCCTGTTGTTATGTACGGTGAAGTTTTCCACTCCGTAAGCTTTCCTGATTTCTTAAACTCGTTTTCCTCCTTAAACTCGTTAATCCAACTCCTCTACAGACTCGGCAAACCACAAACCACAGCAACCATCATCTTCATTAATCATCCACGACCCATCTCTGTATTGCTGCCATCATACTCCTTCGAACATCATCACCAATTCAACACTTCCCTGTTTTCTCGATCATCAACTAACATCACTCCCATCAATGGAAATCATGGCAGCAATCCCATTCTCGAACTCTCCGTGATCGTCTCCATTCCCTGTTGCCATCCATCTCCTTTTATCGCTGACAGCAACCTTAACACTGATCACGAACATCACCAGCTTCATGCCCCTGCCAAAACTCGAGCTTTTCATCACTGCCCACAACTCCAGCCAGCACTTCTTCTCTGTTTTCATCTCGAACTCGTCCATTGCTATTTCCAACAGCAGCCAAGCTCTGCTACTCTCTGTTCTTGCTCCATTCATCACCCGTCAATCTCCATCTTTGTTTTGCTGGAACTGGCAGCAGTTTCGAGCTTCTCTTCTTCACTGCCATCGATTCTCTGTTCATGAAACTGAACTCCAAGGCTTCATAATATATATCAGCAACCCAGCTTCCTTTAATGTTTTGTTCTCGAACTATTCTCCATCTCTGAGATTCTTTCCATCATTGGCTACGTACAGCACAACCATTCCCTGAACTTCTCGGTTCACTGAATTATCACCACGAGCTCTAAAAACTTAACCCATCCATCAGTCGCTGGAAGCTCTCCTCATTCTCCCTGTTTAACCGTTAACAGTTCACCAGTTACAGCCATCGATAATGGCAGCAATTCCTTTTCTTCTCTGCCGATAATCACCAAACTGCCAAGCTGATCTTTCCAGCTCGAGCCGTTCAACACTTACTCTGCTCAAGAATAGATCACCATCATCACAGTAACAATACCGATTATCATCAGTTGCACCAAGCACCATTGCCCTTGAACTGGTCGCATGAGTTGCATGGGGAAAATGGTGGCAGCATCAAGTGATTTCGCAGGTGTCTTTGACTGTTCACGCTTTTCATATCCAGTGACTGCCCTGAGTAATTTAGCTGGGCGCCTTCATCAATTCTGCTTCGATGCCTTTCGCAACTTCAACTTGCTTCAAATGCTTGTAACTGACTCTATTCTTTTGCCATTGGCTTCGTCTTTTCGTCCTCTTCGAGATGATATCAAGGACTCCTAGGTTCTTACGAGTTACACTTGGTCTTTGTCCTTTCTCCGCTTTTAGCTAACTTCTTTTATTGCACAATTAAGTGCAAATTCGCTTCTTTTGGATGATTCACCTAGCAAAACATAAATAAAACAAAACAAACGTAATATACAATAATTTGCAAGAAACTAAGCAATTACTAGCATGGATTCAACACTAAATATATGCAAAATATGCACTTAACACTCGACTCTATCCATAGACGATCACTCAAGATACCATACTTATAGGTTAATATTTAAAAGATTGTGGTGTATTTGGGTACCCTCGTCTTTTCAGCATCACATGCAAACGATCCACCACCAAATGATGAATTCGATGAAGATAAAGATTTGAACAACCTAAGAGTTCAAACACCAGTTAATCCACCCGCAATGACTTCAATCAGGTAAGAATCGAAAAACCCATCATATTTGTTTTGTTTTTAATGCATGAATAGGTTACATTTAGTGAAATTACGTTTTCAATTATACTTTCAGAACCATCTACGGTTGGAAATTAGTACTTCCCCACTGTAAGTTTGTCCTACGGTTTAGAGTTTTTATTTTCCAAACCGTAGGTAATTGTCCAAATAAAATATGTAACCAAATTTCTTCATTGTAGGTTATTATTTCCAAACCGTAGGTTTATCTGAGTTTGCAAACGGTTGGAGTTTCAAACTGTAGGGTGGATTTTCCAAAAAAAAAAAAAGGAAAACAAAACTCAATTTCACTATGGGTTATTAATTTCAAAGCGTAGGTTCATCTGTGTTTGCCTACGGTTTGAGTTCCCCACCGTATTTGAAAAATCAAATTTTATTTATTTACCACAGGTAACTCAATTCCAAACCGTAAGTTTATCTGAGTTGGTATACAGTTTGGAAATTTTGTGATTATGCTTTAAACCATAGGCTTAGTTTTCATATAATTTTTGCATCCCAATTTTTCGATTTTTTTCAGCTTTGTTTACTTTATTATATGTATTAAACGTAGTGTTTTAGGAATCGACAAGCGAAGGATAAGGAAAAGAAGAAGAGAAAGCAAGAAGTAACAAAAAGTCATGGGCGGACTCTAACGCCTCGTAAAAAACTTCCAATTAGAAGTGGCGCGAAGGAACAAAGGTGTCATCATTGGTGGAAGTGAGTGAACGTGCACATGTGGTTTCTCAACAAAGAAATTGAGAGATCGATGAAATTGAAGAAGAAGAAGAAACAAATGATGTCCCACCTATAAACAAGATAAAAGAGAAGATTAGGCATCCATCTCCACTTTCAACAAAAATGAATAATTGAGTCGATGAAGTTATTCACGTCCAAGGCGGATGGCAGTACTTAGGGTCAGCCTAGAGATGGGGCCAAAGTCCTATTTGATTATGGAATGGCCTGCAAGAGTTTGTGCAGCAGAAGTAAAAATCTTTCCCTAAGTTTGTATATGTTAATATTTATTTATAATTGTTTTATCTTTCTTAACATTTTTATGTTTTGTGTTGGATCATACAAAGCAGTCCCTAAACTGAATTGTCAAAAAAAACCCTTTTTGTCCATTGGATAAAGAATGTGATGTTGTTATAGCCTTGGCAAAAGATTCATAATTGGCCATGCTCGACATAAGAGAACTTACGGAGCTACGACTAAGCTATTCATAAGAAAATGATCAACTCAGTCGATTAAGCTCAAACATAAGAAACCTTACCTGAACAACATAGTATATACATAAAATATGGATCAGGGAAGATCAATACTGCGGAATATACAAGGATTCATTCTATTTTCCATCACTATTTGCACAATGACATACAACAGACATAATCCTCGTAAATAAAAGTTCATCCTTTCTTTTATCAAACAATGACATAAAAGGCTCCAAACTTTTGTAATGTCAAAAGTTCATTCATTCTTTTATCAATACATGCATATCGACATATGAAAGACTTAACTTTTGACAAGGTATGGGACAATCATAGTTCACGGACGCAAACACACTTATCCCATAACAAATTGCAATATATAAAACCATAAAGATTAATACTGCAAAAATCATCTTCCAAACAAATTTTTAGAATTTAAACAAATAAACCTAAAAACATGAAGTTGAAAACGTTGGACATAGCTATGTGTAATCACAATAATTGCTATTCCAAACTCTAGTAATCCTTCTCAAAAACAAGAATAAATTCTCATAAGAAGTTTCCTAGGTATCAAGACAAACTCGTAATGCACATATAAGATGATTTGTCCTTAGAGGGTAGAATAAATCTTTTTCGCCCGTATTTACACCAAGAATAGCTACCAAAGGCGTATAAAAAGATTTTCTTAACAAAGAAGAACATACAAAGTCACTAATGACCATGCAGCATAGTTCACATAAGATGATTTTGAACATTCAAGAATCCCATAGTAATGCATACTACTGCCAATTCTTGAACTTCCTTCTTTGTGATTCACCAACAACATTCTTGTAAAAGATACAAATGAGCTTATAAGAGTATTACTCCAAGAATCCAAGTGCCCAAGTCCAAGAGAAGTGGAACAAGTGCGACGAAACGGAGCAAACCACTCAAAAACAAGAGACAGGACAAATACCAATCTTAAATCATCCAAATTCAGGATTTCTCATCTCCATTTTGAAGATAATTCAAAGAGGGAGAGAATGCAAAAATAATGAGATCATTCCGAGTTCGGACGAAGAAGTTACGACGAAAACAAGTTTACCGAATATCGACGTTAAGTATGCATACCGTTTTGCAAACGAATTTTCATGACATGGGGGAGTATGCAAAAGGGTAAGCGTACTTAAACCCCTGGATTTTGATTTTAAATGATGTTATGCATACCTGGTAGGTGTACCATGAAGTTCAAACATCCCGAACTACTATTTTCAAACCTTTTTAGAAGAATCCAGTCAAATTCTACAGCCTTACCGGACATAATCTGTGTGCCCCAATTCTCGTGCTTCCCTCACCGTATACATAGCAGGGCATTCCTTGGTGAGGATGCACTTAAAACACAATTAAGTTGTGTTGGGGTGAACAATGACTTGCTCACCACAAGTGACCTTTGGATTATCATGAAAGAGATCGCTTTTAGAACCTTTCACATCCAATTCCATTTTTCCAAAAAACTTGTTAAGTTCCAACATCATGGATAGTGCCTTCTCCATAGTCATGGAATTTTCTATAAGATCATTCCTTTTCACACTCAAAGCATCATTGGCTTTCTTTGGTACCCACTTCTGAGTGCGTTTAGGAACAACCGGAACCTTCTTCCCATTACTCTTTTCTAGAATTCTCAGAAGAGAATTGGATTGACTATTCTTTTGCAAGTTAGTCTTTCTCCAATTGGGAGCATCGGATCTTGTCTTCGTCTTTACGAAGTTATCCTTTTGATAACCATTACGATTGTGAATATGATTCGTATGACGTTTATAGGAAAAACTAGGAAAATCACAGCACTGATTCCTTTCCCTAAAGGTTGGACAGTTACAACCTGTAACGTTAAGGGGATCAGTCTTAACATATGATCTTGGTTTCACAACTTCTTGTGATGCCCAAACAAGAACATCATGAAGTTTCTCATTACTTATACGGAAACGACATCTCCTTTCCAGGTGACCTTTATTTCCACAATAGTGGCAAACATAAGGAATGTTCTTACCTCGATCCGTGTGTGCTGATTTTGGAGGTTGATATATTTTGCTCTTTTGAACCTTAACTGTCGGTGAAGGTATTTCACTTTTGCCATCAGTGGAAACCTTTTGTTGAGAAGAATCACTAGCCTTGACAAATTTTACCTCTTTGCTAATACTTGGAGCATCTATTCCCTTATAGCCCAATCCTCATGTATCACGATGATTTTTACTTGCTCCTAGCATAGTGGTTAATTTGCTTGAACTAGTATTGAACTTTTTCAAGTCATCTTCCAACATCTTGATTTTATCAAGAGCTGCAGCTAAATCGGCCTCAAAACATTTTTCTCGAGAGAGAAAAGTGCTTTCTCTGTCATCAAAACTAATTTGTTGAGGGTTAAACCTTGCTTCAGATTCTCCAAGATTCTCTTCCAACGAAAAGTACTTTTAAAAAAGATTATCACATTTAAGTGACTTCATATGTAGGTTTTCCTCAGAATCCTTGAGGATCGATTCATTAGAACAATTCGAAACATAAACACCTGCGTAACATCTTCTCAATTTCTTGTTTTCTCGACAGAGAGGAGTCAGAAGAGGAGTGACATGAGAAGTTGTCATCTTCTTCTTTTCCAACGAATTCAAAACCTTCACATACTCAGATACTTCCTCATCAACATCTCTATCAATATCTGAATCACCTTCATCAGAAAGTCCATCCAACTGTTCTTCTAGGCGTGTTTCCCAGACTTCAACAGTTTTTACATTAAGAGAATGTTTAGATATTGACTTAGATGTGACAGTTCTCTCAGTGAATCCAAGCTTTGAGAATCATCTGGCAATTTCTGAACTGGTACGTTATTAGAGATAGAATCGTCCATAATCAGATCGCTACAAACACAAACTTATAAGGTCTTTAACGTGTTTGCCTGCTCTGATACCAATTGAAAAAGCGGGGGTACAACAACCACACCAAATATTTCACTTAGCAATCTGTATGGACTAACTCCAATATACTTTTTAAGATAATCAACTAGACAGTCAGACTCAATCTTAATAAAAAGTATATCAAAGAGTTATATCTCTCTTTCTCGATTCAATTCTTACTCAAGCAAATAGAAATATGCGAGTCTAATACAAGAGAAATAACTTGGATGGTACCAAAGACCAATATCCAAGTGTCAATCTAATTGATTGAACTTAACGCACAACCTGTGATATTTCAATCATATGACAAAATATAATGCGGAATAGAAATAACACAGACACCAGAATTTTGTTAACGAGGAAACCGCAAATGCAGAAAAACCCCGGGACCTAGTCCAGATTGAACACACACTATATTAAGCCGCTACAGACACTAGCCTATTACAAACTAACTTTAGTCTGGACTGTAGTTGAACCCTAATCAATCTCACATTGATCCAAGGTACAGTTGCGCTTCTTACGTCTCTGATCCCAACAGGATACTACGCACTTGATTCCCTTAGCTGATCTCACCCACAACTAAGAGTTGCTACGACCCAAAGTCGAAGCATTTAATAAACAAATCTCTATCACACAGAAAAATTTACAGTAATAGATAAATCTGTCTCCCACAGAAATACCTACAAATTTTGTTTCGTCTTTTGATAAATCAAGGTGAACATGAACCAATTGATAACCCAGACTTATATTCCCGAAGAACAGCCTAGTATTATCAATCACCTCACAATAATCTTAATCGACGCGGCAAAAGAAGATATTGTGGAATCACAAAAGATGAGACGAATATGTTTGTGACTACTTTTATATCTTGCCTATCGGAGATATTAATATCAAGCCAATCGTTACGATTGCACTCAACACGATAGAATCAGCAAGATCAAATCACACAACTACAAGAAAGTAGTATCGGTCTGGCTTCACAATCCCAATGAAGTCTTCAAGTCGTTAACCTACCGGGTCTCGATAAGAAACCTAAGGTTAAAGGAGAATCGACTCTAGCTTATACAACTAGTATCACACATGAGGTGTGGGGATTAGGTTTCCCAGTTGCTAGAGTTCTCCCTTATATAGTCTTTCAAATCAGGGTTTGCAATCAATGTTAGCTTAGTAACAAAGCATTCAATATTCACCGATAGATGAAAACCTGATTAGATTCAAGCTAATATCTTTCAACCGTTGGATCGAAAACTTAGCTTGTTACACACAAATGAAATGCACGATTTTAGGTTTGTGTAACCGTACCCAAACATGTACATTTGTTGGTTCAAC
Organism: Papaver armeniacum; assembly: GCA_023531295.1. Lineage (NCBI taxonomy): Eukaryota > Viridiplantae > Streptophyta > Magnoliopsida > Ranunculales > Papaveraceae > Papaver > Papaver armeniacum. Next base: position 467,107 of record JAJJWW010006846.1, read on the forward strand.
AATAGTTAACCAAATGGTTAGCCATATGAGCACTTCATATCAACCATATTCTTCTTCACCATTACTAGTTCAAATGACTCTAATGAACTAGTTAGAGAGTTGTTCAATTATATAAATCTTATAGAAGTATACAAGACACAATTGAAGCAAAAACGATTTGATTCATTCGAATCGATTCATGAACTTAATAGCCACGGTTTGCAATTTGCATTCCTTAGATAATATAAATATAAGTTCACAAAAATCGTCTTTAGATATAACCAACTTAAGTTCGCAGACTTAGTTCGCAAACTTAAGTTCCCGGAAGGAGTTCACAAACTCCAGCAGATATTCTCGGGATGAGAACTTCCGCCAGTTCGCGGACTGGGTTCGCGAACTGAGTTCACAACTCTTATTCCGGTTTTCCTGATCAACAAAGTACGCATAATTTGGTTCAAGAAATAAGGACTTATACATATATGTGTTGCCACACAATGCTTATATCCAACAATGGTTATATAATCTAAACTCTCATTCCAATCATTGAAACATTCTTAGAGGACGTTATTATATAGTTGTTATTCACAAACTATTTTTTGTCAAAGCAATTTTCAAAGTGATTGAAACATAACATGACTTTTGTCACTAGGTAAAGATGAACTTGGCTAAAGCGAAAGATTACCAACACGTATTTCGAGAAATAGATAGGCGAGATAAACTCGGCTCGAAATAGAAAATGTGTATAATCAAAGTCTATATAGCAAAACGACTTTTGTCTCAAAATAAGAGATAAAGTGGATAGACTTTTGAGTGATAGATAAGTTCAAGTCTCCACATACCTTTTAGTTGATGAAGTTCCACCAGTTCCTTGAGTAGTTTTTCGTCTTGTATGATGATTTCCATGGAGTTCTTGAGCTCAACTACACTTACTATCCTAGTCCGAGATTTAGCTATAGTAGATTAGAAATCAAGACTTATAATTTTGATCACTAACATTGACAAAAATGCTTGAGATAGCAACGCATGCGAGTTCGACCGAGCAGTGTTCTAACAACGAGCAACGCCCGGGAGCATGTCTCACGATTCTTGGAGTCATTGGACGATCATGAGACAACCACGTTGTCCGTCTGAAATAATTTTCAAAGTATCTGACAGGCAGAGCGTACACATGGTACAACAACATTGCACCAAGGCGCATCACTAGTTGGGGTGAGATGGTTAACGTCTTCTACAGAAAATACTTTCTTGTTTCAGAACAAGTCATCCTCTCCGATATGGGAAGGGTGTTACAAAGAAACAATGAACATCCCAATAATTATGTGAAAAGGTTCAGAGTCCATATTTGTATTTTTATGATCTAAATGTCACTTAATAAAAACTCGTAGACTTGTGCATCAATGGAATGATCCTGGTCTATAGAGCCTTATGGTGGGTTTGTTTGTAGAATTCATCGTTTCCAGGAATTTATAATCCCATGGGATTACTAATCCTTGGATTCATATAAATCCCTTGTGTGTTTGGTAACTCAATTGAAATTCTTAGGATTTATAGAGTTTTCTTGTTTTAAAGTCTTTGTAGCGTTTGACATTGCTCTCAAATCTTAAAATTGCATATATATGGGGTTTAGAGTTTAAAAAAAATGGGTCCATAAATCCCTTGATAAGTTTCCCAGCTAATGTTAGGGGGGAGGGGTCGGACTCCATATGGAGGATTTGCTGGAAAACTGAATCCCGTAGGAAACGTGATTCCAAGGATTTGGGCAACCAAACGTACCGAGGGAAACGTAATTCTACCAAATCCCCTGGACCCATAAATTCCACCTTTAAAATTCTACATCCAAACCCACCATAATTGGAAAATATTCATTTCCAGATCTTCTCGGAACTTCATGAAGCAGAAAAGCGATCAGTAACTACTGCACCTACTTTACTAGAAATAGCAAAACTTAGACTAAGAGCCTTGTGATATGTCTCTTCAACAGACAATCCAATCTACAACTTTCCATGAACGTTGTCGCTCAAGGAAGTAAAAGTAAAGCCACCTCTCAAGAGGCACAACAACTCAAACATGCAACATCCTAGGATCCTTCGAAAGCGCAAAGAAAGGATAACCAATCCCTAAATGCACAAACCTTGACTCAGCATCAACAAACGGGAAAATGATCAGACATACTCAAACTTCCCTCTTCCCATTGAAGAAGTGATCGAGTTACTTGAAGTCTGGATTCAAGATGGTGCAATCAAATTGCCATTCATCAGGAGAGAGCCAATTGAAAGAGAAATGGAGAATCCCAGGTACTTTTGCCTTCATAGGTTTATCAATCATCTAACAAGTGACTGCAATATTTTGAAGCGTATCTTCAAAGAGAAGGTTGAGTCAGGAGATCTTCAACTGGGGACTGGATTAGTGCATAGGAACCCTCTCCCAATCAGGACATCACTCTTTCCGAGCAACCTGTCAACGAAGTAGTTCAATCCATTGTGGAGCATATATACATTTATCTATCTCGGAAATGCCTCCTGAGCCTTCATCCACAAATAAGGAGATGCACGACTGGGGTCTGCTTACCACAGTCCATCTCAAAGGAAATGAATTTCGAAGAACGTTAATCGATTATCGTACTGATATCAACGTTATCCCATTGAAGACCCTCAAAGCTATGGGCATCACTCGACAAGAAGCTACTCACGCTCTCATCTCAATCAAAGACCATGAAGGAGCGCCCAGAGATTCTTATGTCTATATCACTCTCAAGATGAAGATAAGTTCAACCTAGACATAAACCAAGTTTTACTTAATCAAGGAGGATCCAGGATATGCCATGATTCTTTGACGAACATGGTAATAAGACAAAGACAATTCTGATTTGGATGACCTGATGGACGCTCCATCGGCACGACACTTGGAAGAACAAAATTTGATGAGGTTGGAGCAAGCACCTAGAAAAGATGCATTAACATTCATCAAGAGATTTTACGCTCAGGCAAGTTTCATTCCACCCATGTCTATGTCATATATTATCCCACATGCTCTCATAGCATGGGAACTCAATTCTACTAGCAACTCTGCTGCTGTTGCGAGACACTATGAATGGGTAGTTTCACCACTGTAATATTTCACCAAGTGGTTGAATCTGAACCTTATCCAAATTGGGCATCACACAGGAATATTCATTACTGAGATGATGTCCAAGCATGGCAAAGAACACCTTGGGTATTTCCCCATAACCTTGCAGGAGTGTCCGTATGAGCCACAAAATTGGAAAGCTCTGATTTCTGTACAATTTTGGAATCTTGCTATTGCAATGAAATGAAGAGCCTAACTAACAGAAGATATTCAGGGCCAAGACGATCAAGCCTAAGACATTCAATGCTTAGAGATGCTTTGACGCTCAAAGGCCAACCGAAATGCAAAAACCTCAAATCCCTCAGTGTTATATTCTTCAGAAGCCGTCAAATTGTACTCTCAATCAAAGAGTACACCTTTGGTAATGGCGCCTCTAGCTTCAGCACGAATATCTCGACGATGACACACCAATTCAACACCAAGACTATCAAAGTGTAATTGAACTGTAATCGATAAGTCTTCACTATCCTATGACAAGACTTATGAAGAAGATGCAACACCATTCATCTATGGATGACACAAACCCTTCGAAATATATAATTCTGCTAACTGATTGAACACCTCTGGGATGTGCTTAGAGACTTGATCTTGTTGGAAAGATCGATTCAAATTTAATTCAATAAATGTGATCCACATAACAAGTCATTGAAACCTAATGTGATTCCATGAAATGTCATCAACGGAACCTCTCTACATCACAAACCTTGCATGACTGAGGAACTTCTTCTCTTCACCGATCACATCCAGAATGGAGACTGCTGTTGCTTGATAGGTGTCTAAAATACCTAATTTACTATATAGTAGTTACGCTTTCTTTGCTATTTTTCTTGTGAATTATGTACTTTACGCGTGGTTGTGAGTTATTAGGTATTCTGGAGTCGCACGGAGGAAAAGAAGCGGAAATCACCCAAATTGAGCCACAAGGCGAAATTGTCATTTCAGGGGCGAACACTATCTGGAGCCCAGTCAAGGTTAAGGGGCAACTCTTTTGGGAGGAATATTAAAAGGCAACCAGTCAAGGTTAGGGGGTCGCCAGTTGAGTAGCCCTTATCAGGGGTGACCGGGCGTCATTATCCAGCCTTACCCTAAAAACTAAATCGAGAGAAAACTTTCTCTCATTCATTTCAATCATCTCATTCACCTGAAATAGAGAGAGTGTTTGGCAGCCATGGAATAGAGAAGAGAGGTCGACAGAGATAAGGGATTTGAGTGATGATGGAGGGGATGTGACTGCTGCTCATGGAGGATTAAGCTCAAGTTCATCTCTCTGTGTTGTGTTGCTCAGGAATTAGAAGCTAGGGTTTATTGAGAGAAGAAAGGGGATCTGAGTTGTTTATGGTGGAGAGAATTGAATCCGAAATCGATGGACTCGTCGAGTGCAACGAGAAGCGATATGGGTTTCTTGGAAACGAGTTGGTGATATTGGATTGATTGATGTTGCTATGAATGATGGGGTTGAAATTAGGGTTTGTATAAGCTGTGAACAAATGGTGATTAATGGCAGAAATTGGTGGCTCTGGTAGAGAATTAGAGTTGAGTGAGAAATCAGAACACGGAGCAGATTCAAGGGTTGAGGATCTGTTTGGTGCAAGAACAAGGGGGTAGTTCTGATGGGTTGACCTCAAATTCAGTATTGTGGTTAAGCTGGTATGATATGGCTCAGGAGACTCATGTGCTGTGTTGCATAAGGAGTAGAGCAAGAGTACATAATGGAGCCTGGTGGTATACTTGAGCTGAAATGGAAGGCCAGAGAATGGCAATGAACTGAAGCAGTGCAGGGAAGAACTCGAGTAGCTGAAAGATGTCTGGGTTGGAGTTAAATAGGTAAAGTCATTGACGAGTCGATGCTGGTTTGATGGGACCGAGAACAGACATGATACATGGAGTGAAGTTAATTGAGCTAAGCTGAGTTTTTAGGGAATTAACTTTGTTGTTGTTGTCATTTTGAGATGTGGAGGAGCTCGAGACGGAAGTTGGAGGGCATTTCGGGGAGATGAGAGCAATCTTGGAAGTGATGGTGGTAATGAGATGACATTGCAGTGAGGTGGTGAAGTGCACACTGGAGGTTGTGAAATTACAGGTGCAGTGACTTGAGCATGATTGGTATGAGCAGTTACAAAGGTAGTGGTCCCGTGGCAATAGTGAACAGGCAGTGAGAAGTTATTGGTCTTGTTGCTGGTGCTTAAATGGGTTCTGCCGAGTTGATTACGATCAAGATAAAGTGGAATTGGTGGTGTATAAGCGTGGAATAGAAATACTAAATAGATGAATGCGAGACAAGAAGAGTTGCAGGTTGGCGGCAAACAGGATGAGTCGAGTCACGGCGACTTTGCGGGGTTCTTCATATGAGGGTTCGTGCTAGAGTAAGGTTGAAATGTCAAGAAACTCATGACAAAGATATGTGTTGATTCCAAGTAAAAGATGGGAAGCTGAACTGTTGAGTTTGAGCGCAAGCTTAGAAGATGGCATTGCGGGTGAAGCTGTGACTTGCGAGTGGTATTGTGTCGTGTTCTTTGTTAAGAAATGGTGCGGTGGTTTGTGTTCGGTAGTTTGAGTTGCGGTTGGAGCTAGTGGTTGCAACTCGAGATGGTGACTTGGTGTTGAAATGGCAATGGTCTTTGTGGATGTGAACTTTGGCGGTGTACAGGGCTTTGAGTCGGGCATTTATTGGGAAGCTGGTTATGTTGTTGCCACCGTTTTCGGGTTTCTTTGGATTAAGTTTAGGAAGTGCCGAGAGATGGTTGTGGGTATTGGTGGTGAGCTCGGGTAATCATCCAGGTGAAGAATGGCAAGTTCTGCGATAAATGTCTAGTCTGCAGGAGTCGATTGAGCTTGATTGAGTTGAACCAAGAAGCTGAAAAAGGAGAGCCATTGAAAGCGAGAATGTATGAAAGTGTAGCCATCATGGCTGGAATCACAATCATGGTGCAGCAGACTTAGGCCTGTGCAATGACCTAGGCCAAAGCCACTCAGCCCATCCAGCTGAGTAAGATGATGATCCAGACCCTGACTCATCTGACTCGGTCAGTGATTGACCCGGTTTGACTCAGTGAGCTGACCCAGTTGACCCGACCGATCCGACCCGTTGACCGGTGACCGGTTTGACTTTGCCGGTCACCTGAGCTACTTTCCGGCGATCTTTCCGGCCAAATTCCGGCCACAATCCCAGTTTTCCGGCGACGATTTTTGGACAGAATTTTCACATGGGTTTTTCTCACACATGGGCTTGGAGGACTTCTATCTAGTGGACTTTTGAAGATTAGACCTAGTTTTGGAAGGGAGGAAAAGCTATAAAAGGAGGAATTCTATATCTTTTATGATTATCTTTTAATATCTTTTTCTATTCTTTTGCCACTACTTTATTCTAGGGTTTAGAAACATGAAACTTCTCTTTCTTCTTGTTATGAACTCCATGAATATGAGCTAGAGTTTTTATTATTGGTTATGGAATAAGTTGGATTTCCAAATATGGGTTTTAATTCAATAAATTAGTTTTCTCTCATATTATCGTTTATGATTCACCATTAATATTGTTACATGATTTGAATGCTTGTTAGTCGAGTCGCGAATCGATTGAGTTTGCTTTCATCTTTATTGCTAGATTAGGGTTATTATACGCAAAAGTGATAATTCCGGATTGCAAGTAGCATAAATATGATTATAGGTTGTAGTGATATATTCTTATGATCATATGTGAACCATAACCTTTGTTAAATCGGATTAGTGCGCTTTCCACGTTCGATTGCTTTGATTGGCCTGATTTCATAGAACTTAATGCATCTAGGGAATTAAACTTGATTAGTGCTTTTACACGTTAGGTTGTTCCTTTAGATAGAATTCATATTCGCATCTTTTAATGTGTTTGTTGATGACAAGAGGAGATTAGCGGGATATTCTTGCGATCAAGGTATTCTAGGGTCTTTGATAAAAGTTGAGATTAAAATATCAATTCTAGTTATTGTGTTGAAAACATGTTTGTGAATGAAAACGAAATCCTTAACCAATATTTTCTTAACCTTGATTCGATTTGTTTGCTTATTTCTTTATTTGTTTTATTTAGTTTATTATAATCACAAAACCCCGGTGTTATTTATAGGGAACCGAAACAATTTGACAACCTAGACCTCTCTGTGGGATCGATCCTTTCTTGCCCTTGCTTCATTATATACTTTGAGTAGTAAGAAAGTGTAATTATATTTGTGTCGGCTGACAACCGGTCAAATTTTGGCGCCGTTGCCGGGGAGGCAGCGGTTGTTAATTGTTTTTGGTTTCTTATTTTGTTTTTTAGTTTTAGTTTTATTTTTCTTGTTTTCTGGGTTTTAACCTTGGTTTGAGAATTTTATTTGTGTGCTTGTTTCTCATGGAAGGAGCATACTACATGGATGGATACGGTTTTCAACAACCTCAACAATACGACAACTACCAATTCCATGGGTATAATCAAAACCAATTCATTGGTTATGACCAATATTCCATGGAACCTTATGGTTTTTCTCAACAACCTTATGGTGGGTATGTGTGTGAACAACCATGAGGATGGGAGGATTCTTATGCTCATGAACAAAAAGTCTCTAACTTTATAGATCAAGTTTCCAACTTTTTACAAGAGGAATTTCAAAAAGCTAAAGAGACTACAAACGAGCAACTCCAAGAACTTCGTGAAGGTATTGCTAGCTTGCGAAGAGGCATTGATCAATGCAAGGAAGATATGGATAATTCTAATGTGCATATGGTTTGTGATGAATATTTGATTGATGCTAATGTTGAAAAAGGCCAATCCTTGGGGACTTTCGTTGATAATTGTGTAGTTAACTCAACTCTTGATCGTAATAATGATCATTCACCTATTCAAAAGGATGAGTTCGAGATTAGCAACACTAAATTCAGCGAGAACCAATCTTATGTTGACTATGATAGTGACGGTGATTATGATATATTGCTTGAACCAACTCATGGTGACATCCCCGAGGAGTGTACAATGGAGTCTTTTTGGGATCAAGATGAAGACGAAGAGGAATATGATGACACTTGTGTAGATTACTCGAGCATTGATCTTAATAATGATCAAGAGCCTATTCAAAGGGTGGAGCTTGAGGATGATGCATTTTCGAGTGTTCTAAAAAAGTTTCTTATAATAAAATTTGGATCCGCAAAAGAGCGTGTGCCTTACAACAAAGAGGAGTATGTTGAGAATGAAACCGTTATGACCAATATTGTGGAAGACCCAATTGAGCTTGCAAATGATTGTAATGATGATGTTTATGTCGAGACTTTGGTTACGGCAGAAACGGACGAAGAATGGTTGCAAGGTTTGATAGAGGACCATGATATAAAAGAGGTGAATTATTCACTTGAGTTTTTCAAGGATGAAGAGGATTCCGTGATAAAAGAGATTGTGCAAGGTTTGTCTAACCCTTTGCCTATTGTTTCTTCTCCTTTACCTCTTATTGGTTTGAATGTATGTGCTTCGAGAATATTGTTGAATGACTTTGTTTCTCGTTTTCCGCCATTAGAGATACTTGATTCTCATACTATGCAGGTTATGGAACAAGAAACCGTGGAAGTACCCGACTTCTATATTCTTTATACACTTCCAAGTGTGGACAAGAATAAGTGTGGGGGAAGCTTTTATCGGTTCATAGCTTCACTTTTGCTTTATTGTACTAATATTTGTGTGAAGCTAGTGTTTGCAAAACAGGTTACATGGAAGGATCCCCAACTTTTCAGATTGTTGGTATATGGACGATAACAAAAGAGTCGGGCTGACGACTTTAAACCAAGCGCTAAATGGGAGGCAACCCATAGGTTTTGTATTTTAAACCCTTGTATTTATTTATTTTTATAGTTTTCATATCATATTTTCATCCCCATGTTTAATTTCATTGAGTCCGGAATCTATCTTAGAAGAGAATTAGGACGAATACCTTTCCGTCAGAAAAATTCAGACTGCACGTAGTTCACTCCAGAGACCATAACTGTCAGACCGTTTATCGAAACACTGTTCCCTTTTGACACTTTTTAGAAAACACGTAGATGAACAACTTTTGTGAAATGGAGTTTTTCCAAATTCTTACCAATTTGTACAGTTTTTGCGTTTTATCTGCTGTTACGTCAGAATTCAGAATTTTCGGTTTTACACATTGAGGACAATGTGAAGTTTAAGTGTGGGGGAGTCTTTTGCATATAGAGTTTTTAGCCTTTTGAGTCAAAATTTTCAATTTTTTTGTATATATTTGAATAAAACTCCAACTTGTGGTTAGTTTAGAGTCACATAGTATACATGTTGCTAAGATTACATCGAGAATCTCATAATAGTGACTGAACTTAGAGATGACAGAGAACATGATCGGGTTTCTTAATTGTATGAGAGTTAAAGTTGGATTTAACCATGCCAAAGTGGCAAATAAGGTGCAGACTGAATTCGGTATTAGAACAGTGATCCCCTATAGTGGAGACTACCCATGTTACATAATGTGAGGCACCAACCTTCAATTCTTTGTACTGTCTAAATTGTGCTTTTTAGAGTGTGTGTCACCGTACGTAAATTCCGGGGCGAGAATGGTGAGCTATCCAATTTACCACCATAGAAGCACTATTTTGATCTCTTGAGTGCTATTTTTATCAACCATGTTGGTGACATCGAATTGCTAACTTACATACTACTTGTGATCTTGTTCGCAGTTAGCACCTTCCACCTTATCTCTCTCTACACCAACAGGTCCATAGAAACACCATCATCATCAACAAGAGGAGCATCACAAATTTGAAGGAAAGTTGAATACGTTCGAGGTTTACAAGCAACGATGCAGAAATGGGCAGATTTGATTTAAGTAAAGCAACAAAACAGGAGCAGAATTTTTATAAGTTGAAGACTATTATACAAGAGTGGAAATTATTAAGGATGAGAATTCGAGAAGTCTATGATATCAAGACATATAAGTTGTGAAGATTCAAGCGGTAAAGTACTTACACCATGGCATTGTACTTACATTTTTATTTTATTTTATTTTATTTGTATTTTACTTTCTCTTGTCTCAAAAAAAAAAAAAAAAAAAAAAAGACAGGAGAAAATGTTTAGGTTTTATTATTTTGTTTTATTTTTTATTTTTGTATTTGTTTTATTTCTGATTTCTCAAGTAAAAAAAAAAAAAATTGGGTTTGTATAGTTTGTTTTTAGTTTTGTATTCTTTCAATAAAGCCTATGGAAAGAAGGAATATCTATAATGAAGTTTCAAGCGACAAGGAATTTGAGGGAAAGAATCATATTGTCAAGATTCTACGAAGTTCAAGAGTTATCATCAAGAGTTGAAGACCGAAGACGAAGATGAAGACACCGATTGAAGACCGAAGACGTTTCTATGGATGCTGTGAGAGTGGTGCTAGCTGCACGCCGAACGGATACATGGTAAGTAAGCATATTCCCACCTTCGTTAAATGGTTGATTTCCTTTCGAAGAGATCGTCAGAAAAATGGGTTTTCAAAATATATAAAAGATGTGGGTTTTCAAAATATTTCGGAGGTTTTTACCTTCCTACCATTCAACGTGTCTCAGGATTCTCTCTTCATTCCAACCTGGACACATGTGTGACCCATAAAAAGCTGTTTATTATTGAGAGCAAATTCATAAAACCCTTTCTTGTGAGGCAGAGTCGAGACTTTTAATCACTCCGAACCCGAATTTATGTCGAGAAGGGATGGTTATTTCTCTCTCAACTTTTAAGAATGAGATTGTGTTCATTTATGTGTCTAACTTCTTATGACTAGTGTGCAGAATCTCTATGTCTTCTTAGCGCGTTGGATACTATCATTACGGAGAACTAGTAAGTTGGAAAAGTAGGTTTTGTGGGTATATCTCTAGTAAACCCTCACGAGACTATAACTCGTCCACTAGGGACACCTAGGGGTTTAAAGGCTTGTTATTTATGCTAAAAGTGACCGTAGCCTCGACGACACGGAGTTGTATGTATTCTTTAGAATTATTTTGTTTGATTTGCTCGAGGACTAGCAAGGTCTAAGTGTGGGGGAATCTGATAGGTGTCTAAAATACCTAATTTACTATATAGTAGTTACGCTTTCTTTGCTATTTTTCTTGTGAATTATGTACTTTACGCGTGGTTGTGAGTTATTAGGTACTCTGGAGTCGCACAGAGGAAAATAAGCGGAAATCACCCAAATTGAGCCAAAGGGCGAAATTGTCATTTCAGGGGCGAACACTATCTGGAGCCCAGTCAAGGTTAAGGGGCAACTCTTTTGGGAGGAATATTAAAAGGCAACCAGTCAAGGTTAGGGGGTCGCCAGTTGAGTAGCCCTTATCAGGGGTGACCGGGCGTCATTATCCAGCCTTACCCTAAAAACTAAATCGAGAGAAAACTTTCTCTCATTCATTTCAATCATCTCATTCACCTGAAATGGAGAGAGTGTTTGGCAGCCATGGAATAGAGAAGAAAGGTCGACAGAGATAAGGGATTTGAGTGATGATGGAGGGGATGTGACTGCTGCTCATGGAGGATTAAGCTCAAGTTCATCTCTCTGTGTTGTGTTGCTCAGGAATTAGAAGCTAGGGTTTATTGAGAGAAGAAAGGGGATCTGAGTTGTTTATGGTGGAGAGAATTGAATCCGAAATCGATGGACTCTGTCGAGTGCAACGAGAACTGATATGGGTTTGCTGGAAACGAGTTGGTGATATTGGATTGATTGATGTTGCTATGAATGATGGGGTTGAAATTAGGGTTTGTATAAGCTGTGAACAAATGGTGATTAATGGCAGAAATTGGTGGCTCTGGTAGAGAATTAGAGTTGAGTGAGAAATCAGAACACGGAGCAGATTCAAGGGTTGAGGATCTGTTTGGTGCAAGAACAAGGGGGTAGTTCTGATGGGTTGACCTCAGATTCAGTATTGTGGTTGAGCTGGTATGATATGGCTCAGGAGACTCATGTGCTGTGTTGCATAAGGAGTAGAGCAAGAGTACATAATGGAGCCTGGTGGTATACTTGAGCTGAAATGGAAGGCCAGAGAATGGCAATGAACTGAAGCAGTGCAGGGAAGAACTCGAGTAGCTGAAAGATGTCTGGGTTGGAGTTAAATAGGTGAAGCCATTGACGAGTCGATGCTGGTTTGATGGGACCGAGAACAGCATGATACATGGAGCTGAAGTTAATTGAGCTAAGCTGAGTTTTTAGGGAATTAACCTGTTGTTGTTGTCGCTGAGATGTGGAGGAGCTCGAGACGGAAGTTGGAGGGCATTTCAGGGGAGATGAGAGCAATCTTGGAAGTGATGGTGGTAATGAGATGACATTGCAGCTGAGCTGAAGTGCACAACTGGAGGTTGTGAAATTACAGGTGCAGTGACTTGAGCATGATTGGTATGAGCAGTTACAAAGGTAGTGGTCCCGTGGCAATAGTGAACAGGCAGTGAGAAGTTATTGGTCTTGTTGCTGGTGCTTAAATGGGTTCTGCCGAGTTGATTACAGTCAAGATAAGCTGGAATTGGTGGTGTATAAGCAGGGAATAGAAATACTAAATAGATGAATGCAGACAAGAAGAGTTGCAGGTTGGCAGCAGGATGAGTCGAGTCACAACAGCTTTGCGGGGTTCTTCATATGAGGGTTCGTGCTAGAGTAAGGTTGAAATGTCAAGAAACTCATGACAAAGATATGTGTTGATTCCAGTAAAAGATGGGAAGCTGAACTGTTGAGTTTCAGGCGCAAGCTTAGAAGATGGCATTGCAGGTGAAGCCTGTGACTTGCAGTGGTATTGTGTCGCGCTGCTGTTAAGAAATGGTGCAGTGGTTTGTGTTCTGGTAGTTTGAGTTGCAATTGGAGCTAGTGGTTGCAACTCAGATGGTGACTTGGTGTTGAAATGGCAATGGTGCTGTGGATGTGAACTTTGGCGGTGTACAGGGCTTTGAGTCGGGCATTTATTGGGAAGTTGGTTATGTTGTTGCCACCGTTTTCAGGTTTGCTGGATTAAGTTTAGGAAGTGCCAGAGATGGTTGTGGGTATTGGTGGTGAGCTCAGGTAATCATCCAGTGAAGAATGGCAAGTTCTGCGATAAATGTCTAGCTGCAGGAGTCGATTGAGCTTGATTGAGTTGAACCAAGAAGCTGAAAAAGGAGCTGCTGTTGAAGCTGAGAATGTATGAAAGTGTAGCCATCATGGCTGGAAGCACAATCATGGTGCAGCAGACTTAGGCCTGTGCAATGACCTAGGCCAAAGCCACTCAGCCCATCCAGCTGAGTAAGATGATGATCCAGACCCTGACTCACCTGACTCGGTCAGTGATTGACCCGGTTTGACTCAGTGAGCTGACCCAGTTGACCCGACCGATCCGACCCGTTGACCAGTGACCGGTTTGACTTTGCCGGTCACCTGAGCTACTTTCCGGCGATCTTTCTGGCCAAATTCCGGCCACAATCCCAGTTTTCCGGCGACGATTTTTGGGCAGAATTTTCACATGGGTTTTTCTCACACATGGGCTTGGAGGACTTCTATCTAGTGGACTTTTGAAGATTAGACCTAGTTTTGGAAGGGAGGAAAAGCTATAAAAGGAGGAATTCTATATCTTTTATGATTATCTTTTAATATCTTTTTCTATTCTTTTGCCACTACTTTATTCTAGGGTTTAGAAACATGAAACTTCTCTTTCTTCTTGTTATGAACTCCATGAATATGAGCTAGAGTTTTTATTATTGGTTATGGAATAAGTTGGATTTCCAAATATGGGTTTTAATTCAATAAATTAGTTTTCTCTCATATTATCGTTTATGATTCACCATTAATATTGTTACATGATTTGAATGCTTGTTAGTCGAGTCGCGAATCGATTGAGTTTGCTTTCATCTTTATTGCTAGATTAGGGTTATTATACGCAAAAGTGATAATTCCGGATTGCAAGTAGCATAAATATGATTATAGGTTGTAGTGATATATTCTTATGATCATATGTGAACCATAACCTTTGTTAAATCGGATTAGTGCGCTTTCCACGTTCGATTGCTTTGATTGGCCTGATTTCATAGAACTTAATGCATCTAGGGAATTAAACTTGATTAGTGCTTTTACACGTTAGGTTGTTCCTTTAGATAGAATTCATATTCGCATCTTTTAATGTGTTTGTTGATGACAAGAGGAGATTAGCGGGATATTCTTGCGATCAAGGTATTCTAGGGTCTTTGATAAAAGTTGAGATTAAAATATCAATTCTAGTTATTGTGTTGAAAACATGTTTGTGAATGAAAACGAAATCCTTAACCAATATTTTCTTAACCTTGATTCGATTTGTTTGCTTATTTCTTTATTTGTGTTATTTAGTTTATTATAATCACAAAACTCCGGTGTTATTTATAGGGAACCGAAACAATTTGACAACCTAGACCTCTATGTGGGATCGATCCTTTCTTGCCCTTGCTTCATTATATACTTTGAGTAGTAAGAAAGTGTAATTATATTTGTGTCGGCTGACAACCGGTCATTGCTATCTGCCGTAACAACATCGATTCCCTGACAAATCCACTTCACGGAAAAGTCATACTGTTTAGGAGCATTAGGTTTGAACTGCCAGTACACGTTCATCTTCAAAATGCTCAACCCGCGAACTAGTTCGTGAATGCAAAGGCTCTGTTAGAGCATAGCTCGGTTGAACCCACCAAGCATTGGTATGTCAAGTTTGGTTGTCATATTTTAGTGAACCAAAACTCATTTAAAGAGTCACTTGATTATGTACTAGAGTCAACTTCGTATAGGTTAGCTTGAAAGTATTAGGATATGAGACATTACAAGTATTACATGAGGACTTAAAGAATGTGAAGAAGTAAGGAGCTACAACGACGACATCATCCTTCCACTTGAGGTTAGTAATATTTGACTTGAACTGTTCATTCCCTAACGTATCTTTCAAGTCGTGCATATTGAAAACATAACTGCGAAGCTGTGAATGATTATACTCTAGTTAGACGTAGTATTAAGGAATACAATACGAAGTATAACGCTTATCTTTTGAACTTCGTATATAAGACATCGACATAATCGTTTGAATGCTATTGTGATTATGTATGGGTATGAGGTGAAGATTTCATCCTAGGAAACAATGTTTTACATTCGTTTAAAGGAAGTACATTCATGAGCTTGTTTTGTGAATCGAAAGGGAAATCGCTAGGCTTATTGGTATTGTTATTCATTGCATATCTTTTGAACTACCAATATGTGTGATTAGTATAACCGCTCATGACTTGCTTATGTTCTTGGTAAAACTATTCACAAGGCTTGACTTTTGTATTGATATGACTTTTATTAGTGAAACCGATCTTAAGTAATCACCTAAGATGGTATGATCGATTTATTATAATTGGTATGACCAACTCTAGTTATTGGGGAACCGATCCTAGTAAGAGGTGCAGCCGATCACAAAATGGGAATCGATCCTTGTAAGAGGTGCAACAAGTTTCTAGTTATTGGGAACAGATCCTATGAACATGTGCAACACTTTTTTAGTTATTGGGAACCAATCCTATGGACATGTGCAACAAATACAAGTTAGATAACATATTGTTTATGGGTGAAAACTATTTCTGCCGGTTTTGGTAATTTGGGGTGTGTGGATGAGAAATGAGTCTAAACCTTAAACAAATGCACTACACAGGAGTGCTTGTAGATTTGAGAAATCAATCTGTGCAAATCCGGCCTAAACCAAGAAATGGTCGTTCCAGACTTGTTTCGGTCACAAAGTGAAGGAGATGGGGTTGATCTTAGGGAGGGAAGCGAAGAAGGTGTTGAGATTGTGAAGGTGTTGGCTATGTATGACTTGTATCGTAAAGTGAACCGGCTTGTAGGATGTAAGCTATCAGTTCCGGTGTTTGAATACGATGGTATCAACACTTGCCTCTGTTGTCTGGACTTGTCTTGTTGTTGGAAATAGGGAGGAGAACCTATTTATACAAGTCATTTGAGCCTTACTCACGTCTCTCGTGGGAAGTGGAGGAAGTGGAGTGATGGAGTAGTGGAGTTGTGTGTTAGTGTTACACGACCAGTCTTGCCCACTTCTCCGTCATCTCTAACCGTCCATGACTTCCTGACACGTTCTTGTGATGGCGCGTTGCACGCCGCACGCCTGTTGTAAACCGCCGGACCAATACCCCGTATGTATCCCCAGTTTGTGACATGATTGATGTCTCGAGTGTGTGGATCGTGGGACCCACAAAGTAGCATGTAATGCTCGATTAAATAACTAAGTTATTTAGGAAGTCGATACATGTGAAGTACCGTGTGTATTCTATGCGTGTCTTCGCATCATGGTTTGGTAAAGTGACGGGTGGTGACCCCCATGACGCCTCACTGACCAATTAACTCCTGACCAAGGTTGTATAACCAAGCCGGTGAAGTTGGACGGACGAGATGATCTTTGAGACACTCATCTGCGACCGTTGATGGAATTAGGGTTTTTGAAGAGGTGCGCAAGCATCACTCTTCAGCTTGGTCGAATCCAAGCTTGGGATACAATTTTGACAGGGCCGATCGTGCATGTGTGTAGACGACATGACGGTATAGGCGCCCATATCTCATTGTCTCGTGAAAGTGTGATCTGGGCCACTCAATTTTTCCGGCGAAGTTGAGTGGTCGAGATCAATTTGCAAATGTAAATTTGGTGCCGCAAAAGCCCCGCATCATGTCAATTTTGGGCGCGCGTTCCAAGACGACCAAGCTTGGTCGGTCTTGGACGATCAGCCCGGCGTGCATACGGTGGGATGGTGTATATACCTGTACTTCATCGTCCCATAGAAACGTGATCTAAGCCACTCAATTTGTCCGGTAAACTTGAGCGGTCGAGATCAGTTTGTGGTTGGGAAGTGTGACCACGCCTAGCTTGGGCGCGCGAATCAAGGTGTACAGCCAAGTTTGGTATTGGCCGATCGGGTGTGGAGATAGGTGGGCCCGCAGTGATCATGTTGATACTTACCGGACCTGCTTATTCTATTCCTGGACCCTTCATCCGAGCAGGAGAAAAGGGACGCTCGTGATCGCGACACAAACCCTAATCAGGTTTTACCGGCCGTGTGTCATACCCAGTTTGGGGCGCACGAATCAAGACGACCAATCATAGTTGGTCCTGACCGATCAGTCAGGTATGTAGGCGGGCCCACGGTAATTGTGTTGACATGCTCTGGGCCCTTTGAGTCTACATCTAAACCCTCCATCTATGCCTACGAAGATGGATGGTTAGACCGTTTTGCGACACATGTAATGTGCCGCAAACCCTAATTTAGGGTTTCTCATCCATACTGTTTTGGCTGGACGGTTTGGCAAGCTATGCCACGCTTTTGGAGAGGCCGACCATGTGGGGCTCGCGTTGGGTCGGTAGTGAATATTCCAATACCTGCTTGGGGTCATGGATTCAATCTAAGCCATCCAATCATGCTGGTGAAGTTGGGTGGTTGTGATCGTTTCTGAGACTGATATGGACAGTCCAGGTCCAAACATGCTCAATCGGACTAGTATAACACACCGAGAGATGTATGCTCAATCGGGCTAGTATAACACACCGAGAGTTGCAACCTGTACGGGTATTTCGTACATGCTTCATTATTAATGCCTGGAGGTTCGTGTTGCTCTGCTGAGAACAACACTCAGTCGTCATGTCGCACCGGTAATGAGTACAGGAAATACAAGGCTAAATATGCATTAATTAATAATGTTGTAAATTCACAGGGTATATGGGATTGTTGCCACATGCTCCAACCTGGATGAATTTCGTGTATTTAATTCACAGAATACTGGGATTGTTGCCAGATTCTCCATTCTAGGTGAATTATTAAAGTGAAGAAGTATTCATCACTCATTAATGGCTTTATCTTTTGCAAGATGTTAGCGCATAATTTTGGATTTTACAATTTTAGCCTTAAATGAAAATCCACCATCAACACATATATTTGTGGGAACCGATCCTAGTACCTAGTCAACCAAGTTTTGGTAACTAGCGTGACTAATTCTAGTACCCACATGGAGGTAGAACCGAAACTTGTTTTGGTAGAACCGTGAAACCCATGTTTGGTGATTTGATAGGATAATCAATCATATAGTTCTTGGAAGTCAGATGAACCAATTCTAAACTTGTTTGGAAGTGTGGCCAATCGATTCCAAGATAGTAAATATGAAAGATGATGTACTAAGTTAAGATGTCGACATACTTTGAACAAGTGCAGTAAAGCTTACCTTTTATTGTTCAAAGATATTCCATAATAGCTAAAAGGAGAATCCAGGATCAAAATAAATTGAGAATCTTTTAATTAAGGTTTTTGGTTTTATATGCTTTTAATTTCCAGCAATTAAAATGCATATCTTTAGAAAATAAAATTGGTAATGTGCATTTAATAATTGGAGATTTTCTAATGAGATTTTCGGTCAATATTTGGAAAAAGCATTTCCAGGAATTATGGAAACCGAATTTGGAAATATATTGCATATCTTGAGAATATTTTCGGTTTTGGAAATTCCTTGGTGTCCAAACTTCCTTGGTCTATAAATACGAAGTTGGCATTTCAAGCAAACTAATCCTCAGAGCCAGCAAAACTACCTAGTTGTGTTGTTATTGGTGGAGCCGCCTATTCGGAGAGGAAAGTAACCTAATTAGGCGAAATCTCTTACGGCCGCTCGGTTTAAAGACTTCTTTGAGATTGAGAAGATCTATTAGTACCGTTAGTGGGAAACTAGATAATTGCGGTTTATTATTAGTTTTCGATTGATTTGATTGACTAACGGTTGTTGAACTTTGATTGCACCTAGTTTGTTTATGCTTGAGAATCTTCTCTTCTGATATAAGATTCACTCAAACTAGATCGAAGTTTTGACGGGGATCTTTAGACTGTTTGTAGATCTAAAGACTTTTTGTGATAATCCATTGTTAACAGACTCCGTTATGTGTGTGATTGATCACAAGAGATTCAAGTTTATTGTGTGCAGGTTTTTATTGAAGATCTAAGAAGATTTGATGACGAAGAAGATTTCTGATTTGGGTTCATAATCTTTGGTGTGCACAATACTTGTTTCGGCTGGAAAAGGATCCAACTATAATTGGTTTATCCTTGTGGTAGATTTGATTGATTAGTTGAGTAGATCGGCATCAATACATTTCTTCGTGATTAAAAGTATTGATTGCAAAATCTTGACAATTACTTTGGTAGTTGTTGATAAGATAGATCTAAGGACCTGAAAAAGATGTTTATTGGGATAAACGGAAGAGCCTTTTGTCGAACTCATATCACTTGATTGAAAATATTTGCTACTGAACAGATTTTTTGTTCCTTTACTATTTGGAATACGAACCAAAGGAATTTTTCCAAGTGCGTGACTTATTAACAAGTTGGAGGCGCAGGGATACAGACGGAACTAGGTGAACTATAGATTTAGTTGCTTGGTCTAAACTATACGAAGTTGGTTTAGATTTTGTATAGCGGCTTAATCCTGAGAGTATTCAATTCTGGACAAGGTCCCGGGGTTTTTCCGCATTTGCGATTTCCTCGTTAACAAAATCTTGTTGTGTCATTTACTTTTATTTTCCGAAATTATAATTGTTGTTATTATAATTTAAAGTAAATTACAAAAACGTTAATTCCTATTTACTTGATAGTAATCCTATTGTGTTTGGTTAAGTCCGAACCTTTTATCAAGTAAACATACTTCGTTGTTGTATTGTCTCGATCTCGTATCCATAGACGATCACACGAAGTGTGAATCGATTAGTTGTATTGACTCGACTCAGTCCATAGAAAATCATTTTCGGAGAAAGGACTTATAGATGGAAAAGTTTTAGATTGAGGTATATTTGGGTACCCTCGTCTTTTCAGGCTCATTGGATGGAGGATCAAAGATTACGTCGATTATCATGGTTTTAGCCTTTTTGGTCTGTGGAGCAAATCCTACTATGGTCTCAGCGTCAACAAGGATCTCTGGAGAAAAATTAGTCGTGATCTCATCATCAACAACGGTCTTAGAAGCAACATCCTCATGACTGGCTTCACCAACTGTCCATTTTCTACATCTTAAGCCTGGAACTGTTACTCAATTGATCAGACTTATCCAAGCACTATTGATTCATATAAAGATGTGTAGACATGAAAACATGTTAACAGGAAACTCTTTCCAAAGCTTCCGCGACGAACGGGCACAAGCCAAAGTCTTCTACAAGATGTTGTCATGACCTTTATAGATGAGATACAACACACTTTAGGACATTGATTCAGAAAAATGTATCAATGGGTGAGGAATGGGTCAATGCTTCCTAAACGAAAGATGTTCATCTATGTCTCTGCTACAACATACCAAAATGGCACATCAATCGGACATACGATCTGGGAGATATGTCGCCTACACTCAAGACTATGTAATCTTAAAATTTGCACGCGATTACAAGTTACGAATGTGCACGCATCATATACTTACCTATACATCTCCAAACTTCTGAATTTTCTGAAAACGAATTATAATGAATTGATCTTTTATGCATATGGACGTTCATCCACTTCATTCAATCAGAAACATGAGAAAGTCAAGGAAGACATATAATAGAAAGATTATCATTCAAAAATTCTAATTCAATACTTAAAGCGCAAAGTTGCTAAAATGATCAAGGCAACATCTACTCCTATGGAAATCAAAAGATGTTCAACTAGTGCAGTGTTTAATAAGCCTAATCGTCAGATTCGTCACCATCTACGGAACCTTCTTCAAGTTCTTCTTCAGAATCATATTCAGAGTTTTCTTTGGGAATCTCTTCGAGAAGGTCTTCAAGATCCTCAAAGGTTGCATCTAAATGGTCATCTTCTTCACATTCAGCTTAAAAATTTATCTTGGCTAATCGTCCATCCTCCATGTCAGGTGGGTATGGCTCAATTTTACGATCACAAGGTTCCAGACAGGTTCAACTTCATCTGCATTCGAATCAGAAGCTACGCCATCAACGAAAGAGCATGGTTCATCTTTAGCCGCTAGTCTTGCTTCCTGAATTCGACGCCGCTTTTGTTGATAAGCTGTGAGTTTCTCATCTTCCTTATGGGATATTTCACCACATCTTTGCCTTTCTTCCATATCTACTAAGGCCGAGAAAGCATGGATGTTATCACATACTATTCTCAGATGATTGAGAGGAATACCATGAATCAATTCTCTTGCCCCGCTGAATGGATGATCCATCTTAGCATGAACATCTGCAGAAGTCCTCATCTTTGGTTTGGTGTTTCTATATTGTTTATCAGACGAATCAGAGGCACTGTTATAGCCAGGAGTCACCATTATTTGTTACGAAAAGCGTGGAGTCAAAACACGTCCATAACAAACACGACAGGTACTAAACGGTAACAATCCAAACTCTTACTTGTTTATGATTTCACTAGCAATTAGTGATTATAGCACAAGGATTGATATTTTAAGGGCTTGCTCGTTTCTTCACAAACTGCAAAAACGAGCAAAGTTTATTATTCAAAATCAAATTTTGATTTTCAACAACAAAAAAAAAAAACATGAAAGCTCACGTATCAAAAAAATATTCTTCTATTGGACGTACATCCATTCAATTTTTTTTACTATGGACAGTCGTCCACTTTTCGAAAATGGACGGACGTCCATTATTAAATAAATAAATAAAAAGGGTAAAAGCTCACGTATCAAAAAATTTTACTACTATTGGACGCACGTCGATTCAATTTTTTTTTTACTATGGACAGTCGTCCACCTTTTGAAAATGGAAAGACGTCCATTCTTAAAGAAAAAAAAAACATGAAAGCCCATGTATCAAAAAAATTTACTACTATTGGACGCACGTCCATTCAATTTATTTTTTTACTATGGACAGTCGTCCACTTTTTGAAAATGGACAGACGTCCATTCTTTAAAAAAAATGTGAACGCCCACGTATCAATTTTTTTTACTAATATTGAACGCACGTCAATTCAAAAAAAAATTACTATGGATAGTCGTCCACTTTTGGGAAATGGACATATGTCCATCCGGTCGGACGTGAGAAATGAGGAGGTGCTTGGTAGGGATGTCAACTTCTCCAGTATGTGGGGATGGCACTAAAATGTATGCTAGTATTTTCTTAATCAGTATCCAATCATCATCTATGTAATACATTGTCACACCACAATACCCATCCTTTGTATGTTTACATGTCCACATATATGTTGTTAAACTACATTTAGATGTTATTGTGTCCAATAGTTATTGTAATTGCTGTTTGAACTCATCAAAAAGTTTCATGATATCATCCCTAACTATATTCATAGTGTAACACTTAGCAGCAGAGACTTAACAAACTCTATAAAATATGGATGCTCAACTATACTGATTGTATATCCATGCATAGCAATAATCTTGGCAACAAGTATCCTAGTAGCATCAGGATCATATTTCCAATTAGTTATCTTAGTTTGTGCATTACCTATTTTGATTGCAGTAATCTTTCTTTGTCCAGGCTTAATTATTCTCTGGCTTATGTCTGCAGGTAGCTAGATGAGACTTCAAGCAGCTGGTTCCTTGGTTACTTGGTGCTTTAATTTTCTTCTTACGCATTCAATTATAACTATCCCAACCTCCTTCCCATCTGGTCCTTTCTTCTTTCCAACTATTCTTTCAAATTCAAGCCATACATCAGACCTTGTTGAACGTAGTTTTTTATTTTCTTCAGCTACAACTGGATCTTCCTCTACTTCTCCTTCTTCTCTGGGACGAATCGTAGGTGTAACAGGTGTTGAGTTAATTCCTGAACCTTGAACACCTGTATGTTCTTGTAATTGTGATGCCACTGCAAGTGAAGGATTGATTGAGGAACCAACATGATTGGATGCTCTTTCGCTTTGGGACATGATTAATTTCACAATCGCAAATCAATCCTGAAACCCTAATTTTAGCAACCCCAAATTGAAAATTGATTTTTAAGATCGAAATTGAACTCAAAAGAATTAGAAGAAGAAAACCCTAGTTTTCTAATCAGAAATCCCACATGATTTGAATATAAGATGATGACTCGGAAGAATCAGAAGATGGAAGGTGAGTTTTTCTCTCTTTTTCTCTGTTTTCCTCTCTAGTTTGTGTCGAAGAAATGAGAGAATAAGTTACACTAAATGGGGGTATATGGATTTTGTTACGTGTATAACACACGTTAGTGGTATCAGATATTAACCTTAAAGAAACTGTCCAATCTGGTTCCGTTATGATAACACTAAAATTTTCGATAAGTTTTTCGGTTCCGATATCTAATAACCGTTATGTCGGAAATTAACCTATCGAAATCCGGATATTCGAAAACGTCTATCGGATATCTAATCCCCATTGACAACCCTACTGCTTGGCTATGGGAAGAAAAAAAAAAGAATGTCTCATCCCTTTTATATTAATTTTATTTCCTAAACCTAATTAGACAAGGATTTTTTTTCTTGGGTTGCCCACAAGTGCTAAACCCATTATACGTTCAACCACCCAAATCAGCGGTGCTTCATCAATTCACGTTCACCAGACGACGCTCTATCATGGTGCCAGAATCTTCATTCAAACTATTGCTCGTACATGACATCATTGGAGAAAATCGAGAATTCTGGTAACATCTCTTACGACTAAGTTCAATTACTTATTTCGTTTATAATAAGAAACATCACCATCCAATGCTTACTGGGGAACATGACTGTCCCTCACTAAGAAGGGGACTTAATGTTGATGGTGGATTTTTGACAAATGCTAAAATTATAAAATCATAATTTTGCATTTTTCTAACCTAGCTTCAGACGAGTATGTGAAGTTCATATTTTAGAATTTAGACGTGAAAGCTCATGTCACGATAATCTCTGATTGGGTGTATAGACTCTCAGAGCATGCATAAATATGCAATCGTTAAAGCCTCTCAGCTGAGCTTTCAATATTTCGCATATTTCATCAATACTAAACAATTTCAGTATGATCTATATATAATCGAGAATGATTGGACGGCTCCTAGATGGATTGACCACTAGTATAGAGCAATAACGTCTTCAGGATGTCGCAAATGCTCCTTGACTATGCAGAATAAACATTCAGAACGAGTATGATGCTTCTACTATCTCATACCTCAACTCTCGAATAAACATAATGCTCCTAGACAGATTGCATGCTAGTATAGAGCCATCAATTAATTAATTCTAGTGAAGTAATCATCAATTGAATTCCTAGAAAATAATCTATTTTTATCATAATATCTCATTACTTCAATTCACGGCTTTTCTCTGCTGAATTCCATGGATCAGTAATTGATATTCACTTTTCAGGCATATGGGCCACCACCGAGTAAGCCCCGAGAAAATGGTGCGAGTGTACTTATCAATAATGCATGAATGAGCACCCAAAAATATGGACGAACGAGGAAATATGAAGAGCTAAGGAAAGAAAAATAGGAAAGATGCATCATGGGACCGGGCACGCCGGCCATGCCACGACCGTGGCCAATCCCACGTCTCTCCAATTCCTTATTTTATTATTATTATAAAACACAGCCGACATGCCTTTTATTATTTAGCTATTATTATTGATGAACAGAAAGAGTTTTACACAGGAACAGTTGGGAGTCTAGCAAAAATTTGAGCTCCAACTGCTTTTTGAGTAACCAACCCAATTCTACTAAAAAGAGAACTACCTACTTTGTAGTTTGCATCGTGACTTGCGAGGCAGTTCTGTAGTCTCTGCAGAAACACAACAGTATCTTCGCATAATTCGCCTAGGGTAGTGAATGCCAACATATCAAACCCATACCCATGAGCGGTAAATACATCCAAATATTTGTTGCGCTTACGTGTGATAGCCGCCTCAATAGCCTGTCCTGGTACAAAGGTGCGAGTGGCAGCACTAGTGAAAGGGAAAACGCCTGTAACATCGAAACAAACATCACGTCCGTTTTCCCAATTGTGCACTAGGATATCAGCATGATTGCTCAATCATTATTATTAAGCGATTATTATTATTATTATTATTGTTATTATTATTTTTAAAAGGAACCGCTAGGGGCATTTTATTAAGAAGAAGAAACAAGATTCTTACACATCATCAGCAGAGGGCGTTGGTAGCCTAGCAACAATCTGGGCACCAACTCCCTTTTGAATAATAATACATACTCTATGAAAAAGAGACCCTCCTATTTTACAATTAGCATCTTGACTAGCAAGATAGTTCCTCAACCTTCTCAAAAAAAAACACAAGTATCATCACCTAACTCACCAAGATTTGAAAAATCCAACACCCCGAACTCATACCCGTGTGCAAGGCATTTGTCCAAGTACTTATTGCGCTTGCGAGTGACTGCATCAGAAATGGCTTGGCCTGGGGTAAAGGAAGTGGTACGAGCACTAGTAAATGGAGAAGCACATGTGACATCATAGAAAACGTCCCTACCGTTGTCCCAATTATAAACCAGCAAATATGCGGGCCTGATAGCGTGAGCCGAGACAGATAAGAAACCCATAGGGACCTCTTTACGAGCTGCCACACCAGATTTATAGCATATGTCCGCCAATGCATCACGTACCATATCGTGTCGAAACTTAACACCGACTTCGCTGGCACAATGAATAGCATGATCTCCATATATGTCCATAGCCCGCTTACAACAAGGACACAAACTATCAGCTGCAAAAATGGGAATACCCAATCTGTAGCTCAAAACTGCATGGAACTGCCGAGGTCCAATAGATTGGTTTAAGCCCTGAATGGGTATATCCTTGAGAAAATCCATGGCGTGGTCATCTCTATTACATTGCCAGAGTGCAGCATCTCTTGCAAATAATGAATAGTTGATGGGAAATTCCTTCTTGATTACAATAAAATAACGAGCCGCCAATGACTTCATGAAATGGGGGGAGGGGGGGCAGCAATATTAATATTTAAATCAGAAGGATGAAGACCACAAACCTTGAAGTACGCCTGCAATGCATGATGGAAGCTCTGACCAGATTCTGAAATGGATGCACCTTGCAACATATAGTGTTTTGCAAATTCTGTGTTTGAGCACATGAAGCAAGATAACAATACCTAGATGTGTCTGCCATAGTGTACACTCCCAATCCACCATATTTAATGGGTAGTGTAGCCAATATCTGTTGCATTTGTCCAAATCCAGTGCCATCACCAAATGTCTCAAGTATTGAACCAGATGAGTATCAAATAAGGCTGTGGCAGGCTGCAGTGCTAACTCTTAAGACTCCCTCATCTCTTAAAACTCTTATTATTATTATTATTATTATTATTATTTTTTTTTTTTTTTTTATTATTATTATTATTATTATAAAAGAGTGCCTCTAGGGGCTTTTATTGAAGAAAATCAAATGTCGTTTTGTACATGAATGGATGGGAGCCGAGCAACAAACTGTGCTCCAACTCCTTTCTGGATAGCCAAACCTACCCTATAAAATAAAGAACCGCCGATTTTATTGTTAGCGTCGTAATTAGCTAGACAGTTCTTTAGCCTCTTCAAGAGGACAATGAAATCATCACCGAGTTCACCTAGAGTTGTGAAAGCCAGGACTCCGAAATCATACCCGTAAGACCTACATATCTCCAAATATTTGTTACGTTTGCGACTCACGGCAGCAGAGATAGCATGCCCAGGTGTGAAGCTACGTAAACTAGAACCTGAGAATGGAGAGACTCATGTGACATCAAAGCATGTATCAACTCCGTTCTCCCAGCTGTGCACAAGTATGTCCGCCGGCTTTAAAGCCGATCCATCGGACAAAAGGCCGAGAGATGCTTCCTTCCGGGACGCCACATTAGCTCGATATAAAATATCCATAATCACATCTCGCACCAAGTCGTGTCGAAATTTGAGGCCTACCTCGCTGGCGCAGTGGAGTGCATGGTCTCCGAAGACGTCCATATCACGGCTACAGCAAGTGCATACACTATCGTCAGGGAAAAGTGGTATGCCGTAGCGGTATTGGGTGACTGCCCGGAATTGTCGAGGTCCGATGGTTTGATGTAGACCGGCAATGGGGATAGCCTTCAGGAAGTCCATCGCATGCTCCACCCTATTACACTGCCATAAAAACGCATCTCTTGTGGATAAGTTGAACCTGTTAGGAAGCTCCTTCTTCACTGCATCGAAATACATAGCCGCCATTTTCTTCATAGGCTGTGGGGCGGTGGTACTGATGTCAAAAGAAGTGGACAAACCACAGGTATGTATGAAGCTGTTGAGAGCGTCTTTGAAGCAAAGGCTTGGTGCTGAAATGTCAAGGTTGCTCAGAATGGTTTGTTGCAGGCGTTGAGTCTGTACGCACGACGCTAGGTAGCAGTACTGACTAGTGTCTTGCATTGTGTACACTCCCAAACCACCATCTCGAAAAGGCAAGGTTACAAGGCGCTGTTATTATTATTATTATTATTATTATTATGAAAGGGGGCCATGAAGGCTTTTATTAAGAAGCAGAGTCAAAGATTACAAGGAAGGAGTTGGTAGCCTAGCAACGACCTGAGCACCGACTCCTTTTTGAATAGTAATGCCTATTCTATGAAATAGAGAACCTCCTACTTTGCAATTCGCATCCTGACTGGCGAAACAGTTCTTCAGTCTTCTCACGAAAGTACATGTGTCTTCACTTAATTCGCCAAGGGTGGAGAAGGCTAAAACACCGAACTCGTAACCATGGGCTAAGCATTTGTCCAAATACTTGTTGCGTTTACGAGTAATTGCCGCCGCGAGTGCTCGACCTGGAGCAAAAGAGGTGGACTGAGCAGTCGTGAAGGGTGAGGCGCCAGTAACATCAAAACATACATCCCGTCCGTTGATCCAGTTGTAGACTAATAAGTCCGCAGGCCTCATAGCTTGAGTTGTATCCGACAAGAAACCCATAGGAGCTTCTTTGCGAGCGGCGACACCCGCCTTATAACAGATGTCCATAAATACATCACGCACCAAGTCATGCCGAAACTTTTGGCCGACCTCACTGGCGCAATGAATGGCATGATCACCATATATATCCATAGCACGGTTGCAGCACGGACACACACTATCTTGTGCGAAAAGTGGTATGCCAAGTCTCAGTAAGGCGAGGACCCGCCTTCTGAACTGGCGAGGACCGATGGCTTGGTTCAACCCCTGAATAGGTATTGCTTTTAAAAAGTCCATAGCGTGGTCTGCCTTGTTGCATTGCCAGAGTATAGTATCTCGTGCAGAAAGGTGGAAATTGGTGGACAGGTTTCTCTTAACCGCATCAAAGTATCGGGCTGCCAGTGACTTCATGAAGAGGGGGGCAGCAGCTTTGATGTCAAAGTCGGCGAGGGAGAGACCACAAGCATGAGAATAGATCTGTATTGCGTGCTGATAACTTTGGCTTGAGTCGATTGCGGGTACATCCTGTAAGATAGTACGCTGTAGCTGTTGTGTTTGCGCACAAGAGGCTAAGTAGCAGTATTTGGAGGTGTCGTCCATGGTGTAAACACCCAAGCCGCCATCATTAAGTGGTAGGGTTGCCAAGCGTTGTTGTGTCTTTCCAAAACCAGCACCGTCGCCGACTATCAAGTGCCTTAGGTATTGCACTAGGCGTGTGTCAAACTGTTCGGTACCTGCCTGCAACGCTGAAGGAGGTGTTGTACGCATTGTAAAATACAGTTTAGACACCCGCGCAATTACGTAGGAGAAGCAGCTCACTCTGTGGGTCCTGGAGCTTCTCGATGGAATTCATTAGGTGTATAGTTTTCTCGACCCTCTTCAGAACCACGCTAGTACAGAACTGTATGTTAAGACTTACTGCGCCGCCAAGGAGCCTGACACCCTCTGTGGGCCTGCTGATATTGGTAGGGAAGACGCCAGCTGCATTCCTCCTAGGGTCCATTGTTGGCCAGAATATCTCAGTTTTGCCGATATTCAAATGTAAACCTCTGGCAGGGCCATCAGTTTGAATGATACTGAGTGCTTTGGCTACCTCCATTGTGTCTCCTATTATAGTACCGTCATCCAGGTACCATGCATGGAGATCAAGGGTGCATTCCGTAGCGATTCTGTTCACAAGGGGATGAAGTACCAGAGCAAAAAGCAAGGGCCCTAAAGGGTCTCCTTGTTGAACACCTTGAGTGGAAGATAGAACAGCTGTGTTATAGTACAATCTAGCCGGTTTGGAGTAGCAGAATTCAACCCACCTGGATATGGATGGGCATTTGGATCTGACTTCATTAACTAGTGCAGTTCTGTCCACCAGGTTGAAAGCGTTTGTAAAGTCTATGAGCAACATGGTTAAATTGTCGTGACCACCTCTCATCTCTACAAGTCTGTTGGCTGCGTGCAGTATGCCTTCACTACCACACGGTATCCCAACCCCAAACTGGTGGTTGCCTAAGTACATAGTCATTTCCTTACACACGGCAGTGGCTGCCAGTTTAGAGCATAACCGTCTCCAAATAGTCCCTCGTGCAATGGGTCGCAATCCTCCGCTGTGTTTGAGTAATGGGGTTAATGGAGCGCTCGCTACATATTCTCCAAGTATTGCGGGGCAGCTGCCACTGAGCCAAAAATTAACAACACCCACGATGGATTGCAGGAGGTCGTCGGCGACCGCTGCTGCCGCACCACTAAGAGCGTCTAACAAGTGTTGGGATCGCAGGCCGTCTCTCCCGCACGCAGTGCCCTTGGGAAAGCTTTCGGGGCTTGTAAGACAGGACTTGGAATCCACGGTGATTGCCGCCGTAGAAACCAGGTTACGGAGGAATGGTTGGAGGTGATGCATAAGGGTGCTTTTCCGCAATTCATGCGAGTGTCGGTGTAGAGGGAGCAACACCGTTTGATGATAAAACACGAATCATAACAGATAATGGCCATAACTCGGCTTTTTTCCTACACGCCACGCAGTGGTATCGAAGCCTCGCTGGGGAGGACGTCTTGGTTTGTGGATTGGGTTTGGATAGGCCTAGCAATTCCTGAATTATAGTGTAGCATCCATTTGGTTCGTTCCATGATGCCAAGGCTTGGTTTATTGCAGCAATTTGCAGCTTTTTACGAGTACCCGATCTTTCTTCCGCAGAGCTTTTAGGCATGTACAGGTTTAAGACACACACAGGTAACAATAAAAGCTGTAACCAGGCTGTAAGATCCGAGGGTTTGGATATCACATTGTCTAGTGCTGATTTCGAGTTCGGAGAATTGCGACCGCAAGGAGGAGGAATACTAACAGTAGTAGTAGTAATACGTCTTTGGAAAATTAGGTCCAGTGTCTCCACATCGAGTTTTCCAACACCATTCTCCATTGCAGCGCCGTCTGCCACGTCTAGTGGCATTTGGGATTGTGGTTTCTCAACATCGTATATCAGGAAATCGACACTCGTTCCATTGTGAGGGCCATTTATGACATTGCATATTTGGGATCTCGACAAGCCTTCTTCCATGTATGGGTGTGCATGCACCAGTACACAGCCATAACCGCATATCGGAAAGAAACTTCTCCCAGGCAGTGAAACACTCAAGATTACTGCGTATCCTCTCCCTACATGTATTCCTCGGCCCGGCATCGGGAAGTGCAAGTCCTTTAGGTGTTTATAGACTCCATACGGAATAACCCCTTCCTCCAACACCATTATGGCAGCCGTCGTAATTGGTAAAGGGACAGTGAAAACTAGTCGCCTGTGATGTTGACATCGACGCGGCTGGGGAGTAGATAAAAGATCCCGAAGGCGAAGCATTACCATCTTGGGAAGGTCGTGAAGATCGTCGTGAAGATCGTCTTCCAGGCATTGCAGCCAAGACGAATAACCGCCAGTAACTGCCTCAGAAAGTAAAAGGTGATGATAAACACCATGAAAAAGAAGGTTTCTCAATGTTCTAATAAAATAACCCCGACAGAGAAGAAATGGATGAGTATCGTGTGCCAGGGAAAGGGTGGAAGATTTGCAGACTTTCAGTCGCCTGCAAATCGCCTCCAAATCGCCAGGCTTTTATTAAGAAAAACAAATGTAAATTATTATTATTATTATTTTATTTTATTTTATTATTATTATTATCAAAGAACAATGTCGAGATTACAAGGATTACAGGGAATGGTGGGCAACCTAGCAACAAGCTGGGCGCCAACACCTTTTTGAATAACAATGCCTAGTCTATAAAAAAGAGAGTTGCCTAACTTGAAGTTGGCATCATGCCTAGCCATACAATTCCTCAATCTTTTCAGAAAAGATATAGTATCTACTCCGAGCTCACCCAAAGTAGAAAAGGCCAGAACACCGAACCCATAACCATGCAAAGTGCATTTGTCCAAATATTTTTATTCTTGCGTGTGATAAATGCAACGATGGCATGCCCCGGAGCAATGTTGCGTTTCCTAGCACTTGTGAAAGGTGAAACCCCGTCACATCCATACAAACATCTCTACCATCTTCCCAATTATAAACCATGATGTCGGCGGGTCTGAGTTCATTCTCCGTATTGGAAAGGAAACCCAAAGAGACTTCTTTCCCAAAGAAAGAACTCCGACTTTGTAGCATATATCTCCATTATTATTATTATTATTATTATTATTTTTTATTATTATCCAACACGGTGGTTTAGGTGTATATACAATGGCAGACACCCTACAGTATTGTTACATTGCCTCGTGCTACCAAACTAGGCACATGCAAAGCTCTATTCTGCAAGACTCAACATATCTCGGCCCCAACTTTCAGAATGCGTTAAACTGTTACATGCAATCATGTGGTTTATCCTCTTCTTCATTCAGCACCAATGACATCG
Source organism: Papaver armeniacum (assembly GCA_023531295.1). Classification (NCBI taxonomy): domain Eukaryota; kingdom Viridiplantae; phylum Streptophyta; class Magnoliopsida; order Ranunculales; family Papaveraceae; genus Papaver; species Papaver armeniacum. The sequence continues at coordinate 498,929 of JAJJWW010006846.1, forward strand.
CCCCCAGCCTATGCAATACCTGGCGAACCGTTATTTTGATGTTGTCACGAAGACTATCCCAACCACCTTTGCCATGATAGAACGCGACTCCATTATGTGGCTATGCAACAAGAAATCCCATGCATAAGACTACCTTAAATATGTTCCCATCCAGGGTTTAAATCAGGCCGTCGGACCATGCCAATTCAGGTCAGTACTCCAATACCGACTTGGCATACCTTTATTCGACGATGATAGCCTATGTTCATGTTACAAACGAATTATGGACCGGTTCGGAGACCATGCCATCCATTGTGCAAGTGAAGCTGGTTTGAAATATCGACACGATATGGTCAGGGATCTTTTCTTTGAGTTATGCTATAAAGTTGGTGTGGAAGCGAGGAAAGAAGCTTCGATTGGTCTCACATCAGACAGGAGTACCCCTCTCAAACCAGCCGACATCATGGTCTACAACTGGGATAACGGACGAGACATTTGCTTTGACGTTACTGGTATTTCCCCATTTTCTAAATGTGGCAACCGTAGTTTCACACCCGGACATGCCATTTCAGCTGCTATTACCCGTAAGCGTAACAAATATGTTGAGTTATGTTCGTCTCATGGATACAACCTTGGTGTTCTGGCATTTTAAACCTAGGGAAGTTAGGGGATGATGTTATTGAATTCTTGAAGAGGTTGAAGAACTGCATGGCGAATCACGATGTTAACAATCATCTAGGCAGTTCTCTTTTTCATCGACTAGGTATTATTATTCAAAAAGGCGTTAGGGCGCAACTTGTTGCGCGACTCCCAGCCAAGTCTCTGTAAATATACCTTTTGGTTTTCTTAATAAATGCCTCAATGGCTCCCTTTCATAATTATTATTATTATTTATTTTTTTCTTATATTAATAAAAGATGCCTCATGGGTCTATTCTTGAAAAGCAAACAGAGTCAAAGATTACAAGGAAGAAGTTGGTAGCCTAGCAACATCTAAGCACCGACTCCTTTTTCTTATTATTTTTATTTATTTATTTTTATTATGAATTATATACATTATATAATAAAAAAATTTTTACAAAGAGTTTGTTGGTAGCCTAGCAACAAGCTGAGCACCAACACCTTTTTGAATAGTAATACCAATACGATGAAAAAGAGAACCTCCTGCTTTGGAATTAGCATCTTGACTAGCAAGACGATTATTTAACCTACTCAAAAATATACAAGTATCTTCTCCTAATTCACCAAATGTTGAAAAATCCAAAACACCAAACTCATATCCATGTGTTAGCCATTTGTCTAGGTATTTATTACATTTGCGAGTAACAGCCGCAGAAATAGCAAGTCCTGGGGTGAAGGAAGTAGTTCTAGCACTAGTGAACGGCGAGACACCCGTGACATCAAAGCACATATCCAGGCCATTTTCCCAATTGTAGACGAGTAAATATGCCATCCTTAAGGCATGAGCGGTGTAGGACAAGAAACCCATAGAAACCTCCTTGCGAGCGGCCACACCGGCTTTGTAACAAATATCCGCCAAAACGTCACGAAACATGTCGTGTCGAAATTTGATACCAACTGCACTGGCGTAATGTATAGCATGGTCACCAAACCTATCCATAGCACGATTACAACAGGAACAAAAACTATCTTCCTCAAACATTGGTATACCCAACCTGTAGTTAAGAACTGCACGAAATTGACGGGGTCCAACTGCTTGATTAAGCCCATGAATGGGAACATCTTTTAGAAAATCCATAGCATGCTTCGTTATGTTACATTTCCAAAGAGCAATGTCTCTCGCAGATAGTGGGAATTTGGTGGGCAATTCTGTCTTAATCACGAGCCGCCAGTGACTTCATAAAATGGGGGGCAACAATATTAATGTTAAAATCAGACAGATAAAGACCACAAGATTGCGTATATACCTGCAAGGCATGCTGATACCGCGGACTGGAATCATAAGAAGTTGAACCCTGAAAGATGGTGTGCTGCAGGTGCTGTGTTTGAGCACATGAAGCCAAATAGCAATACTTGGCATTGTCTGTCATAGTATAAACTCCCAAGCCTCCATCCTTGATAGGTAAAGTTGCCATGCGTTGTTGAACCAAACCAAAACCTGCACCATCTCCAACTACTAGTTGTCTCAGGTACTGAAACAAATGCTTGTCAAACTGTTCTGTGGCAGATTATAGGGCTAAAGGACAAGTGGTACAGAGTGTAAAGTATAGATTGGACACACATGTACAGCTACGTAAGAGAAGCAATTCACTTTGAGGGTCCTGCAACTTCTTAATATTGTTCATTAACTGTACTGACTTCTCAACTCTACTCAGAACCAAGTTACTACAGTATTCCAGATCAAGACTCACTGGCCCACCGAGTAACTTGACTCCATCAATGGGTCTGCTGATATCAACAGGAAAAACTCCAGCAGTATTACTTCTAGAATCAATAGTTGGCCAAAAAATCTCGGTCTACAATTTAAATACAAACCTCTTGCAGGGCCTTCATTTTGAATGATTCTGAGAGCTTTGGAAACTTCTAAAGTATATCCGGCAATGGTACCATCATCTCGGTACCAAGCGTGCAAATTAAGAGTACATTCTGAAGCTATCCTGTTCACAAGAGGGTGTAAAATTAGAGAAAAAAGTAACGGACCCAAAGGGTCACCTTGCTAAACCCATTGTGCTAATGACAAGACAGAGTCATTGTAGTAGAGTCTCGCTGGTTTCGAGTAACAGAACTCGACCCATGTGGATATACTTGGGCATCTGGATCTCGCTGGTTTCTGAAGTTATTATTTTTTTTTATTTTTTTTTAAATAGAGCGCCACCAGGGGCATTTATTATTATTATTATGATTATAAAAGATTGCCTCCAGGGGCTTTTATTAAACAAAATCAAAGTCATTTTGTACATGAATGGATGGGAGCCGAGCAACAATTTGTGCACCGACTCCTTTCTGAATAGCCAAACCTACCCTATGAAAAAGAGAACCACCTATTTTATTATTAGCATCATAGTTAACTAGGCAGTTCTTCAATCTCTTCAACAAGACGACCATATCTTCACCAAGTTCTCCCAGAGTCGTGAATGCCAGAACACCAAAGCCATAACCGTGGGATGTACATATGTCTAAATTTGTTGCGCTTTCGAGTCACGGCTGAGGAGATAGCATGTCCCGGTGTAAAATTGCCAATGCCTCCTCCTGAGAAGGGTGAAACTCCAGTGACATCAAAACATACATCTGCGCCGTTTTCCCAATTGTGCACCAGTATATCTGCAGGTTTTGAGGCCGAGTCATTCAATATGAAGCCTAAGGCTGCTTCCTTTCTAGCTGCGATGCCTTCTCTGTAGCAAATGTCTAAAATAACATCTCTGGCAAAATCGTGACGAAACTTGAGGCCGACTTCACTGGTACAATGCGGCGCATGGTCTCCAAATTTATCCATGTCACGCTTGCAGCAAGTGCATATACTGTCCTCGTCAAAGAGTGGTATGCCAAAACGGTACTGAGTGATAGCCCTGAATTGGCGAGGCCCAATGGCTTGGTTCAGCCCGGCAATGGGGATGGCCTTCAAATAATCCAATGCATGGTCCATCTTATTGCTTTGCCATAGGATTGCATCCCTGTTAGACATGACAAACTTGGAAGGAATCTCCCTCGTAACGCCTTCAAAATATTGAGCTGCCAATTTCTTCATGGGATGTGGGGCAGCTGAATAGATGTTGAAAGTCGATGAGGAGAGTCCGCGGGTTTGCATATAGCTAGTGAGTGCCAGCTGAAAGCTACGGCATGGAATAGAGGTGTCGATGGAGCACAGGATAGAGCTCTGAATATGTTGTGTTTGCACACAAGAAGCTAAGTAGCAATATTTGCTAATGTCTTCCATGGTGTTGACACATAAACCCCCGTCCTTAATAGGCAGTGTTACCAACAGTGTTACTGGGGGTCCAGTAAGCAATATTATTATTATTATTATTATTATTATTATTTCCCTCATCTCTTAAAACTCCCTCATTCATGCAAACTCTTAAGTTTCCATATTTCTCCAAATATTGCTCAACTCTCCAAAAAGCTTAGTCCCACGACTATTAGGTCTTTTTACCAATAATATTAAAATAACATTATTTTAATATCTAAATATTGGATGTGCAAGCAAAAACCCTAAGAGTTTCAGTCAAGATCAAACTCTTCTAAAAATCCAAAATATTGCACAAACGTACAATAAAATACCAAAAAATTTCAGGAATGGACGGGCGAGGGACATGGTGGCCCGTACACCAAAATGGCTGGACTGGCCGGTCCCACGCCTCTTTATTATTATTTTAATAATTATTCATATTTCTCCAATAATTCTCCATATTTTGGTGAATCATCTTTCATGGATGTTTCTCCACACGCTCGGACATCCATCCACTACCAATGACCGGCTCTCATTCCCATTGGTTTGTCGATATTCCTTGACCCATATTGGACAACTCTCCATCTTCAGGATCCAGGGTTCTCCAAAATTAGGGTTTCAAATTTACGATAATTCGATAAATGTCGATAACTTTTATATTGATCCAGCAATCAATATTTTTAATTAATTTTAATATTCGGTCCTGCTACCAACATTTTGATTGCTCGACCGTACGAGAGCATCATCACTTGGATGGCCATCCACTTGGTCGATCATCCTATGTTTCATTGGACGTCCATCGATCATCCAATTGGACGTCCAATCGTCTAATATTCACTAATACTCTAATCTCTACTTTGTCATTCGATAATTCATGACATAGTAAATCAGGAATGAGCACTCTACATAACTCATAACTCAACAACATATGATTTCCTGTCAAATGCTCGACATATCAGAATAAGTCCATGATTGAGCAATCTCATCAAACGCTCGTCGATCCAAATTATCAGAGCATCATTATTGCCTCAACTGGTAAAATGATACATCACAATTCATCGAACTCGAAATTTGTGCATTATCATATCCCAGTAGACACCTTATGCATAATTCATGAGTCTCAGAGCATACCACATTCATCCATTATGCTCGACTCATCAAGGCTAATGGTCTAGCCGAGTCAACAATTGACCAACTAAATACATGTATGCCTAGCAAACTCTACATTCATGAGACATCAATCATGTCACATAGAGGGATATTCACTAGGGTTTTGGTCTGGCGGCCTACAACATGTGTGCCCATCCATGATGAGAAATGTGAGTAAGTCGTGCAAGCAGTTGAAGGAGTTAGCAAAGTATTGGATGGACAATCAACCAATTCTCCCACGCATGTGGAACTGGTTTAACCACGATTTCCCACTTCTCCACTCTTTCACTCCTCTGCAACCGTCACACTTACTGGGGATCAATGTGTATATGATTTGTAGAATATAAATAAGTTCATCAATCCATGATTGAACAACGAAACATAACTCAATCTATCATAACTTATCTTATCTGAACTTAACAGTTCACTAAACTTGCAGAAGTCTCCAACACATCCACAATCCTTCAATCATCATTGATCCCACACAATTCTCAGCTTCCTTCCTACATATCGACCCTCATCCCTCTTTTTGGACCAATTGACCATGAAACAACAATTGTCTTAGTTTAGGTCGGAGTCCTACAGATTGATCTCTCGAACTCAAAGCACTCCCATGCAGTGCATCTGTTAAAAGTTTAAGCAATTTAATCAATCAAGGAATCGCACATCTCTCCAATTTTCCTCAAAAACCAGCAAATCGTTTTCACTCATTAACACCCCTTATAGCACCATCGAACTTAAAATTAGTGGTCAAGTTACACATATTGTTAATCAGATTCATTTCCTTTGCAACTAAGTCACCATCCTTCCATTTTGTAGCCTCATTCATCCTCTTGTATAACAGCCTCGTTACCAGTTCTCCATACATCAAACCCAACTTGTAGATTGGCTTGTCTTCCAACTTCTTGATCATGTTATTGAAGGATTCTAAGAAGTTGTTGTTGATGTGCTCACATTTGCTAGTATGTGGAAAATGGGCCCTATACCAGGTTTCAGGCCTTTCATCAATGATAAAGTTAGCAGCATCTCTGTTCTCAGATGTCATAACATCCATATGATGCTGCACAATACAAAACTAAGTTGTCAATATAAAAATAAATATGAAGTGTATGAACAAAAACTGAAAATTAATGAGGCTTATATAAATGTACATTAAAATATTTGATCTTATAACATTTGGCAGCATTCCAGAAATGGGTCTGTATGCTAAACTCCTTGTATTACTTCTTAAGTTAGCCATCAAGTGTCTACCAAACCACTCAACAATAATTAGTGGTAATTAGATATAACAATTTCTAAAACAAATAACAACACAAAATTAGTTCACATGACACATTGTCTGTGCTCTTGATATGGGAAGTGATGGCCAACACCTTCCAAAATCCCCTTTTTTTTGCCAGGGATGAATGTAAACTCCATTTGATCACCTAGCAAAGTCTTTAAGTCCCTTAGGAAGATCTTCCAATTATCTATTGATCCAACACAATTCTCATCTTTCCTCATACAGATCGACTCTCATCCCTCTTTGTGAACGAATTGACTATGGAACGAACTTTGTCTTAGTTTAGGCCGGAGTCCAACAGATTGATCCCTCGAGCTCAAAGCACTCATGTTCAGTGCATCTGTTAAAGGTTTAGGCAATTTGCTCAATCGAGGAATCGCACATCTCTGTACTTTTCCTCATAAACCAGTGTTGATGGTGGATTTTCGTTTAAGGTTAAATTCGTAAGTAACCAGAAAATCATGCGCTGACATCTTGTAAAAGATAAAGCCGTTTATAAGTGACGGATACTCCTCACTTAATTCACCAAAGAGTGGAGCATGTAGCAACAATCCCATTACGTGAATACATGAAATTCCTCCGGGTTGGAGCATGCAGCAACAATCCCTTCCTGTGAATTTCATATCAGCCTTGTATTTCCTGTACCCATTATCAGTGTGGCATGACGACTGAGTGTTACTCTTACAGAGTAACACGAACCTCCAAGCACTATAATGAATCCATGTACGAAATACCCGTGCAGGCTGATTCTCGGTGTGTTATACTAGCCCGAGCACTCTCGGTGTGTTATACTAGCCCGATTGAGCCCCTCTCGGTTGATCGCTGTCGTAAGCGACACAAATATAAATTACACTTTCTTACTACTCAAAATATAAATATAGCAAGGGCAAGAAAGGATCGATCCCACAGAGAGGTCTAGGTTGTCAAATTGTTATGGTTACCTATAAATAACACTTAGGTAGTTTTGTGATTATAATAAACTAAATAAAACAAATAAAGAAAAAGTAAACAAATAAAATCAAGGATAAGAAGATATTGGTTAAGGATTTCGTTTTCATTCTACAAACATGCTTTTCACAATAACTAGAATTGATTTTTAATCTCAACTTTTATCAAAGACCCTAGAATACCTTGATCGCAAGAATATCCCGCAAACCTCCTCATGTCATCAACAAACACATTAAAAGATGCGAATATGAATTCTACCTAAAGGAACAACCTAACGTGTAAAAGCACTAATCAAGTTTAATTCCCTAGATGCGTTAAGTTCTATGAAATCAGGCCAATCAAAGCAATTGAACGTGGAAAGCGCACTAATTCAATTTAACAAAGGTTACGATTCACATATGATCATAAGAATATATCACTACAAACTATAATCATATTATGCTACTTGTATCCAAGGAATATCACTTTTGCGTATAATAAACCCTAAACTAGCAATAGATGTGATTAGAAGTTCTACCAATTTGCAACTTGACAAAACAATCAATCAATCATAAAACAATATTTTCGAGAGAATTGCAAACGATAATTATGAGACAAAACTAATATATTGAATCAAAGAATCATATTATGTGAAATCCAACTATTCCATAACCAATAGATAATTAGGTACTCATATTCATGGAGTTCATAACAAGAAGAAAGAGAAAAGACTTCATGGTTCTAAACCCTAGAATAAAGTAGAAGTAATAAAACGTGTAGATCCTCCTCCAAAAGATAGAAGTCCCCTCTTTTATATATTTCTCAATTTCCATAAAGGATACTCCTTCCAAAATTAGGTTTTGTCTTCAAAGTCCATTAGTTGGAAATTCACCCGGCCCACCATGGAGAGAAACCCGTGTAGAAATTGTCCCAAAAACGCTCGCCGGAAAACTGGGATTATGACCGGAATCCCGCCGGAAAAGTCGCCGGAAAAGTACCTCAGGTGACCGGCAAGGTCTGCCCTGATCACCGGTCAACGGGGTCGGAACGGTGGGTTCAGCTCGATCAACTCATCGAGTCAAACCGGGTCAAGACTCGGGTGAGTCGAGCAGGTGGTCGGGTTAAGGTCGGGGTCGGAGGTTCAATTCAGCTGTGTCAGATCTCTGGATGATTGGGCTGAGTGGAAGTCTAACTGGGTTAGACTGAGTCTAATTAGCACACGCCAGAGCCATTTTGCAAACTTGCCTGGGGCCATAATCTTCTCTGACCATCATTGCGCACCATTCATACCTGGGCTTCGATTTGAGTCCATCTCCACCGCCACTCCTCCATCTCGGTAGCTGCACTTCAACTCCATCCACAAACACCATCACCCGCAATTTATCACTTCATCCTTCTCTAACTCAATCTAAGCCTTGAACCTCAAGCTCGGAACCAAGCACTCCGCAGCTTAGACAATTTCGCCATTCCTCGTACGGTAGACTACAAAGACAACCAAGCTGAAACCGCACATTGCAATTCTGCAATTTCAAAGACACCATGACCATTATCCCCAGCTGCAATTTCTCATTATAATCCCTGCACCTGCAACTCAAATCCTTGAACCCTGCCACAACACAACCTCCACCATTTGCTCAATACCCTGCAATGCCACCAGACTCCATTATCTGCCATCACCATCACCTCAGTCCATTGCAGCTGAGCTCCACCACTGCCTCAGACCATTGTATCTATTGCCAGCTCCACCAGAACCTGCTCCACCAGAACCAATAACTTGCCTGCAGTTCAATGCCTTACCTCTGCCCTGGAACACTTATAGCTGTTCCATTTCATTCCTTCAGGCCACCAGATCAGTTCAGGTGCAAATGTGCCCTGTTGCTCCATCTCCTGCCATTGCCATTCAGCTGCAGCTCAAACAAAACTACAGCTCCCAACCAAGCTTCCCTGCCATTTAACACTCAAACACAGATTCACCATAACCTCAAGCCATCACTTCCGGCTCGGACCAGCCCACAACTCCTCGCAACATCTAAAACTACACCTGCAACTCAGCTTCCATGATCCCTTCATACCTCGCACAACTTCTCATACTCGGCACCGATTAATGCCATCACGCTGCAACACATCATCGAACTGCAGCTTCACCTTGGCTCAGTTCCTGTACTACCAGAAATTGCAGCACCAACAACAATGGCTAAGCTGACTGCATCTCAAATCTGAGCACAGCATACTCGAACCATTTCATTCTCTGCGTTGCCATTTAGCTCACCCTTGTGTTCTATCTCAGTAACACCACCAGCATCATCAGAACTCAGCCCACCAACATAGCTCTCAATCTGTAAACAACCATTGATTTCATGGTTTGCCTTGATTCTTCTTGGTTGAGTCTCAGAGCTCTGAAAATCGATCCAATTCCACAAACCCTTGATTACAACAACAGCTCCAACTGCAACTCATTTATAAACTCAAAATGGGTAAGAACCCATCGATCTATCACCAATTTCTCCATTCCTCATGAACCCAGAAAACCAATTCAAACAAGATCTCAATCATCATCTTCCATGACCCCAATTTCCGATCTCTCCGAAATACGTCACCACCATTTTCTCGTTTCTCTTGATTTGTGATTCTGCAGAAAACCCTAACCTGAGCTTCTTCTCATCCCTGAATCAAACTCAATCATCCTCTATAACTCTTCAATCTCGATCATCAGACCCTAATTTCTTCCCTAAATCATCAGGAACTCATTGATCTATTCTTACCGGTAGCAATTTTTCTTTTCTGGATTTCAGGGAAACTGTAATGAAAACAACCACCAATTCTCGATCTGAGCTTTTGTTAAGGAAGAGCAAATGGGTATAGCCACTCAGGTGCAGTCGATAAGGGCCACCTCCTCTTTTTGTACTTGTCGGTCCTAGGGAACCGACAAGCTTAACCGTTGATTTTCCTCATAACATTCTTATACGACGTCGGAATGACCTCGTTCTTTCGCCATTGACTTCATATTTCCGTGCTCTTCAACATGATGAGAAGGAATCCAAGATTTGGGCGACTTCCGCTTCTTTTTGCTCCAAATGACTCCATTGCACCTAATAAACTCAAAAGCACACATAAGGTACATAATTCACACGAAAAATAGCAAAGAAAGCATAAACTCTAGATAGTAAATATGGTGTATTCTACACCTATCAAATTCCCCCACACTTAGACTTTGCTAGTCCTCGAGCAAATCAAACAAAACAATAAAATACAACAACTCCGTGTCGTCGAGGCTACGGTCACTTTTAGCATAAATAACAAGCCTTTAAACCCCTAGGTGTCCCTAGTGGACGAGTTATAGTCTCGTGAAGGTTTACTAGAGATATACCTACAAAACCTATATTTCAAACTCCGTCTATTCGTGACAAATCAATGAACGAATCCAAAATGACTACAGGAGGAGGTACCTTGCAAATTCAATTCAAATATTAGTAAATAAACTCTAATTAGATAGTCGAACAAGCCACAATACTCGGAAACTAACAAACCACAATCACAATGAAAAGATTAAGAAGATGAATATAGATGTAGATGTTGGCGAATATTCACAAGTGTTCGATGTTTCCCATATCTGTCTCGAAGGTCTTTGCTAAGATGAACCTAATCCTATTGGATTGAGCTACTTAGTGCTGAATGCTACATCAAATCAATTGGCATATACAAGGGAACCAAGAGTGACTTTATTCAACACAATAATAATTTTTTTTTTTTTTTATGATTGGATCAAACTGGATCCAATTTCTCTTTTTTTTTTTTTAGACGGCATGATTAGATCTTTTGGATCCAAGCGCATGCTTCTTGTCAGCAAGTACATGATAGTTGCCTTGGATCCCCGCATTCCACGCTTGTTTAGGCGACGGAGACGGGGACTACGTTTCACACATATCTTGCTATTCCCAAGTGTCTTTTTATTCCGTTTTGGTCTAATTGGTCGGTCTCTTTTTTTTTTTTTTTTTCTTTTCCTTTTTTTTTTTTTTTTTTTTTTTTTCAATTTTTTTTTTTTTTTTTTTTCTAGTAACTCAATCACTCTATTTCATCCTAGCAGTAATAACACGTCGATGTTTAGTGACCCACCAAAGCACTTAGAGAACAATAGATAAATATGGAAAAAAAAAAAAAAATAGAATGTGATATGGTGATATTCCGAGATATGGTAACAACTATCATGTTAATTTGTGATTTCATGAGCTATCTTCTTCCCTTTTAGTTAATTGGTTCCTCAACTCCTGCATTCAAAATGGTTCCATCCACTAATGGTGTCAAAAAAAAAACTATACAAACATATAAATGCTCCCCCACACTTAAACTTCACATTGTCCTCAATGTGTAAAACCGAAAGTTCTGAATTCTGACGTAACAGCAGATAAAACGCAAAAACTGTGCAAATTGGTAAGGAATTTGGAAAAACTCCATTTCACAAAAAGTTGTTCACCTACGTGTTTTCTACACAGTGTCAAAATTTCACAGTGTTTTGATAAACGGTCTGACAGTTATGGTCCCTGGACTGAACTACGCGCAGTCTGAAATTTTCTGACGAAAAGGTATTCGTCATAATTCTCTTCTAAGATAGATTACGGACTCAATGAAATTAAACATAGGGATGCAAATATGCTATGAAAACAGTAAAAAAATAAATAAACGAAACAAAAATAAAATGCAAAAGGATAAGAGATACAAAACCGGTGGGTTGCCTCCCACTTAGCGCTTGTTTTAAAGTCGACGGCCCGACTTAGCTTCTTGTAAGATTCATTCCCCATATACCAATAATCTGAAAAGTTGGGGATCCTTCCATAGAACCTGTTTTGGAAACACTAACTTCACACAAATATTAGTACAATAAAGCAAAAGTGAAGCTATGAACCGATAAAAGCTTCCCCCACACTTATTCTTTTCCACACTTGGAAGTGTATAAAGAATATAGAAGTCGGGTACTTCCACGGTTTCATGTTCCATAACCTGCATAGTATGAGAATCAAGTTTCTCTAATGGCGGAAAACGAGAAACAAAGTCATTCAACAATATTCTCGAAGCACATACATTCAAACCAATAAGAGGTAAAGGAGAAGAAACAATAGGCAAAGGGTTAGATAAACCTTTCACAATCTCTTGTATTACGGAATCCTCTTCATCTTTGAAAAACTCAAGTGAATTATTCACCTCTTTTATATCATGGTCCTCTATTAAACCTTGCAACCATTCTTCGTCCGTTTCTGCCTTAACCAAAGTCTCGACATAAACATTATCATTACAATCATGCACAAGTTCAATTGGGTCTTCCATAATATTGGTCATAACGGTCTCATTCTCAACATACTCCTCTTTATTAGACTCACACCTTGTTGCAAAGAAGTTGTGTAACACACTAGTTTCATCATACTCAATTACCTTTTGAATAGGTGGTTGATCATTATAAAGATCAATAATTGAGTCAACTACACTAATGTCATCAAATATCTCCAAAGGTTGGTCCTTTTTAACACATTCATCTTCGTCTTCATCTTCGGACTCACCATAATAAGAATCGTCATCGGTTTCCCAACCCTTATCACGACGTCGTTTAAGTTCCATATGAATGGTCCTACTAATTTCATTGACTAGCTCTTCCGAGGCTCCATCATCTTCCAACTTGTATAATTTCTGCGTAAGTTTCCTGACGTTCACACGCTTACCACCATTGACTACAATATGTTCTCTTTCCCATGACTCTTCCCTTTGAATGGGTAAATGATCATAACTACGATCCGAAGTCGGGTAAGAAGAAATATTCCAAAAATTATTTTGTGCGACGTTCTCTCTATCACGGTCAAGTTGGTCTAGCCTTTGTTGCATGTCTTGTAATCCATTCAAAATCTGCATACAACTCGAATAAAGCCAATTAGATGTAGAATTATCCCACCTAGGTGCTTGACTTACATACCCACTACAAGGTTGTTGTTGGTATGTATGAAAATCACCATAAGGTTCTCTAGGATATGCATCATAGCCAATAAATTGGTTTTGATTGCATCCCATAGATGGTGGGCAATTTTCATAGTGTTGAGGAGGTTGAAAATCATATTCATTTCTCCAATATGCTCCTTCCATAGAAATAAGCACCTGAAATAATTCCCAAACCAAGGTTAAAACCCAGAAAATAAGAAAAAATAAAAAATAAAAATAAAACAAAAACTAAATACAAAAATAAGAAACCAAAAACAATTAACAACCGCTGCCTCCCCGGCAACGGCGCCAAATAAGCACCGAGGATTTTGTGATTGCATCATAGCCAATAAATTGGTTTTGATTGCATCCCATAGATGGTGGGCAATTTTCATAGTGTTGAGGAGGTTGAAAATCATATTCATTGCTCCAATATGCTCCTTCCATAGAAATAAGCACCTGAAATAATTCCCAAACCAAGGTTAAAACCCAGAAAATAAGAAAAAATAAAAAATAAAAATAAAACAAAAACTAAATACAAAAATAAGAAACCAAAAACAATTAACAACGCTGCCTCCTAAGAACGGCGCCAAAATTTGATCATTTGTCGTAAGCGACACAAATATAAATTACACTTTCTTACTACTCAAAATATAAATATAGCAAGGGCAAGAAAGGATCGATCCCACAGAGAGGTCTAGGTTGTCAAATTGTTATGGTTACCTATAAATAACACCGGTAGTTTTGTGATTATAATAAACTAAATAAAACAAATAAAGAAAAGTAAACAAATAAAATCAAGGATAAGAAGATATTGGTTAAGGATTTCGTTTTCATTCACAAACATGCTTTTCACAATAACTAGAATTGATTTTTAATCTCAACTTTTATCAAAGACCCTAGAATACCTTGATCGCAAGAATATCCCGCAAACCTCCTCATGTCATCAACAAACACATTAAAAGATGCGAATATGAATTCTACCTAAAGGAACAACCTAACGTGTAAAAGCACTAATCAAGTTTAATTCCCTAGATGCGTTAAGTTCTATGAAATCAGGCCAATCAAAGCAATTGAACGTGGAAAGCGCACTAATTCAATTTAACAAAGGTTACGATTCACATATGATCATAAGAATATATCACTACAAACTATAATCATATTATGCTACTTGTATCCAAGGAATATCACTTTTGCGTATAATAAACCCTAAACTAGCAATAGATGTGATTAGAAGTTCTACCAATTTGCAACTTGACAAAACAATCAATCAATCATAAAACAATATTTTCAGAGAATTGCAAACGATAATTATGAGACAAAACTAATATATTGAATCAAAGAATCATATTATGTGAAATCCAACTATTCCATAACCAATAGATAATTAGGTACTCATATTCATGGAGTTCATAACAAGAAGAAAGAGAAAAGACTTCATGGTTCTAAACCCTAGAATAAAGTAGAAGTAATAAAACGTGTAGATCCTCCTCCAAAAGATAGAAGTCCCCTCTTTTATATATTTCTCAATTTCCATAAAGGATACTCCTTCCAAAATTAGGTTTTGTCTTCAAAGTCCATTAGTTGGAAATTCACCCGGCCCACCATGGAGAGAAACCCGTGTAGAAATTGTCCCAAAAACGCTCGCCGGAAAACTGGGATTATGACCGGAATCCCGCCGGAAAAGTCGCCGGAAAAGTACCTCAGGTGACCGGCAAGGTCTGCCCGGTCACCGGTCAACGGGTCAGAACGGCCGGTTCAGCTCAGTCAACTCACTGAGTCAAACCGGGTCAAGACTTGAGTCGAGTCGGAACGGTCGGAGTTCAGGTGGGGTCGGGGTTCAATTCACTGTGTGTCAGATCTCTGGATGATTGGGCTGACTGGAAGTCTAACTGGGTTAGACTGAGTCTAATTAGCACACGCCTAGGCCATTTTGCAAACTTGCACAGGCCATAATCTTCTACAGCCATCATTGCGCACCATTCATACCCATGCTTCAGTTTCACAGTCCATCTCCACTGCCACTCCTCCATCTCAGTAGCCTGCACTTCAACTCCATCCACAAACACCATCACCTGCAATTTATCACTTCATCCTTCTCTAACTCAATCTAAGCCTTGAACCTCAAGCTCAGAACCAGCACCAGCAGCTTAGACAATTTCGCCATTCCTCGTACAGCCGACTACAGCACAACCAACTGAAACTGCACATTGCAATTCCCTGTAATTTCACAGCACCATGACCATTATCCCCAGCTGCAATTTCTCATTATAATCCCTGCACCTGCAACTCAAATCCTTGAACCCTGCCACAACACAACCTCCACCATTTGCTCAATACCCTGCAATGCCACCAGACTCCATTATCTGCCATCACCATCACCTCAGTCCATTGCAGCTGAGCTCCACCACTGCCTCAGACCATTGTATCTATTGCCAGCTCCACCAGAACTGCTCCACTGTAACCAATAAACTCATAGTTCAATGCCTTACCTCGCCTGGAACACTTATAGCTGTTCCATTTCATTCCTTCAGCCACCAGATCAGTTCAGGTGCAAATGTGCCCTGTTGCTCCATCTCCTGCCATTGCCATTCAGCTGCAGCTCAAACAAAACTACAGCTCCCAACCAAGCTTCCCTGCCATTTAACACTCAAACACAGATTCACCATAACCTCAAGCCATCACTTCCAGCTCAGACCAGCCACAACTCCCTGCAACATCTAAAACTACACCTGCAACTCAGCTTCCATGATCCCTTCATACCTGCACAACTTCTCATACTCAGCACCAGTTAATGCCATCCTGCCTGCAACACATCACTGAACTGCAGCTTCACCTTGGCTCAGTTCCTGTACTACCAGAAATTGCAGCACCAACAACAATGGCTAAGCTGACTGCATCTCAAATCTGAGCACAGCATACTCGAACCATTTCATTCTCTGCGTTGCCATTTAGCTCACCCTTGTGTTCTATCTCAGTAACACCACCAGCATCATCAGAACTCAGCCCACCAACATAGCTCTCAATCTGTAAACAACCATTGATTTCATGGTTTGCCTTGATTCTTCTTGGTTGAGTCTCAGAGCTCTGAAAATCGATCCAATTCCACAAACCCTTGATTACAACAACAGCTCCAACTGCAACTCATTTATAAACTCAAAATGGGTAAGAACCCATCGATCTATCACCAATTTCTCCATTCCTCATGAACCCAGAAAACCAATTCAAACAGCATCTCAATCATCATCTTCCACAGCCCCAATTTCCCGATCTCTCTGAAATACGTCACCACCATTTTCTCTCGTTTCTCTTCGATTTGACAGATTCTGCAGAAAACCCTAACCTGAGCTTCTTCTCATCCCTGAATCAAACTCAATCATCCTCTATAACTCTTCAATCTCGATCATCAGACCCTAATTTCTTCCCTAAATCATCAGGAACTCATTGATCTATTCTTACCGGTAGCAATTTTTCTTTTCTGGATTTCAGGGAAACTGTAATGAAAACAACCACCAATTCTCGATCTGAGCTTTTGTTAAGGAAGAGCAAATGGGTATAGCCACTCAGGTGCAGTCGATAAGGGCCACCTCCTCTTTTTTGTACTGTCAGTCCTAGGGAACCGACAAGCTTAACCGTTGATTTTCCTCATAACATTCTTATACGACGTCGGAATGACCTCGTTCTTTCGCCATTGACTTCATATTTCCGTGCTCTTCAACATGATGAGAAGGAATCCAAGATTTGGGCGACTTCCGCTTCTTTTTGCTCCAAATGACTCCATTGCACCTAATAAACTCAAAAGCACACATAAGGTACATAATTCACACGAAAAATAGCAAAGAAAGCATAAACTCTAGATAGTAAATACGGTGTATTCTACACCTATCATCGGTGTGTTATACTAGCCCGATTGAGCATCCGGACTTGACTGTATCAGTCTCCGGATATGATCTGATCGCAGTCATCCAACTCCACAAGCATGATTGGATGACCACACAGATCAATTCCATCACCCCAAGCGTGTATGGAATACACACGGCCTTAGCTTGCCAAATATGATTCGATCGCGGTCATCCAACTCCACAAGCATGATTGGATGACCACAGATCAATTCCATCACCCCAAGCGGTATGGAATACACACGGCCGACCCGCATGGTCGACCATTGGCCTTCGCTTGCCAAGAAACTGTCCATACCAAGCATTATGGGCGGAAAACCCTAAATTAGGGTTTGCGGCATATTACATGTGTCGCAAAACGGTCTCAACCGTCCATCTTCGCAGGCATAGATGGAGGGTGTAGATGTAGACTCAAAGGGCCCGGAGCATGTCGACACAATCACCATGTGACCGCCTACATACATGACCAGTCGGTCAAAACCAACCATGATTGGTTACAACACAATCGTCCACCTGAAATGGCATGGTCGCGCGGCTTTGAAAGCCAAAACTAGGGTTCGAGCCATCACGCGCGTCCATCTTCTCCGGCACGAATGGAGGGTCACAGATCAAATTGAGCAGGTCCGGTCATACCAAAGATGACCACCGTGGGCCCATCTACCTCCTCTTCATGCGGTCGGCCAAGGCATACCATGCCCGGCTAATCCAAAACGCCCGACCAAACTCACGCGGTTACATCTCCCAAATCCTAAACCGATCTCGACCGCTCAACTTCAGGATGATTTGAGTGGCTTAGATCACGTTTTCATGGGATAATCAGGTATAGGTGTGAACACTAGCCTACCACCTACACGCTGGTATGATCGACCAAGACCGACCAAGATGGGTCGTCTTGGAACGCACGCCCAAACTTGGGATGTCATGCGGTTTCCAACTCCTTTGCGGCAAGGGATTTCTGCCGCAAACCGATCTCAACCACTCCTCTTTGACGGTCAAATTGAGTGGCCTAGATTGCATCTCCATGAGACGGTGAGACATGGACGTGTACACCATCATGCCGTCAACACGCATGTATGGTCGGTCCTCCACAAAATCCTTCCCATGCTTGGTTTCGACCAAGTCAAGAGTGATGCTTGCGCACCTCTTTAAAAACCCCGATTTCATCAACGGTCCGCAGATGAGTGTCTCAAACATCATCTCATCCGTCCGACTTCACCGACTTGGTTATACAACCCCGGTCGGGAGTTATTTGGTTAGTGAGGAGTCATTACCCATCACTTTACCACACCGTAAACGCACTCGCATAAAATACACGTGATACTTCACAAGTATCGACTTTCGAATAACGCAGATTATTCAATTCAACGATACATGCTATCTTTCGTGGATCCACGATCCACATTCAGAACATCAATCATGTCACAAACTGGGGATACTTATCGGGTATTGGTCCAGCGGTTTGGCGTGCGGCGTGCAACGCGCCATCACAAGAACGTGTTAGGAAGTCATGGACGGTTAGAGATGGACTGGAAAAGTGGGCAAGACCGGGTCGTATGTTACCGACACACAACTCCACTACTCCATCATTCCACTACCTCCACTTCCCACGAGAAACGTGAATGAGGCTCAATGACTTGTATAAAATAGGGTCTCCGCCCTATTTCCAACAACAAAGGAATAACGGAGAACAATACAAGTTCAGACGACAGAAACCAAGTGTTAATACAAACCGTATTCAAACACTCAGGGCCTGCTTGCATCAACCGTAAGCTTGCTCATCTTTCTGTTACAAGTCATAAGCAAGCCAACACCTTCACAATCTCAACACCTTCTTCGCTTCCCTCCCTAAGATCAACCCCATCTCCTTCACTTTGTGACCGAAACAAAGTCCGGAACAGCCATTTCTTGGTTTAGGCCGGACTTGCACAGATTGATCTCTCGAATCTACAAGCACTCACGCGCTTGCAGATGCATTTGTTGAAGGTTTAGATTCATTCCTCATCCACACCCCAAATTACTAAATTCTCAGGAGTAGTTTTCACCCATCAACAATTGGCGACCACGGTGGGAGATTGATCTATCGGTTGCGTAAAATTGAATCCTCAATTTTTCGTTTCCATCTCGCAATGTATCCGGAAACTACAAAGGTTTGGATATCATGGGAAGCATATTTGGAATCTTTGGAGGATGTCTTGGCAAATCAAGCGGGATTACCGGGGAGGCGGAGCGAGACATTTCGCCTTTTGAATGATATAGCGGCACAATTACAAGAAGGGTCGACGAGCATCTACTCAGGCAGCACAAGAAATGTTGAATCATTAGCCAGGAGTCACACCTTTACCGGTGAAGAGGCGAAAAGAGCAAGTAATCACAGGGGACTCAGGAGAGACGAACAACATGGCCCAGCCGCGAAGACTCGAGGAAACTCCACAGAGGAAAAAACTTGCCCGGAGTACTAAAATGTCTGCCGGATAAAGAAAGAGAGCCTGCAGCCTATGGAGCCCTGCTAGAAGATTTGTATTTCAAAACTCTTATCGAAGCACGGAAGACTGTCCAATCCGCATCGGCCTTCCAACCAACTGGAGAAACGCTTGAGGAAGGAGAAATCAGTCAAGAAATGCCTGAAAACAGAGGATGGGAGCGTTCAATTCGGCCACTCAGCAGTGACATTACGACACCTTCCACATCCCTCTACCTAGGCAAGCGATCCGCAGATATGATGACACTCGCAAGTCTTCCAACTTCATCTCCTATTCCACATCGAAGCCAACAAGGAATGAATTCAACGCACCGGAGAAGGTACTTCAATGGCACGGACCTACATGGACCTGATCAAAGAAGCGACATCAGATATGAGCGGTCCTGTCATGGAGGCTCCTACACTGGGACCCGATCCTCACAACGATCTTCCTCGAGTCAATAGTTTCACTCTGGTTCGGCGGTCCTGTCATGGAGGCTCCTACACCGGGACCGATCCTCACAACGATCTTCCTCAAGTCAATAGTTTCACTATGAACCGAGGCGGTGGATCGGGGAAGCGGTTTCTCTAGTGGAAAGTTTATGCAAACTTTCACATCTCTCGAAGAATCAGCGCGGAGACGTTTTTGCTATCAACCAGAGGAAGGTCACGGCCGTGACCTACATGTCACCGCACGCATCAAGGATTCAGAGTTCAAGACGACCCTTATCTACACAAGATCGTCTTCATTACTCTCAAGATTCTCAGGACATCCAAGGCTCTCCCGAGTGCAAGGTCGTACGGAAGCCTACCACAATAACGGACTTCGAGGGAAACCAAACCAGCACATACGGGAGAAGCTCCGTGGAAAGAATCGAGACAAGTTCGTTGCATCCCACTCCCCATGTGGGCGTCAATTCGGAAGAGGACCTACTTGCATCATTGAGGGCTAGTACCCACGATGCATCTTTTTGACAAGCATTCTTCTCCATACTTGTGAAGCCACAACCCACGTTCACACGAGGAGGGAAACGAACTTTTATGGCGAGTCATGACCGAGAAAAGGAAAACGGTATCCAAGATCGCCATTATCGCGAGAGGACACCATTACCCGTCTCTCCACCTAATGGAATGCTACAATAAGCAACGAACCACAAGAGCAAGTGCTAGATGCTCCACAACTTGACTTCAAGATGGCACCAACTCTACAATCGATGAAATTGAGATCGTTGAGGAATCTCCTAGGCCTATCTCCATCGGCTCAACCTTGTGTACGGATAAACGCATGAAGCTCGTGCAACTTCTCAAAGAGTACCAGGACATATTTGCTTGGAGATATGAAGAAATGCCTAGGATGAAAATTGGTCACCCATCATATACATATCATACCCGTATCCAAGTCGGTTAAACAGGTTGTAGTTCATACATGAGGAAAATGGATAGATCGGGTCTTGCATAGACTTCGGAGGCTTGAGCAGATCTTTGCTCCAAAAACGATCCTCCTCTCGCCTAACATCGACATGTTAATAGATACAACCAGCGGACACGGCATGTTCTCCTCCATGGATGGATGTAGCGGCTACAAACAGATAAGGATGTACGAGCATGATGCAAGTAAGATATCTTTTCGAACTCCTCTCGGAAATTTTTATTATACCATCCGCCATTTGGTTTAAAGAGTGCTTGGTTCAACGTATAACCGCTCTATGACGGTAATCTTCCACTTTGGAGCCGATACCTCAAGGGAGCAGACCTCAAGAAGATAACGATGTCCAACCGTCATATCGAGAGAGATCCAGCGAGTTACTCTATCGACAAGTGGTCGAACAAGATCCGGGTGAGTCACTTTATCGATACGGTACATGTATATCACGCTATATTGGAGAATCCGCGCTTTTGGTCATCCTCCGAGCCGTTGAACGCTCATCTACAATAACATATGCCCCGATAGAAAGAACCTGCTGCCTGGAAAGAGCCTCATAATGTTTGTATGGGCATATATCTCACCAACAAAGCGATACAACATTCAGCCTTCGTAAGCGTTCCTTGAAGCGGCAAGAGGAAAACCACCAAGATACAACATCATGCGCGTCCATCAACTCCAACTCCAGTACACCACGTGCACGAATCCCACAATGATGAAACAACGTCCAAGGTATTCCATACGGCTCGACAACAACCACTACTGAGACAAACCATGTAAACCACGCTTGGGGATCGAGGCTCGGCATGAAGTTCCTTCACCGTCGATCGAGGACTTCTTCAACATGAGAAAGATGGTCAGTCAAGAATCATGGATTCGCAAGGGTAATCGAATCAAGAGGAAGCCACTTAACGCTCCCTCCAGTGACTCGCTTCAATGGTCTATTCAAGAGCCGCCGCAACGCCTCTCTCCGAGACCCACGTTCGCGAGAATCCTTCTTCAACACTCTCTCCGGACTCACCTCAACGGTCGCATCGAAACCACTTTAACATCCTCTCGAGACGTTTCAACACTCAAGCTGCATCAATAATCTGCGCTCCGGTCAAGTTATCTTTGATGTAATCATTGCTCAACATACGTCTCATCCATCCTTCATGAGGACCCAGCGGAGCATGAAAACCCCGAAGTCGATAGGAGGAAGGTTATCCCGTGGAACGGATGTTTTCATATAGTTGAAAGGGCGCGGTGAATAATTCATCATCGATGTTCGGCATATCTTTGAAGTCGTCAACACTTCCCGACTTGGCACCGGCATTATCTCGGAAGACATCTCAACGAGGGATTCTTTCTACCGCAATGAAATAAAAGACAGGAGTTAGAACTTGTATGAAAACATATGAGAAGTGTCGCCACACACGGCAAGACACAACTCACACAATGGCCAGTCCAAACATCATTCAAGTCCAGACGGTACAAGCCTCAAGTCCGGTATTGCTCAAGTCAAAAGGCTGGTATTGCTCAAGTCGCAAAGGCTGGTGTTAATCACGACATAAGGTCGGGTATAATAGGCGCACACAGCCAGGGCGGTTTCAGATCGAAGCACATGGTCGACGTTTGAAGCATGTACACATGAGACCCACTTTCAACCGCAGACACAACAAGCCCACGTTCGATCAAGCGGGCGCGATAACCCGAACGAAGCGAGCGCAGCGCAGTCGGTCGATTAGGCACATCCCCACGATTGAACGAGCGGGCGCAATAGCCCCTCGACCGAAGGCAGTCATAGCAAGGTCGATCGAAGCGTGCAAGACCGACATCATGCTAGGGGAACACTTTTGGACGTCTCTTGAACGTGACATGCTCGAAGGACGGGGACGACCCGTCTCTCTGGTAACATCTAACATTGTCTCATAAGTTTTATCTTTAATCGTCACCATCTCATGCCTACCACACAATAATGTAACCATTATGTGCTAGGCGAGGGGACTTAATGTTGATGGTGGATTTTTGTTTAAGGTTAAATTCGTAAGTAACCGAGAAAATCATGCGCTGACATCTTGTAAAAGATAAAGCCGTTTATAAGTGACGGATACTCCTCACTTAATTCACCAAAGAGTGGAGCATGTAGCAACAATCCCATTCTGTGAATACATGAAATTCCTCCAGGTTGGAGCATGCAGCAACAATCCCTTCCTGTGAATTTCATATCAACCTTGTATTTCCTGTACCCATTATCAGTGTGGCATGACGACCGAAAGTGTTACTCTTACAGAGTAACACGAACCTCCAAGCACTATAATGAATCCATGTCTGAAATACCCGCATGTGCCGATTCTCGGTGTGTTATACTGGCCGAGCACTCTCGGTGTGTTATACTAGCCCGATTGAGCCCTCTCGGTGTGTTATACTAGCCCGATTGAGCATCCGGACTTGGTGTGATCCGGTCTCCGGATATGATTCGATCGCAGCCATCCAACTCCACAAGCATGATTGGATGACCACGAGATCAATTCCATCACCCCCAAGGTATGGAATACACACGGCCTTAGCTTGCCAAATATGATTCGATCGCAGTCATCCAACTCCACAAGCATGATTGGATGACCACGGATCAATTCCATCACCCCCAAGGTGTATGGAATACACACTACCCGACCCGCATGGTCGACCATTGGCCTTCGCTTGCCAAGAAACTGTCCATACCAAGCATTATGGGCGGAAAACCCTAAATTAGGGTTTGCGGTATATTACATGTGTCGCTAAAACGGTCTCAACCGTCCATCTTCGCAGCATAGATGGAGGGTGTAGATGTAGACTCAAAGGGCAGGAGCATGTCGACACAATCACCATGTGACCGCTACATACATGACCGGTCGGTCAAAACCAACCATGATTGGTTACAACACAATCGTCCACCGAAATGGCATGGTCGCGCGGCTTTGAAAGCCAAAACTAGGGTTCGAGCCATCACGCGCGTCCATCTTCTCCGAAGCACGAATGGAGGGTCTGAGATCAAATTGAGCAGTGTCCGGTCATACCAAAGCATGACCACCGTGGGCCCATCTACCTCCTTCTTGCGGTCGGCCAAGGCATACCATGCCGGCTAATCCAAAACGCCCGACCAAACTCACGCGGTTACATCTCCCAAATCCTAAACTGATCTCGACCGCTCAACTTCACCGGATGATTTGAGTGGCTTAGATCACGTTTTCATGGGATAATCAGGTATAGGTGTGAACACCAGCCTACCACCTACACGCTGGTATGATCGACCAAGACCGACCAAGATGGGTCGTCTTGGAACGCACGCCCAAACTTGGGATGTCATGCGGTTTCCAACTCCTTTGCGGCAAGGGATTTCGCACGCAGAAACCGATCTCAACCACTCCTCTTTGACGGTCAAATTGAGTGGCCTAGATTGCATCTCCATGAGACGGTGAGACATGGACGTGTACACCATCATGCCGTCAACACGCATGTATGGTCGGTCCTCCACAAAATCCTTCCCATGCTTGGTTTCGACCAAGTCGAAGAGTGATGCTTGCGCACCTCTTTAAAAAAACCCCGATTTCATCAACTGTCGCAGATGAGTGTCTCAAACATCATCTCATCCGTCCGACTTCACCAGCTTGGTTATACAACCACGGTGGGGAGTTATTTGGTTAGTGAGGAGTCATTACCCATCACTTTACCACACCGTAATGCAAAGATCGCATAAAATACACGTGATACTTCACAAGTATCGACTTTCGAATAACGCAGTTATTCAATTCCAAGATTACATGCTATCTTTCGTGGATCCACGATCCACATTCCGGACATCAATCATGTCACAAACTGGGATACTTACTTACGGGTATTGGTCTGGCGGTTTACATCTGTGCACAGGCAACGCGCCATCACAAGAACGTGTTAGGAAGTCATGGACGGTTAGAGATGGAATGGAAAAGTGGGCAAGACCGGTCGTATGTTACCGACACACAACTCCACTACTCCATCATTCCACTACCTCCACTTCCCACGAGAAACGTGAATGAGGCTTAATGACTTGTATAAAATAGGTCTCCGCCCTATTTCCAACAACAAAGGAATAACGGAGAACAATACAAGTTCAGCATTTACGTAAACCAAGTGTTAATACAAACCGTATTCAAACACTCGTGGCTCGCAGCATCAACCGTAAGCTTGCTCATCTTTCTGTTACAAGTCATAAGCAAGCCAACACCTTCACAATCTCAACACCTTCTTCGCTTCCCTCCCTAAGATCAACCCCATCTCCTTCACTTTGTGACCGAAACAAGTCCGGGAACGCCATTTCTTGGTTTAGGCCGGACTTGCACAGATTGATCTCTCGAATCTACAAGCACTCACCGCGCAGTGCATTTGTTGAAGGTTTAGATTCATTCCTCATCCACACCCCAAATTACTAAATTCTGCAGGAGTAGTTTTCACCCATCAACAACCAGCAAATCGTTTTCACCCATCAACACCCCTCATAGCACCATCAAACTTAAAATTAGTGGTCAAGTTACACATCTTGTTAATCAGATTCATTGCCTTTGAAACTAAGCCACCATTCTTCCATTGTGTAGCCTCATTCATCCTCCTTTATAAAAGCCTTATTACCAGTTCTCCATACATCAAACCCAACTTGTAGATTGGCTTGTCTCCCAACTTTTTGATCATGTTATTGAAGGATTCTGAGAAGTTGTTGTTGATGTGCTCGCATTTGCTAGTATGTAGAAAATGGGCCCTATACCAGGTTTCAGGCCTTTCATCAATGACAAAGTTAGCAACATCTCTGTTATCAGATGTCATAACATCCATATGATGCTGCACAATACAAAACTAAGGTGTAAATATAAAAATAAATATGAAGTGTATGAATAAAAGCTGAAAATTAACGAGGCTTATATAAATGTACATTAAAATGTTTGATCTTATAACATTTGGCAGCATTCCAAAAATTGGTATGTATGCTAAACCCCTTGTATTACTTCTTAAGTTAGCCATCAAGTGTCTACCACACCAAGCAAAAATAATTAGTGGTAGTTAGATATAACAATTTCTAAAACAAATGACAACATAAAATTAGTTGACCTAACATATTGTTTGTGCTCTTGACATGGGAAGTGATGTTAACACCTTCCAAAATCCCCCTTTTCTTGCCAGAGATGAATGTAAACTCCATTTGATCACCTATCAAAGTCTTTAAGTCCCTTAGGAAGATATTCCAATTATCTATTGATCCCACACAATTCTCAGCTTCCCTCCTACAGATCGACCTTCATCCCTCTCTGTGACCGAATTGACTCTGGAACGACCATTGTCTTAGTATATGCCGGAGTCCTACAGATTATTCTCTTGAACTCAAAGCACTCATGTGCATTGTATCTGTTAAAGGTTTAGGCAATTTGCCCAATCGAGGAATCGCACATCTCTCCACTTTTCCTCAAAAACCAGCAAATCGTTTTCACCCATCAACACCCCTCATAGCACCATCGAACTTAAAATTAGTAGTTAAGTTACACATCTTGTTAATCAGATTCATTGCCTTTGGAACTAAGTCACCATTCTTCTATTTTGTAGCCTCATTCATCCTCCTGTATAAAAGTCTCATTACCAGTTCTCCATACATCAAACCCAACTTGTAGATTGGATTGTCTCCCAACTTTTTGATCATGTTATTGAAGGATTATGAGAAGTTATTGTTGATGTGCACGCATTTTCTAGTATGTGGAAAATGGGACCTATACCAGGTTTCATGCCTTTTATCAATGAGAAAGTTAGCAACATCTTTGTTCTCAGTTGTCATAACATCCATATGATGTTGCACAATACAAAACTAAGTTGTATATATAAAAATAAATATGAAGTGTATGAACAAAAATTGAAAATTAATGAGGCTTATATAAATGTACATTAAAATGTTTGATCTTATAACATTTGGCAGCATTCCAGAAATAGGTCTGTGTGCTAAACTCCTTGTATTACTTCTTAAGTTCAAGTTTCTACCACACCAAGCAATAATAATTAGTGGTAGTTAGATATAACAATTTCTAAAACAAAACAACAAATGGTTAAAAAGAATAACAACATAAAATTAGTTCACCTGACACATTGTCTATGCTCTTGACATCGGAAGTGATGGTTAACACCTTCCAAAATCTAAATTTTCTTGTCAGAGATGAATGTAAACTCCATTTGATCACCCAACAAAGTCTTTAAGTCCCTTAGGAAGATCTTCCAATTATCTATTGTTTCATTCCTGCAAACCATCATATCTAATGGAACTAATCCATTTTGACCATCTAAAGCAGTTGCATGTAACAACACACCACCAAACTTCCCATTCAAATGACATGCATCCAAACCAATAACTTTTTTACAGCCAACAAAGAAACCCTTTATAGTGACTTTAAAACAAATTGTCACAGACAACAAAGTGTTGTTTGAAAATGTAGCTATAGTGCCTGGGTTTCTCATATACAAGCAATTATGTATAATCACGTTCAGGGTTTATTTAATATAAAGACTAAAGTAAAGAAATAAAAATAAAGCTTAAAAAAAAGTGTTACCTTGACCCATTTCATAGAATGCAAGCACTAGTGGGTAGCTCTTATAAGAACTACCATGTAGCCTCTCTAACACCTTTACCCTTGCTCTCCATGCAGTGTGATATTTAATATTAACCTTGGCACATTTGTTGAACTGTGCTGTTAAGTCATCTGGACATGTTTTTTGTTCATTAATTCCAAGATCAGTCTTTATTTTCTCATAGTACCAATTAGCTACATATGATGGATTTGCACAATTGTTCATGTCATCTTTGTCACCATTGCAATTATGAGTTAGTTTAAAGCCTCTAAGTGTGAAAGTACATCCTTCATTTTTCTTGACCATGCCATAGATAAATAAAGCACAATCTAGACTCCTCCAATGAATGCACTTAACCCTTACCTTGGTCTTACAACTCTTAGTAACTGTTGTCTGGTGTTTGTTCTTCACACAGTAGTTTGTCACATGCTTTCGTAAACTTACTTCCAACTATGAAAACATTTGGATCCAATGGTTGTTCTTCTTCATCTGAGAACATTTTATCATCATCTTCTTCCTTCAAGTGTTCTGCATATTCCTTTTCAAACTCTGAATAATTGTGAGTAGGCCTACTGCACTTAGATACACTACACTGAGGCCCATTGAACTTAGAACCACTACACTCAGGCCCAATTGATGGTATTATACTCCAGCCCAACATGTTCATCTTGTTCTGATCCACAAAAAACCAAATAACATAAATACCTAAGAGTAAGTACCACACAAGAAAACAATGAATCTTATAACAAATGTAAACATACAACAAATGTAAACAAAGAACATTACTTTCCTTTTAAGATTCAGAGTCCAGTAAGTCCCCATAGTGGTCCTCTGCAATTAAACAAAGAATATACAACAACATTAGTACTTAGCATCAAATCCAAAGATAATTTAAATAAACAACAAATATAACAAACACAACATTACCTTCCTTGTCATTATCCACCTCAACTTCATCAAATTCTGGATCACCGATATCACTATCACCACCATCACTATCACCGCCATCACTATCATTTCCCTTATCTAGTGAATACCCATTTCCAGCCTTCTCCGAAAACTTATTGTAATCCATGTAATATTGCTCCTCTTGGTCATATCCATGTACATTGTACAAATCCTCATCAGGATGACACTCATCTTCTTCAATGTTTGGAATTTGTACAACAAACTCATCACTCTTTTTATCTTTTTGACTCAACCTGTAAATATCTTCAACTACATATGCTTATGTTTGTAGCTTCAAACTAGAAATGATGATCAAACACTGGTTCATCATGTATGTTTTCAGCCACACTTGTTTGTGTTGGTTGAGTTTGTTCATCAACTTGAGGAACATATACTTCTTCTGGTATATATCCACACTTGATTGTGTTTCTTGAGTTTGTTCAGAGACTTGAGGAACATATACTTCTTCTTTTGGTATGTCATTATCCATACTTTCTTGTGTTGCTTGAGTTTGTTCAGAGACTTGAGGGACATATACTTCTTCTTCTGGTATGTTATCAGCCACACTTGCTTGTATTGGTTGAGTTTTCTCACAGACTTCTTCATAATATGATATATCAACAAATAACTTCTTCTTACTTTTTCCAGCAATTTGTTTCTTAAACAATGCTGCTAGCCTTGGACTTCTTCTTGAACTACTAAGTGTACTCCCCTTGGATGTTCTTTCTTTGGTGTTGAAGTAGAATGTGTATTTCCCTTGGATACTAGTTTCTTTGGTGTTCTACTCTTAACTGGAGTCAAGTACTTGTGTGGAGGAACTAATTCATATGCAGACCTCTCCAACACTTGCATATGTAGCTCACTCCAACCATTCCCATCAATGTCTGCATTATTCCAGAAGTTCAAAAACTTTTCTTCAATATTCAAAGACTCATGTGACCCCAATATGTCTATGATTTCACTACCCTTTAATCTCAAATTTGGCATGATCATGTCCTTTAACCTATTAAGACCCATCTCTTGTCTAGTGAACTCAAAACTCTAGAAAGTATGCAACACCTTTAACTTAAAATTTTTGATAGGCATCCTGTCATCTTCAACATTATTTCTACAAAAATCATATAAATCAAGTGAGAAAAGCAAATAATACAATCTAAAAATAAAAACCCTAGAAATTAAAAAAAAAATACAAAACCCTAGAAATCTAACACAAACCTTAGAAAAATTTATACGTAGATAAATGAAAACCAACCAGTTAATCTCAAAATCAAACAACTGGTTTGAAAATGAATTTTTATAAACCCTAGAAATAAATATATTCACACCACAAACGAATCTGCTAAAATGAAACAAATCATAAACAATCATGAGTTTTGTCAGTTACCCTTTCAGTTCGTAGTCTACTTCGTCATTTCTTTGCTCTCTTAGTTTTACCTATCTTCACTTTAGTCTATGTATCCATTCTACTTCGTCGTTTCTTTGATCTATTAGGTATACCCGTCTTCAATATAAACTCTGTAACACAAAATAGAGAGAAGAATAAAAAATAGGAGAGACTGAAAGATTATGTCTCTTCTATCTGTTTTTCCCGCCTGTTAGGTAGCAACTATCTCATCTCAGCCGTATTTCATCGAGATCTAATGATATTGAGATGAACGAGTCATATCTCACCACAGTTTCATTAATTATGAAGTGTGAAACTGATCCTAACTTTCCATTCTCAGATGACCAACACGTGTCCTCAATAATAACGAAGTTCGACAAATAAAATATCATATGTTGGTTTTCATAGAGATGTGCTCTTATTAGATATGTGGACATAATGCATATAAGTATCGAACACCATTAGCCTTACACATGTATAAAGGGTATATGGGTAAATTGTGCCTCATTATCTCATCTCATTTGGGGAGGAATTGACCGTGCTGACTGAGAAATTGACAAAACTAACAGTTTTAGATGGAAACATGGATGACGACCTAGATTTGAAAAGTTTTTAAAAAAAAAAAAAACGGGCCTAGATTTGTCTATCGGGTTGAATACTAGACCTAGATTTGTATATATCTCTTTTTATTTTAAAATTTTGGTAACTATTATTAGACTAACACGATAATTTTTATTTTGAAATAAAAAAGAATTGTATATATTTTTTTTAATACTAAAAAGGGAGAATTGGTACAAAATCTTATTCATAGACTATCTCATAACATTTGTGACAAGTTTTCGATACAACTCGAATGACAATGAATTTGAAACTAATGTTTTTGTGATACGTTCCTGTTGATGGTGGATTTTCGTTTAAGGTTAAAATTGTTAAAAACCGGAAAAAATTATGCGCTGACATCTTGTAAAAGATAAAGCCATTAATAAGTGTTGGATACTCCCTCACTTAATTCACCAAGAATGGAGCATGTGGCAACAATCCCATTCTGTGAATACATGAAATTCCTCCAGGTTGGAGCATGTGGCAACAATCCCATCCTCGTGAATTTCTAATCGCCTTTGTATTTCCAGTACTCATTATCAGTGTGGCATGACGACTGAGTGTTACTCTTACAGAGTAACACGAACCTCCTTGCACTATAATGAAACCATGTACGAAATACCCGCATGCCGACTCTCGGTGTGCCGACTAGCTCGATTGAGTGTGTTATACTAGCCCGATTGAGCATCCGGATTGACCATATCGATCCGGGATATGATCGCAGATCATCCAACTCCATAAGCATGATTGGATGACCCAGATCAATTCCATCACCCCTAAGCAGGTATGGAATATCCACTGCCGAACCAATGCGGAACCCGCACGGTCGGCCATTGGCCTAGCTTGCCAAAAAACGTTCATACCAAGCATTATGGACGGAAAACCCTAAATTAGGGTTTGCGGCATATTACATGTGTCGCAAAACAGCCTCAACCATCTATCTTCGCAGGTATAGATGGAGGGTGTAGATGTAGATTCAAAGGGCCCATAGCATGTCAACACGATCATCGTGGTCCCGCCTACACACTTGACCAATCGGTCAAAACCAACCATGTTTGGTCGTGACAAAATCGTCGCCCAAACAAGAGAAGACGCACTGCTTTGAAACCCAAAATTAGGGTTTTGAGCATCACGAGCGTCCATCTTCTACGGCATGAATGGATGGTCCAAGATTAGATTAAGCAGGTCCGGTCATACCAGCATGACCACCGTAGACCCATCTATTCCCTAACCCAATCGGCCAAGGCATATCATGCCTGGCTAATCCAAAACGCACGCTCAAACTAGCGTGGTCACACCTCCCAAACCGCAACCGATCTCGACCACTAGGACGATTTGGATGGCTCGGATCACGTTTTCATGGGATATTCTGTATAGGCGTGGACATCAGCCTACCACCTTCACACCAGGCCACGGCCAAGACCGACCAAGATTGGTCGTCTTGGAACGTGCGCTGAAGAGGGCGTGACGTGCGGCCCTTGCGGCACTAGTTTTTGTCGCAAATCGATCTCGACCACTCGATTTCACTTAGGATGAATTGAGTGACCCAGATCATACTTTCATGAGGTAATGGGGTATAGGCGCCTACACCATCATGCCATCTACACGCATGTATGGCCGGTTAGGCCAAAGTTGTATCCCATGCTTGGTTTCGACCAAGCTGAAGAGTGATGCCTGCGCACCTCTTCAAAACCCTGATTCCATCAACGGTCGCAGATGAGGGTCTCAAAGATCATCTCATCCGTCCAACTTCACCAGCTTGGTTATACAGCCCTGATCGGGAGTTAATTGGTTAGTAAGGTGTCATTACCCATCACTTTACCACACCATGATGCATTACCTGCATAAAATACACACGATACTTCACAAGTATCGACTTCCTGAATAACGCAGTTATTCAATTGAAGATTACATGCTATCTTTCGTGGATCCACGATCCACAAATTCCGGACATCAATCATGTCACAAATCGGGGGATACATACGGGGTATTGGTCTCGGCGGTTTACAGCGTGCAGCGTGCAACGCGCCATCATAAGAACGTGTTAGGAAGTCATGGACGGTTAGAGATGAACAGGAGAAGTGGGCAAGGCTGGTCGTGTATCACCAACGCACAACTCCACTACTCCATCACTCCACTTCCTCCACTTCCCACGAGAGACGTGAATAAGACTCAATGACTTGTATAAATAGGTTCTCCGCCCTATTTCCAGACAACAGAGAGAAAAAACTACAAGAGAACACCCAGAGCCTGCTTACACCAACCGTAAGCTTGTTCACTTTCCTGTTGCAAGTCATAAGCAAGTCTACACCTTCACAATCTCAACACCTTCTTCGCTTCCCTCCCTAAGATCAACCCCATTTCCTTCACTTTGTGACCGAAACAAGTCCTGGAACGGCCATTTCTTGGTTTAGGCCGGACTTGCACATATTGATCTCTCGAATCTACAAGCACTCACCGCGCAGTGCATTTGTTTAAGGTTTAAATTCATTCCTCATCCACCCCAAATTACCAAATTCCGCAGGAGTAGTTTTCACCCATAAACAGTTCCTCTTATAAATAATCTACATTTCTACAAAAAATGAACATGATCGAAAACAAATAACACCACGATCTACCACTCTGAAAATTAACAATTGAAAATTAACGACAAAAATAACGATTTGTGGATGGTGAGGTTTGGTATTTCGGATCATGCTTATTTTTTGGTAGCAATGTATATTTTTACTTATAAGAGGAACTTATCCCCGAAATATTAGCTTCAAATTCATTATAGTCGAGCTTTTATTGAAAAATTGGTCCGAATCTTGTGAGATGTTATGTGAATAAGATTGCACAAATCTTATCTCGTACTTATAAACACAAATTATACCACTAGCATTGGAAATGATTATTGATTTGGAAATTTTATTTGAAATTTTTGTTTTTATATATGAACTAATTTAAGTCATAATTTCTGATAAACCGCACCTAGAAACAAGAACAAAACCGCCTATCACATAAGATGATTCGGTGTACAATTTCTCATGGCTCAACAAATTTATTTATAGTCTCACAAACTTGACGATCACTCAAACGACTTTCCTAACAAAGATCAAACTCTAAATAGAACTCTAGAACCAAAACACTTGTTTCTCAAGATACCTCGACTTCCAAATATAGTCTTGGTTTATTATTTCCAACATCCTCCCTTAAACCAAGATCAGATTACTCCAAGCTTTCCACACACCGATCAAGCCTCACTTCAATTGAAACTTCTTTGAGAAAACATTCTCTACAATCTTTGTAACCGACAAACGGTTTACTCTTCAACACACTCCGTGATGCTCACGAACTCTTCAAAGTCTATTGGATTTCTTGAGAGAATACTTCAGACTCCCTAGACAAAGATGCAAACTTGCATATCCAGCCATCTTCCTATGATACCACAAAGATCATAGTAACGTTCCCTAACAAGCTAGAAACACAATCCTTTTTGTTGTGCTCTATCCACTTGCTAACCGAACAAGAAACCAACTAACCAAATCCTTTAGGTTTTTTTATTACCTACTTCACATGTTATCGACACAAGAGTCACAACCTCACTATTGTGATGTTTGCTACGACTGATATTTTCAGTTCACAAACCTTCTTCTCTAGATTGTCTCATAAACTAGATGTTTGAGCATTTAGTTTATGCATACATCACTTCGAGCATCCGGTTGAACTTGCTTGACCGTTACCACTGGCTTCACCCGAGTATTAAACTCCATTGATAGACATACATGCCTACTCAACACGAAACCAAACGATTAAGAACAGCCTCCTAGCCATTTTCAACACCTCGAATAACGACGAGCATCTGGTTGAACTTGCTACACTGTTACTCCCGGGTCGCAACTGGCTTTTAACTCTCTACCCGAGAGACATATCGATACTCATCGATCAAATCAGATGCGCCACGCAAACCGAAACCTATTCCATAGATTCTAACAGCTTCGAACAAGCTTCAACACCTGTCTTGATTGAGATTTGTCACACTTTTTTAGGTGTTCCACCCCGTCACAATCCTTCCGACAATTACATCACGAATCATGGATCGTTATAAGTTACACTTTTTCTTCCTTTTTTTTTTTTTTTTTTTTTTTTTTTTTTTTACGCTGGTTCTTACCTGATCTTAGGGTTGTGAAACCCTAAAGCCCCATAACCGAGCAACCACAACCTGCCGTACACCTTAGGCAAACACCAACTCCATTAACCATCATCGTCTTCCATCGGCATAACTCTTCTCGAGCTATCATCCACCGTTCATCATCATCTTTTTTAAACGACATCAAACAACACCATCAAAGATGTCACGAGACTTGACACGAGCTATCATAACTCCAAGGCTTTATCAACCATTCATATAAAGAAATCAAAGCAAATTCATAATATTTAAACACCACAAATTCAGAACATCTCTACGATTCAGCTCAAACTGAACTCCAATCAATCACAAGATAACCTAATTCTTTCTACAACTCGAACAAATTTCGCGAGAATCAAACCACTAACCACAGTCTTTGGATTTCCATCAAATTATGGATCACCAACAACTAACGATCAAACCACATCAAATCCTAACTTGAACCTCATCTGAATTCGATGATAGTAACGACTGCAAAGTTGTTCTTTCAATTTCAGCATCACGACTCAGGACGACAACAACATCTTGAGAGAAAAACCAAGTTTCCTTATTTATCTAAGCTTCCTTAAACAACAGCCGTAACTCCAACTCATCCAAATAGTTGTACCAATTGTTCACTGAACATCGGCCGATCCATGTTAGGCGTTACGTTAACCTAACCAGCAATCTAGCTTTCTTCCTTCCTCCGAAAAACAAAATATTTTTTAAACTCTCGAACCTTGGTGAAGACATACACCAACTCATCAGAATTTTTGCGCCACTTCTTTAACTTTTCTCTTAAACTTTAAAAACGTAAAACAAGAACTTCTCTTCTTTCTCCTTCTATGATGAGTCTAATGGTTGACCCACCACGCTAAAAATCTCACCATAAAAATTCCCCATTTCCTTATCAGAGAATCGTTTTTGCTGGTGTTTCCAAAGAATAATAACCTCTTGCCAAATTATTATTTTTTTTTAAAAAGAAAAAGAAAAAAGAGTAATGGAGATTAGAGATGTGCCGGCGTTGTATACGTGGGGTGGGATGGGGTGGGACAGTAGTCGTGGAACCCCCGTAGTTGGGCTGAAATAGCAGTTCCCTAATAAAATGAATAAAAGGGTTTAAAGTTTATGGTTTAGGGTCTTTCGAGAGTCTTCTGCATCAGATAGATTTTCTGCTGCCTCCCTCCACCTTCGAACTGCGGCAGCTCAACCCTGAATAACCTAGTATCACTATCACCTTCTGCTCAAGGTTAGTATTGCTATATGGAAAAATCTTATTTGTTCATCGTTCTGTTTGTTTTTCATCGATTATCACAATTTTCTCAACCGTTTTGCTTTATTTTAGGCTGCAGATCTAGCTTATTTGGGGAAGACTACCAATAGTTTGAGCTCATTTGGAAATTACTTTGTTTTCGAAGGTAATATCTCTTCCGGACGTGTGATGGTTTCTTTTCTTTTGAGATTTCAATGTTAATTTGTTTTAGTTACTGTTTAGATTCTGCATATGAATTTAGGTTTGCTTATTTTTGCTCTTTAGGGTTTCCACCTTTCTTAACTGTCGGTAAACAACAACATCAAGAGACTTATATGAACAAGTATGTATTGATGTTTGATTTAGGCTTATTAAAGATGAAATGGGTTTTATAGATAAGAAGGAATTTGGTAAGGTCTGCAAGACTGTAAATCCTAGTTCTTGTATTTGTTTACCTAATAAACATTAGTTTTGTGGGATGCCTAGGTTTAGCCCTTCAGGAATAAGGAGGTCAGAAATTCATAATTAGAGAAACCAGGGCACTCATTTATAGTCTAAAAATGTGGTCCGTTAGAATCTATGGCAAGTGTTGTGGTGTTTGTAGACTACTTACTGCTCCATAACTGCATAACTCAGGGAGTTTTGTTCTTTAGTTTTTTTAGTGTTTAAGTTTTACATTTCCAAACCCTATGTGTATTTGATATTTCGATGTATCAAATTTGCTGTATGACACCCTATTCTCGTTCTCTATTGTTATCAGGAATTTGCATTCCGTATCATTAATTGATTCATCGGAGTTTTGACATTCACATTTACAAAGCCATGACTTCAATGGAAATTGAGAAGGTTCCTTCAGAACCCAAATCTGCAATTGGATTTTTCCCATCAAAGCCCCAGTTTGAGCCGTTGAAGCCTCATGAAATGTCTGA
This sequence comes from Papaver armeniacum, assembly GCA_023531295.1. Classification (NCBI taxonomy): domain Eukaryota; kingdom Viridiplantae; phylum Streptophyta; class Magnoliopsida; order Ranunculales; family Papaveraceae; genus Papaver; species Papaver armeniacum. The sequence continues at coordinate 535,767 of JAJJWW010006846.1, forward strand.
AGGTAAAATCCAGTTTCGGAAGGTTGCTGTTCCTGCACATCGTTTTTCCCCACTTAAGAAAGCTTGGATGGATCTTTACACCCCAATCTATGAGCAGATGAAGGTTGATGTTCGTATGAACCTCAAAGCCCGTAAGGTTGAGCTAAAAACCAGATCAGATACACCTGATGTTAGCAACCTACAGAAATGTGCTGATTTTGTCCATGCTTTCATGCTTGGTTTTGAGGTGATAGATGCTATTGCCCTCTTACGTATGGATGAACTCTACGTAGATTCTTTCGAGATCAAGGATGTCAAGACACTAAGAGGTGAGCACCTTTCTCGTGCAATCGGTAGATTATCAGGTAAAGGAGGTAAAACTAGATTTGCTATTGAAAACTCTACAAGAACCCGGATTGTGGTGGCTGATACACGAATTCACATCCTTGGATCTTTTGCTAACATCAAGGTTGCTAGGGATGCTCTTTGTAGCCTTATCATGGGGTCTCCTGCTGGTAAGGTCTATTCGAAACTTAGAGCTGTGAGTGCCAGATTGGCAGAAAGGTTTTGATGTTTACATCCTATGTAATTTTCTTGGCTAGAAACTGTAATACTAAATTTTGTCTCATCATTTATTTTGTTTAGAATCTGTATCTGGATCCGATTGAATATGTAAACTTTCAAGCAGCAAGATGCTAGTCTTTTCTTTCAAGATCTGGTATTCCATTACTTTTTAAGTGTGCTGTTACACAAATTAGTATATTAGATGGTTTTGGTTTGCTTTGCTTGAGTATTTGTAGGTCTATCATTTTATGCTTGAAGAGGTCATTTGTTTGGTTTCTTTGTCTATAGGGCAGCTCATTACAATTCTGTTTTGCCATTGATATCATGAAGCAAACTTGTTGCAGATAAGCTAGTTTCTGATAGCTTAATACTTGAAAACGGCGGCACCTGCCTTGAGATGGAAGCTGATTACTCAAAATACAAACAATGGTTTCTTGGAGATTGACAAGGAAGTTCATTGGAAGTTCCTACGCCCAAGGGTGATTTGCATTCCATTGTTGCTTAATGGTTTCATTTTCATTAGTTTGTTGAGAATGGGTATCACATATTCGCAAGAGACTGGCATTATCAATTCGTCTAGCATTTGCTACTTTTCTTTTTCTTTGATTGGGGCCTACAGTGATTAATTTGGGCCTACACAAGATAAAAAAGAATAATTTGAAGTAAAATGGATAAAACCCTTATCCAATTATTTTACTAAATGGCAAAATTACCCTTGATTGATTAGTGCTAACTTGGGAGATTAAATGATGTTTAATCAAGTTAATCCTGAAATCAACTACCATTAATTCATCATCAAAACTTAAATTTTTTTTTTTCTTCAAAACTTGATCCAGAATTGGTTGATGTTAGTGCAGTTGTAAACTGATTCTGGGTTGAGTTTTTTCAAAGGATGAAGTACACCCAGAATCGGGTTTTTTCAATACCCAGATAAACCGATTATTGGAATCAGTATTTATATATGCCCACATAATCCGATTATACCTTACTTTTAGAAACAAATATTCATTACATAGTTTAGGAAATTAGCGCATTACATATTTAGGATTCAGTACGGATATTCTAGAATTTGACACATCAAATGTTCGTCAATGAACCTCCGAGCACGTCGGTAATTAGTCGTATATTCTTTGTGGTGAATGAACTTAGTTTCCCCATTACGAATTCTCCATAGCCCATTGAAACGTTCCAGCTGAAATTCAGTGAATTCTTAAATGTTAGTATGCGAACTTTTAACAATGACATAATTATCGGATTACTCACTTTTTCTCTAAGAGGAGCTTGTGGATGATGTTGGTACACCATATTTATAACTTTAACATCCTCTCGAATTGCACTTTTTATGTAGTTGAATCGAAATGCCAAGTCTCTTCATTTGCGGTTATTGGGATTCCCGGTACGCCCGTAAAAGAACTCTTTATCTCTCTTCCAAAACATTGAATAGATTTCATTCGGACGTTCACGGAACGTAATAGCAAACGATTTAACGAGTCACAAATCTTCATACGGTTCCCATTTCACGTCTACTTACGGATCTCACTCCATTTTCCAGGCTAAGTGTTTGATGTGGGAGTGGCTCAAAGAGGTTGTCTTTATATAGATAAAGACTCAATAACTATTTTTTATCAAATTCAATTCAAACAATCGGAGTTTACGTATTTCCACATAGTCCGATTATGTCCTTGCAAAATCATATAAAATGTGCCTCTCAATAATCGGATTTTAATATTGCACATGTAATCCGATTCTTGGCAAAAAAAGTTACAGAAGAACTGCCACTTTTCCTTACAAGAATCGGATTACATGTGATGCCAACATAGACCGATTATAAAGGTTGTCAAAATCTGCCTCTCAATAATCGTTTTTTAATATGTCACTTGTAATCCGATTGTTGTCAAAAAAAGATACAGGAACATCGTCACTTTTCCTCACAAGAATCGGATTACATGGGATGCCCACATAAACCGATTCTCAAACTCTGGATTTTTTTGTTTTGTCAGAATCAGACTTTAAAAGTATCCTTATAAACCGATTCTGAAAACTTAAAAACCTGGTGAACAAAATTTTCAGAATCGGTCTATGTGGTGCACCTCAAAACCCGATTCTGAAATTGCACCCATGAAGAATTGTCAGAATCAGATTTTATACAGGTAAATGTAAATCGATTGTGACAGAAAAAAAACTTCCAGAATCATGCATTTTTTGCACACACACATTGTAGTTGGTTCTTTTGTCCCGTCTTAGACAAACACAAACAATTTTCAAAAGAAACCAGATTCAGTCATTCATAGGAATATAACCAAACATAATTCGACAATAAGTTTTGACACCATAGTTATCCATAGTTAAAGACATAAGTTTGAAACCATTCATTCATCAACATCCCCACCACGACCACGACCATGTCCACGACCACTTCCACGACCACGACCACCTCGTCCTTGTTTAGCAGTTGGGGCGCTGCTCGATGCACCTTCAGAATACTTTTTTTGAGGCGACTCTCTTTCTCTTTTTCTTTGGCTCATCCTCCTCCACCGGTTCCCCAAACTTTGCACCCGCTTCTACATCTTCGAGACTGTTTAATTATTCAATCAGCTTTTCATTGGCCTTAACATTTTTCCCTCCCCTGATAGCTAGACGTGCTTGGGTTATCAAGTGCCCGACTCGTCTTCTCTGTTTCCATTTTAAACAACAAACATTAAAAAAATAATGCTAAAACAATTAACAAAACCGTAATTGAGAAATAATACGCACTAGGAATTCGAGAGTTGTATCTTTGTCTTGTATCCGGGGCCTCTCTATCACTCGTATCACTCGAGTATGCGAAATATTGAGGTACCACGGCATGTAACCCGGAATTGCCTCATCATCTGTTTTCAATCGACCATCCATACCATATCCGTTGAACCTTATGTCATCTCAATATTTACATGATGGCAAAGGGTCTTGAACAATCTCAATATCATTATCAATTGACTTGGTTTTCTTCTCATCGATTTGAAACTTCTTGTGCTCCTATGGGATTTTTTGTATGTATCCGCATTGTCTTGCGACTCTCGTCGGGTTGTACATTACATATCCTCTTGGGTGAAACAACGTCCCAAAATAATGAGATTGCTCTTCGCACCCAACCATCTTTCCCTTTCCTTTGGCAAAACCCCCCTTGTAAGGGTCAAAGACAACATCTTTCGTCGTCAAGTTGTCCAACTGGCGTCGCAACTTCAGATGAACCGCATCTTGGGACTTTTCCTTACTCTTGTAGATGTACATGTCTCCATAAAAGTTACTGTCCCATTCCTTGTTTTCAAAATCCCTTGCAGCAAATATTGGGAAGTGCAAATATATCCACGCCTGCAGAAAAGTTATATTGCCTCCGATTTGGTTCTTGTCAGCCCTGGAAGCTTTTCTCAACTCGTTCAACGAGTGTGCGAGGATGGCAGTGCCCCAAGAGTATTTGTGAATCTTGTTAAATGGTTGCAACAGCTGAATAAAGTTGGCGTTCACACGAGCACCGGAAACGTCGGGAAAGATAACAGATCCTAGGACGTAGAGGACATACGCATTGGTTGTGGCGAAGATACGTTCCTTGGTCACCTCTTTTCCCTCATCACGAAGTTTCTTTGTTCCACTGAAGAGGTCCCTCAACTTCGAGAGATGGAATATCCTCTGCTTATATTTTCCTACTAGCATCTATGACTTGGTCATCTCCTTATCCTATTGGAAAACTTCCTTGGTGAACGCGTAAATCTTGTCCCACTCAAGCTCTTGCGCATACTCTTTGTGTTTCACGACTTTACCATATATGCTTATCCCGGTAATGAACTTTGCATCATTTGGAGTTATCGTCATTTCGCCAAACAGCAGATGCAAAGTATCCGTTTCCCCATAATATCTCTCGGCAAAGGCGGAACAAAGAGGTTTGTCGTAACCGAGATCCAAATTCTCGACCGCAGGCAACAACCCGTAGATTTGACTAGATCGATTACTTCATTAACTTCTCCAATGGTTGATTCTATTCCTTGCAGTGCCAATTCCTCATCATACTCACTGACGTCCCTGGCTTCATACGATGAACGACATCCCTGTGATCCTATAAAACAAAATAAATCCGATGGGCAATAATCAAAACACTACACGGATAATAAGTTTTATATTACATAGCATAAGGTTTGGGTAGTTACTATGGTATAACAGACGACCGCGACCCAACTCTCTTTGCACCCCCATAACACCCGTCCTCCATCACCCGGTAACCCGTAAACACGATCATTATCGCCGCGAGGAAACATCTTCTCCGGTTCGGGAATGTGGTCCCCTTTTTTCTTCTTTGAACTATCTTTCTTACCTATGTCTTACCTTGTTCTTGAGCGTCTCCTCATTGGACTTGTTGTTAAACTTCTCCTCCTTGGACTTGTTCTTGCACTTCTACTCCTTGGACTTGTTGATAAGATTCTTAATTGTTGTTGTAGTAATAAGGATTCGAACTCTAAGACTTGTGAAGATTAAATTTAAATATTTAATGAAAATAATAAATATAAACAAGAGTTACTGGGACTAGGATTCCACCGAATTCATATCATAAGGCTCAATTATTTATTCTCAACAATTAACGCTCAATAAAAAAAGTATATGGACTCTTATTTTGCCAAAGTAGATTCTCAAAATAGTAGTTATAAATCGTAAGCATGGGACATCAAACATCTAAGCAAGCAATGACCCATCAAATAAAATAATAACTAATTAATTCAAATCATAATTCTATTTTAATTAGTGCAAAAGTCATATAAAAAATAAATTCACCCATGTATGAAATTAGGTTTCCTCCGTCTACCCAGTTCAGGGGTTTAGCTCCACATGGTGAAAACACGCTCAAAAAGATAATTCATAGCTCAAATGGTGTTTTTATTGGAGAAATAGGATAAACAGAGATTCGCAACTTTTGTTCAGTGTTACAAAACACACTGTTACAATATATGTTGTTAACTGAAGATATACGTTGCAAACAGACCATTACAAACTGTGAAGGTATAAGACGCTCTAAACGACGTTAGTGACAAGACTAAGTTCTTGACTTCTTCTTCTTCATGCAAAGAGAAGAGAAAAAAATCGCTTCTCAGCCTTCCTATTCCTCTCCGTCGCTTCCCCAATCACTCAATACCTCTCTCTGAATCCCAAGCAGCCTTTATATCCACCACAACATCAAGAAATCCTTGACAATAACTCCCATGATCCTTTAACAACCATGGGAATAATTTTCCTTTTATTTCTGTTCTTTCCATTCTCATGTGTTCGCTGCAGTTGAATCTCTTCCCACATACTTATTTCACGGTCCAAACACGTTGTGTTCTCGTCCTGGATTGATTCAAACTCGTGTTTGTCCAAATGACAACTTCAGTAAACACGAGAAAATATGTGATTACCCGAGATATTTTCTTCTCTGTTTTGCACCTCCACACGTCTTTGGATTGTCAAGATCATTTCTCAATCGATAGAAAATAATCCGGAGAATAATATCCGCTCTTCAACTGAACGTATCTTCCAACCATAAAATTGAAATCCCGAGTATAACTCTCTGTCTGTGCAACCAAGAATCGACGAATATCTTCCCTTATTTATGTGAATAACTCTCTTACCAAATCTGTTTTGGTGCAATAACTCGATATCTATCCAAATCAATGAGAAAATCTGACAATATTTCTTCAAATTTATGAACAAAAAATCACGCAGGAGAATAACTACTTTCCCGCCAAAATCTGCAATTCAAACAAAGAAGGTGAAGTGCCCCTTATCCTGTGGTGGGGGTGCCGATAGCAGGTTGGTGCCCCTTAGTAATTGGGGGTGCCCCTTAAACAATAGTGAGAGTCCGAATAACATGTTCCTCCGGGTTCCTTTCGAACCGAATTCTCCACAAGAGCTTATTTCCTAGAAAACACTTAAAACAAGTTTATTAGAGAAATAATGAGTCCTAGCTAATGTATTTATGGGTTAAAATACGTCGCACTTTCGTGCTTATCACTTGTTCTTGAACTTCTCCTATCTCTCCATCACCTTCATCCTCACTTTCTTCTCCATCATCCTCATCCTCACTTTCTTCTCCATCACCTTCCTTTCCACCACTTTCTTCTCCATCACCTTCCTGCCACCACTTTCTTCTTCATTGATCTCCTTGCCACCACTTTCTTCTTCATTAACTTCCTCCTCACCACTTTCTTCTTCAGCAACTTCCCTATCACCACCTCCGTCTTCAGTAGGTGTACCAGAATCATATTTTTCTTGTGCTGGTTGCCCCGGTGGTGGGTTATTGATATGGATCGCTTTGGCTTTACTCCCCGAGCCCCTTCGGTGGGAAGCATTTAAATTTTGGCCACCCTCTCGACGAGGTCTCAAACTCTGAGGAGAATCCAAATCATTTTTCCTCTTATATTTCTTTTCGGCTTGACGTTGTTGCTTGCCCTTGTTTGGCCTGTAAAATACGGAGATAAGCGACAAACAACAATGGAATTAAATGCATATTTTTGAATTCAAGGTATACAATCGGTTTACTCGATATACATATAAAGACCGATTCCTAACATAGCACATCTACAATCGGTTTATATAAGTGTTAATGTAATCCGATTCTAACAAGAAAAAATTACAGAAACATTGGGCATTCTTTCTTACAACAATCGGTTTACTCGATACTGTTATAAAACCCGATTGTAACATTACACATCAACAATCGGTTTTTATATATTTAAATGAAATCCGATTATGTCTAAGTAGTGGCTATACAATCGGACTATGTTGACACACATGTAATCCGATTCTAACGAATTTTTTTTACAGGAAAACGGTTATCCCTACAGTTACATAATCGGATTATGTGGGTATTAACATTGACCGATTATTGTTCAAATTTCTCAAACCAGAAAACACATGCAGGGCAATCGGTCTTTGTGGGCATGAACAATAACCGATTCCTAATACAATCGGTTCACAAATACTTGAACATCGTCCGATTCTGGTAAACCCAGAAAATTTTGATTTCAAAATTTCTAATTTTTGAGCGATTGCATGTTACTAAAACCTAGTTTAGAGGATTGGGTTGATATAAAAGTACGAGAGTTGAGTAAAATGGAAGCATCAACATTCACACAAATGGAGTGGTAAGAACAAACGCAGAACCTGCAATATGAGAGTTGGGTAAAATGGAAGAATCAACATTCATATGGAAGCTGTGAGTACGATTATCAGAGGTAGGCAAAAATTGAGCATGGTGGGGTTGTTGTCGAACTGCCGTAATAGTATTCGGAACTGCAGGGGTAGTAGTCTGAACATTCGAAGTAACTTGCCAACTAATCTCACGTGTCAAGGAAGGTAACTTCGCTTGGTCCAACTTTACCAAATTCAGATCCGTCGGGTTTCACTCCACTTGTAGGCTGCAGTAACAGTAAAAACACCGAAAATTTCAACCCTAAAAAAAGGCTGTTTCTGGTTGGGTCCTCTCCCCCATCCACTAACCCTAAAACCCGTCTCTCCTTCTTTCATTGGATTGGATAACCGGTTCTTTTGGTTGGGTCCTTATTTCTTCAGGTATTTTCAGATTTATTATTTTCATTGTCGAATGAACGAATTCTTCTTCTTTCTCTTATGCATCGTGAGTTCTTCTAATTCTAGGGTTTCGATTCGAATTAGGGTTTCGACAAAGTATAACCCGTTGTATATTTAATACAAATGGTTTGCTGTAAAGACAACTTATAGGAATTTCTATCGTCATTACTTTTCGATAAGGGGTTACCTCATAGTAGCTGAAAACAGAGTTTAACATTGTTTGTTTGGTAAACAATTCTGATCGATTCTTTCTGGATGAATTGAATCAAAAAATCGAGGGTTAAGAGATACATTCTCTTGGGTGGTTGTTTATTTCGAACCAATTTGTAGAATTTTGTCGAACAAATTTGAATTTTTTTTTTTTTAGGGGATTTGTTTGAGGGAAATACTTAGGATGGAGAGTGCAGTGAGTGGAGAGGAGGATGATTTCGTCAAGGAAAAAACGTCAGTAGCTGAGACCACAATAAAATTAGAGGAGGATACTTTAATGGAAGAAACTTCGATAACGGAGACCATGGTAAGCATAGAGGAGGGTGATACTGTGTCATTAGCTGAGACCACGGTAAGGGTAGAGGAGGCGTCATTAGCTGAAACCGTAGTAATTGTAGACGAGGCTGATACCGTCAAGGAAAAAACTTCAATGGCGGAGACCCCGGTAAGTGTGGAGGGGGCTGATACTGGCAAGGAAAAAACGTCTTCAGCTGAGAAGATAATAAGTTCGGAGGAAGATGATAATGTGAAGGAAAAGACGCCATTAGCGGAGACTGCAGTAAGCATGGAGGAGGAGGAGGAGGAGGAGAATACTGTGAAGGAAAAAACTCCACTGGAGGAGACTGGGGCAGACAAAACTTCATTAGTGGATGGCAGTTCTTCAAATAACTCAGCTGGGGAAGGCTTTGAGTCATCAAATCCTACTAATGATACACGAATATATTCTTCTGAGGTAATTTTAAGCATCCTGCCTGGTTGATTTTTTTTTTTTTTGAAAAGGAATTTAATTTACAATTATGTTCAAACCCAAAGTTCTAGAAGGTAGAATGATCAATACCTTTGGACCAGCAAAGGTTAAAAATTTGAACTTAGTTTTATGCTAGTAGATGGATAGTTTCGGAAGTCAAGTTATATGGTGTTCAGTTGTTCATAGTCAAGGATGGTATAGTTCGTTTTCAATATTTAGAGTCCTTTCCGTTGTTGGAATTTGAGTAACTTACGACGGTATAATTTGACTTCTGAGTCTGTTCTTAATGGAGCTAAGAATAATCTACAACAATATATGTGGCTAGGGACTGACTATTAGGTAGAATGTCTCGTCCATCAGGATTGACGACACTGGAGCTTGTTCTCATCTGGTTTTGTCTTTTTTACTGGTACGTGTTGATAGGACTTGAAGGTGGCTGCGAAACCAGTTGATAATCCACAGCAAGATACCACCATTGCAGCGCAAGTCTCAGAGGTCTGGGTTGACTTGGCTCAATGTTTTAAAACCGATAAGGTATACTTATAACTTCTAAGTTTCCAAAAAAGAGTGTTTTGCTTGCAAAAACATATAGAATCTTATTATTGGTTAAAAATGTAGGTATTTGACTCACGAGAAGCAGTAATTCAATGGTGCCAAGAGGTTGGGAGAAAAAACAATACAGTTCTTGTGATTACGAAGTCCAATAGTAAACCAGCGGGAAAGGGTTCCATAGTTGAGCTTGGATGCGAAAGAGGTGGTGTTTACAAGAACCATAAGAGAAAGGACTACAAACCGAAGACTGGACTCAAACGGAAAAGGGCTCCTAATACCAAAAAGTGTGGTTGTCCTTTTAGCTTGAGAAGTCTATGTATGGCTGGAAATAAATGGAATATAAAGGTAAGGTGTGGAAGACATAATCATGAGGTTGAAAATGCACTGACAGAACATGCACTTATAAAGCGTTTGAAAGAAGATGAAGAGCAACTATTGGCTCGGTTAACCACAAGTGGTCTCCGTCCTCAACAGGTACTTAAGGTACTGAAAGAGAGGAACAAAGAAAATCACTCGACCATTAGAACCATATATAATGCGAGGGCAAAATTAAGAATGCTTGAGATGGAGGGAAAGTCAGTGATGCAACAGATATTAAAGCTGTCAACCCAATTTCATTACATGGAATGGCACAGGAAGGATGAAGAGACAGATGAGTTAAAGGATATAGTGTGGTCTCATCCAGAGTCGACGTTGTTGGCAAAATGTTTCCCTTCAGTTCTAATGGTTGATTACATGTGCAAGACCAATAGGTTTAAGATGCCATTTTTTAACGTACTTGGGGTCACTTCTACAGGAATTTCTTTCGTAGTTGCATACGTGTTTATGGAAGAGGAGACGGAGGAACACTTAAGTTGGGTGTTAACGCAACTGAAATCATTATTTCTGCCGGATAATTTGCCTTCTATATTTGTAACTTTTGGGGATCCTCTGTTGGTAAATGCAATTGGTGCTGTATTCCCAGAAGCAAGTAGGTTGGTATGCACATCTCACATAGAACAAAATATTGTGATCAATTGCAAAAATGCATTTGAAGATGACAACACGTGGAATGAATTCTACCGTGATTGGGAGCACGTTTGGAAAGCAAAGTCTGAGGAAGATTATGTGGATACATATGCACAGTTTGTAAAAACGTGGAAAACGAGGGCCCCTGCATGTGTTGCCGACCTGTGTGATACATGGTTAGAGCATAAGGAGAGCTTTTGTTTGGCCTGGACACAAAATATCAAGCACTTTGGTAACACTGTAATTAATAGGGTTGAAACTGAGCATAGTCCACTGAAAAAGTCTATGGAGTCTTCTGCTGGTAGTTTCTTTACTTGTTGGGAAGCAATGCACAACTTGATAAATAACCAGATTGCTCAGATTAAGTCCTCCTTTGAGAAGAGCTTGACTTCAGTCAGACATGAACATCAGATACCTGCTTTCCAGGTGTTGAGAAACCATGTTTCTCAATATGCGTTGGATCTTATATTACTGGAATTCACCCGATCAGAAGATTCTGGCATAGATGCTGCTGCTTGCAAATGCTCATTTCGCTCTACGCATGGACTTCCATGTGCGCACGAGTTAGTAAAGTACACCCAAGAGGGCAGGCCTATCCCTCTTTCGCAGATTGACCAACATTGGAAACAACTTTCGGTAGTACCTGTACTAGAGAATAGTGTTGGTTTTGATTGCCTAGCAGAAGTGCATCTCCTCCGACAAAGATGGATAGCTGCATCTGAACCCGACCGACGCTTACTGGTTGAAAAGATGAATGAAATTGCAAACGCCGCTTTGTCTTAGCAACACGGTAATGGCTTAAAGAGTTTATTATATGAACAGTATGTTGCTTTTATTTGTACAATAGTCATTGAAGTAGCTGTAAGTGTCAACCTCAAAATAGGTTTCTGTGGGCAATTGTTTGGATTCTGCCACCTGAATGCTTATCTTCTGGTCTTTCTGGACTAGTTTCTTGAGACACTCTGTCGACATAATGGTGGTAGACTATCCCTAAAGCTAGTCTTTGTCGGAATACAAACTTCCAAATAGTTAAGTCATTAACTAATTTACTGGTTTTATATCTCCGTCTCTAGCTTCTTCTCTTCTTTTTCTCTTTAGTTTCGTGTTGCTCTAGCATTTGTAGTTGAATTTTTTAATCCAATTTTGTTGGCACTCGCATCAGATTGGTTGGTTTGGATTGAGTCGATATACACTGGCCCTTTTACTTTATGATAAATTGCATGATGGTAAAACCTAAAATCTCGATTTTCAGTAATGCATAAATTACCTGAGAGAGTTTTTCATGTTGCAAGTTCATTTTCAGTAATGCAGTTGAATTTTCTTTATTTCTTTCAGCACGTGATTGAACAGAATATCTCCATTCGACCATAGAGTAGCTCAAATTAGCATGTGATGGATATAACTCATACATGCACTTTATCTCCATTGACGTACTGGCCAAATAGTGGTGACTACAATCATTAGGAGTATTAATGAATAAGGATAAGTATAAGAGAATACATTGCCTTTGAGTTTTCGATGGGTCTCTGATTAAAGGAGGTAATGTTACTCTCTGTAAACCATGTTGCGAAGTCGCTAATGTATTGTGTAAACCTTTCACAGAGCAAAAAGGAGGTAAGAAAAGAGGGCTTTGGCTTTGCTTAGAAAGGCAGGTCAAAATCTGACTATCAAATCCCTTAGTAATTGTCTGGTCGACTCAAATTCTGACCTTTTACCATTACCATGTATCATGCCATCCTTCTCTCAAAATTAGTGATTCACTCCAACTGTTTTTATTTTCTGCTGTTTTTTACTTGAGATCAGACGCACTATAGTTGTCATAGGTTAGTGTTGTGAACTCAAAATTATTGCTGGTTCATGATTCCTTTGGTTAGTATTCCAAACAGTAAAGGAACAACAAATCTGTTTGGTAACAACTCTTTTCAATCAAGTGATATGAGCTTGACAAAAGGCTCTTCCGTTTATCCCAATAAACTCCTTTGTCAGGTCCTTATATTAATCTTATCAACAACTATCAAAGTAATTGTTAAGATTTTGCAATCAATACTTTGAATCACCAAGAATTGTATTGATGCCGATCTACTCAACTAATCAATCCAATCTATCACAAAGATAAACCGATTATAGTTGGATCCTTTTCCAGCCGAAACAAGTATTTTGCACACCAAAGATTACGAACCCAAATTAGAAATCTTCTTCGTCATCAAATCCTCTTAGATCTTCAATAAACACCTGCACACAATCAACTTGAATCTCTTGTGATCAACCACACACAGAACGGAGTCTGTTAACAATGGATTATCACAAGACGTCTTGAGATCTACAAACACTTTAAAGATCCCCGTCGAAACTTCGATTTAGTTTGAGTGAATCTTATATCAGAAGAGAAGATTCTCAAGCATAAACAAACTAGGTGCAATCAAAGTTCAACAACCGTTAGTCAATCAAATCAATCGAAAACTAATAATAAACAACAATTATCTAGTTTCCCACCAACGGTACTAATAGAGCTTCTCAATCCCATAGAATTCTTTAAACCGAGAGGCCGTAAGAGATTTTGCCTAATTAGGTTACTTTCCTCTACGAATAGGCGGCTCCACCAGTAGCAACACAACTAGGTAGTTTTGCTGGCTCTGAGGATTAGTTTGCTTGAAATGCAAACTTCAATATTTATAGACTAAGGAAGTTTGGACACCAAGGAATTTCCAAAACCGAAAATATTCTCAAGATATGCAATATATTTCCAAATTCGGTTTCCATAATTTCTGGAAATGCTTTATCCAAATATTGACCGAAATCTCAGTAGAAAATCTCCAATTAGTAAATGCACATTACCAATTTTTATTTTCTAAAGATATGCGTTTTAATTGCTGGATATTAAAAGCATATAAAACTAAAAACCTTAATTAAAAGATTCTCAATTTATTTCGATCCGGGATTCTCCTTTAGCTATTAAGGAATATCTTTGAACAATAAAAGATAAGAGTTACTGCACATGTTCAAAGTATGTCGACATCTTTACTTTGTAAGTCCTTTTTCATACTTACAATCTTGGAACCGATTTTCCACACTTCCAAACAAGTTTAGAATTGGTTCATCCGACTTCCAAGAACTATGTGATTGATTATCCTATCAAATCACCAAACATGGGTTTCACGGTTCTACCAAAACAAGTTTCGGTTCTACCTCCATGTGGGTACTAGAATTAGTCACGCTAGTTACCAAAAGTTGGTTGACTAGGTACTAGGATCGGTTCCCACATATATATGGTATCTAACTTATATTTGGTGCACATGTCCATAGGATCGGTTCCCAATAACTAAAAACGTGTTGCACATGTTCATAGGATCGATTCCCAATAACTAGAAACTTGCTGCACCTCTTACAAGGATCGATTCCCCTTTTGTGATCGGTTGCACCTCTTACTAGGATCGGTTCCCTAATGACTAGAGTTGGTCATACCAATTACAACAAATCGATCATACCATCTCAGGTGATTACTTAAGATCGGTTTCACTAATAAAAGTCATACAAATACAAAAGTCAGACCTTGTGAATAGTTTTACCAAGATACATAAACAAGTTATGAGCGGTTATACTAAACACACATATTGGTAGTTAAAAATATATGCAATGAATAACAATACCAATAAGCCTAGCGACTTCCCTTTCGATTCACAAAACAAGTTTATGAATCTACTTCCTTTAAACGAATGTAAAACATTGTTTCCTAGGATGAAATCTTCACCTCATACCCTTTACATAATCACAATAGCATTCAAACGATCATGTCTATGTCTTATATACGAAGTTCAAAAGATAAGAGTTATACTTCGTATTGTATTCCTTAATACTACATCTAACTAGAGTATAATCATTCACAGCTTCGCAATTATGTTTTCAGTATGCACGACTTGAAAGATACGTTAGGGAACGAAAAAATTCAAGTCAAATATTACTAACCTCAAGTGGAAGGATGATGTCGTCGTTGTAGCTCCTTACTTCGTCACATTCTTCAAGTCTTCACTAATACTTGTAATGTCTCATATCTTAATACTTTCAAGCTAACTTATACGAAGTTGACTCTAGTAAATAATCAAGCGACTCTTTAAATGAGTTTTGGTTCACTAAAATATGACAACCAAACTTGACATACCAACGCTTGGTGGGTTCAACCGAGCTATGCTCTATCAATCTCCTCCTTTGTCAATTTTAGTGACAAAACTTACATCATATGGATAAACAAATTACAAGAATTCATTATACATACGCTTGATTCCCAAATTCAACAACACAATAACCTGTATACATTCAATCCATAAATGCCGCTGTTGACATTATAATAACAAAGCTAATACTCCCTCTAAAGGTAAGATAGGTAGATTTTCAATCCGCACCTCTTTGTTATTCCCTTATCAATATGATATGCTACTCCCCCTTAGTCTATGCTTTACTCTTTCGTTAGATATAACGTTTAAGCACCATTGTCCTTTCCCTTAGTAATACAAATCAATACCAAATTAATATCAATATCACTTGTTTACTCCATATATTTCTCCCCCGTTTTTTCACAAAATGACAAAGGTACGAGCAAATAAAAGAAAAAACCGAAAGGATCTTACAAATCTCAAAAGACTTGCAACCTATAAGAGTTAAGCACGAGGGTTCCACACACCATTTTTGATAACCAATATCAAAACCGAAACTACAAAGTAATTTTGTTTTGATATGTTACCAAGGAAACAATTGCCCGAAGCAATTTTCCCTAATAGTTTAGCAAACCAAAAATCGACTAAGCACCTTAGTTCCTTTGCTAAATCGATTGCACAAATACAATCGCTTGTTCGATAAGAGCAAAATAAAGATCAGAATTGACTCTATTTTTCTCACCACGTTCTAATTATCCATATGATAACTTAGACCTTTTACTTTTAAACAAGACAAGTATTAGGTTAGTTAACTAGCATTTCTTGTTAAGGCATTCGATTAGACTTGAATATCCGAAACCTCCACTTTGATAAGTCTAACTAAGATCAGAATTAACTTAGTTTCTCTTATCCGGAATCGAATTGGACTAAGCAATTCATCCCGAAAACCTTTTCTTTTGTTAAGACATAAACAATTCATACAAACCAAATAAATCAACTTGCATAATTATTTACCTCAATCGGAAGCAATTGAAAAAACATAGACATTAAAACACCGCAATTGCACCGAAAATTTTGTAAGCCTAAACGATTGATACCAAACAATAAAGCAAGATAACAATAGTTTTTCTTAACCGGAAACAATTGAATCACACACACATCCATACACAAATAATGGAATAAATAGCAATTGTACCGAAATTTTGTTAAGCAAAAGCAATAAATATATGCAATAAAATCAGGCTTTTCTTAAACAGGAAAACGATTAACTAACAAAGTCGTTATCTCAAGTTGCGCATCCTCTTCTCCATTAATGTTTGCATCTTCCCAGGGAGAATTGATATCAAAATATCACTATGTTGTCATCCTCTTGCAAGACAAAAGAACAACAACAACCAACCTTTCCAGAGAAAGGTTGAAAACCGGTTTTAACTTATGCAATGCAAAAGTTGAAAACCCGAAACACATATGCTTTTATGCTAAACCAAACGATTCAACATATTGTGACTTTTTCACATATTGTTTCAATCAGAACCCCTCATGATCCTTTGATAAATCCTACCAACATGGGCCAGAACTCAATCCCGCTAAATCAAAAAGTCACCCAAACCATAAGGGTTCACATCATATGAGATCGAATATTAAGGTCATGAAAACCGAAATCAAACATCCCATAAACATACATAGCAATAAGATAAAGCATTGAACCACAGGCTATGTAAACGAAAACTATCATACGAAAAATTATAAATCAATAATTTTATTCATAATAAGATAGTTTTATTCATAATAGACTTTATTGAAATAATCAAAAACTAATGTCTATTTTTCAACATATTTTTTCAAAGATCATCTTCAATTTCCTCAAATTTTTCAGGATCTTCATCAACATCATCTCGACTGATATATCGGATTCTGCACATAGTACCTTGATTATGTTCACAGGCTAAAGCATTAACCATTCGATTAATATTTCGAGCATACTCCCTATTACCGATTCCAAGTTTAATCAGCTTTCTTTGGTTACGGATAACAGTTCTTAGTAGTGTTGCCTGTCTATGATGAGTTTCAATAGTACTGAGGAGGACTTGTCGTAGATTGATAATATCAATCTTAGCATCCAAACTGTTTTGGACAAGGAGATGAGTCACATCTTCCTTTTTATTTTCTATATTTTCACAACCAGATTTCTTGAAGGTATCATCAAGATGAACAGTTTCATTAGAAGTCATTCCACTCAAGGCTTTCAGAAGTTTTGCTTGAGATCTGGTTTGAGAATACATCCTTTAGTATAAGTTCTCAGAAACGTTGAGTACATATACTTGAAATACCTTTAACACATACCAAACATAGATATCATCCTTAAATAAATAATTCTGACAAGATTTGAAAGGATTTTCGCATCATATGTGTTCCTGATTCACAACTTTCTTCGAAAAGAAATTATCTTTTAGATCAGTTACAAGAGATACTTTTAGATAGGAAACTTATCCTGTTTTACACAAGTTGTTTGCAAGGCAACTTTTCTACACATGGAGACAGATTATGCATCTTCAGGTAGATTGTGTAAACTCTCTATGTTGAATAAGAGATTATTGACAGGATACAGATTGCCCAGATATGTGTGATTCCTTACATCAGTAGATTGGGAATTGTAAGGATGCACATTCCAACGCGATTAAGCGTTGAGGTGAGGATCTTCCTCACCAAATACCTTTTGAGGAATTTCTTCCTTCTTTCTTCTAGGGACATTATCTTGTTCCCTTGAGTGGGTTTTAAATCCATCCTCTTCATTAGGAATATTGCGAGATGCTATATCCTTGATTACATATTGTGCCCAGGATGGTATGTTCCTTGAACTTGAACCCGTGTGGTCTAGATCTGCCATTCGAAAAATTGCTGATGTCTTTAGTTCAAGACATTCTATATGTCCTCTTAAGGTATCCATTCCTCTTTGGAAATATTTTTCTAAACATTTGTATAGATATACCTTTCGACATGTCTATGTAAGAAGATGTTCAATAAGGATCTTATTCCTTATTTGTGAATGCTCCAACGATTGAGCAAGAATTTCACACTCTGTAGTCTGTTGATGAACTTCGTTGCATAGAGCCATTTTTGTTCCTCATAATCTATCAGATTATTTTGAAGACTGAGTATTTCTCGCTTTCCTTCACAAATTCTTACATTCATTTGAACGATGCTAGGACATCATCTAGGCTGTCAATGGTTTTTCCCTTTTCTGAATAGTTTTCAACATGTTTGAAAAATCTTTCCAACACTTTTCGAAATTCAGAACTTGGACAGAGTAGTGAATTTAATCTCTTTTCTCAGTTGGAAACAAAAGATTTTTCACTAGAGATTGGACTCGGATCCAAAACATGTTTCTTGAGTTTCAGATTCATTCTTTTCTGATCAGGAACCTGATTCGCAATCAAGTTATTAGTCATAGACTTTTTCTCTGATTTTCGAAAATACTTACGAGACCAATTTCCATTGACCTTCTCTGAGATCTTATTCTCATAATCTTGACATACGTTAACTGAGTTCTTCATAAGTTTAGCTTTGCTTTTCTTATTTTGACTCATTTCCTATAGGTTGGATCGCACCAAACACAGATTGTTAGATCTTTTCGTGTTTGCCTGCTCTGATACGAATTGAAAAGACGAGGGTACCCAAATATACCTCAATCTAAAACTTTTTCACCTATAAGTCCTTTCTCCGAAAGTGATTGTCTATGGACCGAGTCGAGACAATACAACTAATCGGTTCATAC
The DNA here is from genome assembly GCA_023531295.1 of Papaver armeniacum. Classification (NCBI taxonomy): domain Eukaryota; kingdom Viridiplantae; phylum Streptophyta; class Magnoliopsida; order Ranunculales; family Papaveraceae; genus Papaver; species Papaver armeniacum. Next base: position 554,344 of record JAJJWW010006846.1, read on the forward strand.
TTCGTGTGATCGTCTATGGATACGAGATCGAGACAATACGACAACAAGATAACTTGTGTGATTGACTATGGATTCAAGATCGAGACAATACAACAACGAAGTATGTTTACTTGATAAAATCTTCGGACTTAACCAAACACAATAAGATTGCTATCAAGTAAATAGGAATTAACATTTGTGTAATTTACTTTAAATTATAGTAACAATAATTATAATTGCGGAACATAAAAGTAAATGACACAACAAGATTTTATTAAAGAGGAAACCGCAAATGCAGAAAAACCTCGGGACCTTGTCCAGAATTGAATACTCTCAGGATTAAACCGCTATACAAAATCTAAACCAACTTCTTATAGTTGAGACCAAGCAACTAAACCTATAGTTCACCTAGTTCCGTCTGTCTCCCTGCGCATCCAACTTGCAATAAGTCACGCACTTGGAACAATTCCTTTGGTTCGTATTCCAGAGCAACAAATCTGTTCGGTAACAACTCTTTTCAATCAAGTGATATGAGTTTGACAAAAGGCTCTTTCGTTTATCCCAATAAACTCCTTTGTCAGGTCCTTACATCTATCTTATCAACAACTACCAAAGTAATTGTTAAGATTTTGCAATCAATACTTTTAATCACCAAGAATTGTGCCGATCTACTCAACTAATCAATCCAATCTATCACAAAGATAAACCGATTATAGTTGGATCCTTTTGCAGCCGAAACAAGTATTTTGCACACCAAAGATTACGAACCCAAATCAGAAATCTTCTTCGTCATCAAATCTTCTTAGATCTTCAATAAACACCTGCACACAATTAACTTGAATCTCTTGTGATCAATCACACACATAACGGAGTCTGTTAACAATGGATTATCATGAGACGTCTTTAGATCTACAAATAGTCTAAAGATCCCCGTCGAAACTTCGATCTAGTTTGAGTGAATCTTATATCAGAAGAAAATATTCTCAAGCATAAACAAACTAGGTGCTATCAAAGTTCAACAACCGTTAGTCAATCAAATCAATCGAAAACTAATAATAAACTGCAATTATCTAGTTTCCAACCAACGGTACTAATAGAGCTTCTCAATCCCAAAGAATTCTTTAAACCGAGTGGCCGTAAGAGATTTCACCTAATTAGGTTACTTTCCTTTCTGATTAGGCGGCTCCACCAGTAACAACATAACTAGGTAGTTTTGCAGGCTCTGAGGATTAGTCTGCTTAAAATGCAAACTTCAATATTTATAGACCAAGGAAGTTTGGACACCAAGGAATTTCCAAAACCGAAAATATTCTAAAGATATGCAATATATTTCCAAATTCGGTTTTCATAATTTCTGGAAATGCTTGGTCCAAATATTGACCGAAATCTCAGTAGAAAATCTCCAATTAGTAAATGCACATTACCAATTTTTATTTTCTAAAGATATGCGTTTTAATTGCTGGAAATTAAAAGCATATATAACTAAACCTTAATTAAAAGATTCTCAATTTATTTCGATCCGGGATTCTCCTTTAGGTATTAAGGAATATCTTTGAACAATAAAAGATAAGAGTTACTGCACATGTTCAAAGTATGTCGACATCTTTACTTTGTAAGTCCTTTTTCATACTTACAATCTTGGAACCGATTTGCCACACTTCCAAACAAGTTTAGAATTGGTTCATCTGACTTCCAAGAACTACGTTATTGATTATCCTATCAAATGACCAAACATGGGTTTCACGGTTCTACCAAAACAAGTTTCGGTTCTACCTCCATGTGGGTACTAGAATTAGTCACGCTAGTTACCAAAAGTTGGTTGACTAGGTACTAGGATCGGTTCCCACATATATATGGTATCTAACTTGTATTGGGTGCACATGTCCATAGGATCGGTTCCCAATAACTAAAAACGTGTTGCACATGTTCATAGGATCGGTTCCCAATAACTAGAAACTTGCTGCACCTCTTACAAGGATCGATTCCCCTTTTGTGATCGGTTGCACCTCTTACTAGGATCGGTTCCCCAATGACGAGAGTTGGTCATACCAATTACAACAAATCGATCATACCATCTCAGGTGATTACTTAAGATCGGTTTCACTAATAAAAGTCATACCAATACAAAAGTCAGGCTTTGTGAATAGTTTTACCAAGATACATAAACAAGTTATGAGAGGTTATACTAAACACACATATTGGTAGTTCAAAAGATATGCAATGAATAACAATAACCAATAAGCCGCCGATTTCCTTTTTCTAGTCTTACTCATGCAACTAACATTGAATATGAACCTAATCTAGAGGTAGATGAGTACACTAAAATGCTACCCGATTTTGAATGGAGAGATGGATTTTGCTATGATGATGATGATGATGATGAATATGAAGAGCATGTGTATTTTGAAAATGTGAATAGAATTTTTAGGTTCGGAGACATTAAGTGTCTCTCCCGTGAACCCTATGAATGATGCTTCTTCGATATTCATGCATGTGATATTGATGTGGAACCGTGCCATTGTCCTGTGAAAAGACCATGATTTACCCACTCTCGACCTTAGGAAAGAGTGTGACGGTGCAAATGATTTTATACATGAAACTAACTTAGATGTACCTAACCTCTCTCCCGAGTCACAAATTGAAACCTTCACCCAACCTAGGTGTAGTTTGTCACAAAATTGCAAACCAACTTTTTCTAAAAATGCCAATAAGCCTAGAGCTTTGTGCTTCCCAAGTCCTCTTGGACTATTTTGCATCAAAGTATAACACTCTTAAGGAGCCACGGCTTGGAAATGTATGTCTCGGCTCGTAATTAGCAAAACTCATTTTGAGTTAGACCTTTGCATGATGTACCTTTAAAATTGCAAGATTTTGTTCTCACAAACACCCTCATTCACAAGTTTAGGTTTTGGGAAACTCCTTCACATCTGCGCCTTACTTGCGCTCTCATATTATATTTGTGTTGGGCTGTTAATGTGTGTACATATAAAATCTATTGGGTTGATCCTCAACTCTTTAGATTGTTAGTTTATGGTGAATTTTTGTATATAATCCAAGAGGACTTGTTAAATTTTTCTTTTCTTGATTCGGTTGAGTCTTCTTGCACATATATTATGCTAATCCGATATAATCACCACCGAGAATGTTGGATTTTGCCTTGACGAATAAGCTCAACCTTGCTTCTGCCGACATCCGGTAATCTCTTCCCTTTTATCTTTTCGCATTGTTCTCTCGGTATGTGACTATTTAAATTTTCCTATCTATTCCTGACACATTGAGGACAATGTTTGATTTAGGTTCGGGGGTGCATTTGCATTTAGAGTTTTTAGTCTTTTTAATCTTTTATTTTCACTTAAAAAAAAAAAAAAAAAAAAAATTCAAAAAATTCAAAACTTTTTTGCAAATAAAAACCTCCAACCTTTAGAGATTTTAGAGTCACTAGCATGCTTTTAGCTATGTTTACATAGAGAATCAATCGAAATAACCTAAATTGGAAGTACCGGAGAACACAATCGGGTTTCTTAGTTGATTAGAGCGTTAAAGTTGGATTTAACCATACCGGAGGGCGAATTAGGTGCTGTTTAGATATTCGGTAGTAGAATTGTGATCAACCATAGTGGAGACTACCCATTTTACATCAAGCGAGGTACCACCTTCACTCTTTGTGACTTTCTAGAAAAGCTTTTTAGGAGTGTGTGCCACCGTACGTCAATTCCGGGTAGGAATGGTGAGCTACCCAACTTCGCACCACTTTCAGCACTACTTTTGATCTCTTGAGTGCTAATTCCGTCAATCATGAGGGTGACGTCTAAAGATGAAAACTCCTTCTAAATACCGATTTGTAGTTAGCATCACTTCTCTCAATCAACAAGACCCATAAACACATCATCGCAAAGAACCTGATGTAATCGTAATATTGAAAGAAAAGTTGAGATAGTCCAAGGTTTATATGCAACAAAACAAAGAAAAGAAAATAGAATGAGAATTAATGAAGTTTGTGAAAATTGAGTTTATCGTTTTATTGTAAAAAAAAAAAAAAAAAAAAAAAAAATTGCGTGTTGTATTATTTTCATTTCATGTATCAAGTTAAAAAAAAAAAAAAAAAAAAAAATTTCAAGTTTTTGTAAAGTTTAAGTTCATCATCAAACGTTGAAGACCGAAGACCGAAGATTGAAGACGTTTCTATGGTTTCTATGAGAGGGATATTAATTGCCGATCGGGTGAGAGTGAGTGAGTACTCCCACCCTTGCTAATGGTTGATTTCCTTTCTTAGAGATCATCAGAAAAAGATTCTTTTGTCCACATTTCCGTGGAGTCTCCAGATTTTATTTCGGAAGGTTATCCTTCTTACCTACAACGTGTGCGTGATTTCTCTTTATTCTGCCGACCATGAGACCGATCGCAATTATCATAAAACATGAGAGGCTTAAAAAATCCAATTCTTTCACATGGTATCTTTTTGAGAATGCGATAGTTCTAACTTCATAAAACCCTAATGGAGTGAGAGGCAGAAGGTTTTGAGGTACACCTCTTGTAGCCCTCACGAGATCACGTCCACTAGGGACACCTAGGGGTTTAAAAGTGCATCGCTAAATGCATTCAGAGATATGGTATAGTTAGGATTTCTTTATTTGTTTCACTTGAGGACAAGTAAAATTCAGGTTTGGGGGTATTTGATGAGTGCCAAATAGTGCATATTTATACACCTTTTTATTGGCATGTTACTCATCTTTGCGCTTATAAATCAGAGGATATTATCCCATATTCTGTATTTTCCTTTTGTTTTTAAGAATAAATATTTGTATTAATTAATTTTTGTGTTTTTAGGTAATAAATAAAGCTCGGAGAAAGACCAAAAGAGCAAAGAATTGGAGTCGAGCATCTATGGAGATGCAAAGCATCGCGAATCTTGTGCAACCCAACAAGGAAGACATGGGCTAAAGCTACCGCGACTCGGGATCCGAGCCCGTACACTCCAAGCCGTCGAGATTTCGATCTTACATCCAACGGTCACGCCCTCACTATACATCATCTCTTGATGATCCGTGCAACACGAGATCGCTCCAAAACCGGCAACCATCCTCGACCGTCAGATCTCCATCAGGCTTTCATCCAACGCCTCGGTGCAGCGGGCATTCTGTCATCCCCCCGCCGCTCCCTCACAACGAAACTCCCCATACACCTATACCCCTATTCCGATCGACCCATTCCCTCCTCTCACTTTCTCTTTCTTCTCAAACAACCCTCTCGCAAAACCTGCGCAGCTCGCCTCCTCCATCCCTTCACCCGACCAGCACCTTCCCTCCACCATGCTTCCATCACCACCAACCTTACATAAAAGCCGCTGCCCTCTCTAGGGTCTCAGTTATCTTTATTTTAGTTTCTATTAACCCTAGAGACTAAATTAAAGATAGCTAAAACTAGGTTTCCACAACAACCCCGCATGGAGTTGCATAGCCGATTAGACAAGAGGAGAGGCAAGTCGAGGCGTGGGTGAGGTTAATTTTCATTTGATTTCTATTTTTAATTGATTTTAGGGTTTGGGAATTTTGGGTCAGTGCTTGTATAAATAGAGAGTGAAGAACTTGTTTTGCACACTGGATTAGCCGGAGTGTCAATTTAGGTTTATTTTCGCTTTAATCATGTTTTAATTTTGTTGTTAGGGTTTCAATGAAACCCCTGATTCCAAACTATGTTGAAACTCGTTGAATGTCTTAAGAATTTAATGTTATTAGATATTTCGAATTCTAAACACCTTAACCGGTTCTTCACATTGCATGCCAACGCCATGGATGCACCTTCAGATTAGGTCAATACCGTGCTGAAAGTGTTTCACCTTTGCTTCCTTTCTTAATGCTAATACCCCGACTAGTTGTTCTTAATTAGACAACTAGTACTTAGGATTAGTACATTAGCCGATATTTGAAATATCATTAGGTGAAACCCTTAAGATGAGTGGTAGAATTGACAATCTTCACTCATCCGACATAGAATAAGACATAACTTAGCTTAGTTGAAAGCACAATAGGGCTCGAGAGGTGGATTTGAAGACCCAGCTAACCCCTTCCTCACTCGCTTGCCTTAGCTAGGTTCATTGTCACTACACCACATCTCAGCCATTTCGGCACATAAAACCTTCGATTCACAAAACAAGTTTATGAATGTACTTCCTTTAAACGAATGTAAAACATTGTTTCCTAGGATGAAATCGTTACCTCATACCCATACCTAATCACAATAGCATTCAAACGATTATGTCGATGTCTTATATACGAAGTTCAAAAGATAAGCGTTATACTTCGTATTGTATTCCTTAATACTACGTCTAACTAGAGTATAATCATTCACAGCTTCGCAGTTATGTTTTCAATATGCACGACTTGAAAGATACGTTAGGGAATGAAACAGTTCAAGTCAAATATTACTAACCTCAAGTGGAAGGATGATGTCGTCGTTGTAGCTCCCAACTTCGTCACATTCTTCAAGTCTTCACGTAATACTTGTAATGTCTCATATCCTAATAATTTCAAGCTAACCTATATGAAGTTGACTCTAGTAAATAATCAAGCGACTCTTTAAATGAGTTTTGGTTCACTAAAATATGACAACCAAACTTGACATACCAACGCTTGGTGGGTTCAACCGAGCTATGCTCTAACAAAGAGGATTTTGAATTTAACCGATATAGAAAGCATGTCGTTCATTTGGATAATCCTTGGCTCCAAGGAATTACTTACTATGTATTTCATTGTGCAATTGCGAAGATTATGAAGGAAGTGGACCCTTTGTAGAAAAGAATTTCAAGGGAATGTTGATAAGTGCTTAATTCTTACATATTTACTACTCAAATTTACATTTATTTAGTTCTTTATTTTGTACATATTTGATGATTTTATTTATTTTTGCAGTTTTTAGAAAATAAAGCTCTATGGACTAAAATGCGGAATTCTGCTGGAAAAATGAAGTGATTTGATGGGTTATGCTGAAAAGGAAACATGAAGAATGATTGAGCCAGTTATTTGGATATGGGTCTGTGTGGAAATGTTCCATGGCGTGTATAGAAGTGTGCCACGACGTGTGGAGACCATGTGCAAGATATCAATTATGATAAAGGATATTTGAAGATATTTTGTTTAATGAAGAAAATATTTCTTTATGATGTGGAGTAATGGAATATATGAAGATTTGGGAAAGAATATTATTCTTTATGGTTAGAAATAATAATTAAGATATTGATTGCAGTATTTGACACATGGCGCATTTTGATTGGAGGATCTTTATATTATTTGACACATGGCATACTTTTATTGGATGATGATGTGGTAGTGGATATGAAAAAGGAAAGTGGTTTCTTTTGAAAACTAAAAATACTGGTTGAAGCAGATGGAAAAAGGAGGAGACGGCCAAGAGCCGAGAGCCAACAATAGTTTTTAGATATTTTTTTATTTTCCTCTTTTTAATTCTTTTCCAACGGAAAGCTATCCCTCTCTACCAGCGATAAGGAGGAAGCCAATAAATTGTGTAAGAAATTTTTATAGTCTTTAATAAAAATTCTTTTGAGCTTAATTGTTTAATAATTTCTCTTCATATTTAGCTTTGCTCTTTAAACCATACTGGATAGTCTTCGGCTATTGATCTTTAATAAGCGAAGGAGATTGTATCATTTTGGCACAACAAAAGTTGTTCTTTATTTTACTTGTAATATTTTCCGAGACATGCGATTGGGTTCAAAACTGTCTTGAGTTATAAAACGAATATTTATTAGAGTTTAATTGAGTAGTCTGCATAATTCAATTGGTAGAATCCGAAAGCCCTGGTTCTCTTTAATTTTGTGGTTTATTATTTTATTATTTTCTAAATCCAATTTTTTGTAATTTAATTAGGAATTGAGGATAACAACACTTTAGTCCATGTGGAACGATCCCGTATTTTGCATACTATCTCATCGATAGCCGTGCACTTGCGGTGTTATAATTTAATTCCCATCAAATGTATTTATCCCAACATGTCGGCTTTGGGGCCTCCCATGTAAGCATATGATAGCTAGGTACTCACCAAAGGTGATTCCAATCGAAGATATATATCCTTTTTGGAAACAACTTAGCTTCAACGATCTATTACCCAATGAAGGCTTGGGGGAAGTGTTTTGCGACACCGAGGTGCACAAAGAACTATTTGACAAGTATGCTTTATTGTATCCGGCTCAAAGAAAACTTTGGTTGTGTGAGTTACGGAAATTCAACCACCCCCATACATCAAACGACATTCTTGAACCAACCAAGGAAAAGGGAAAAGATAGGTCTCTAACTAAACAAACAAAGAAAAAAGGGAGGGTAGAAGCAAAAAGATTGGTTCAAGAGGGTCCACAATTAGCGACTTCAAATAAAAGAGATCTTTTGGGTTTTGATCACTCGAACGCCTTGTATAAGAAGGGGGATGTTAAAACAAAAAAAAAAGGTACGGATACAAACAAGCGTAGTCGAAGTAAAACGAAAGAAAGCGGACCAAGTGACGGAGAAGTTAAGGAAAAAAGATTATGAGGAAACCGTACCAAAAGTTCCGATGAAAGTGGATAAAGTCATAGAGCAGTTAAATGACAAAATATTTGAGGTTCCCTCCCAACCAAGTTCGATTCGAGGAAAGTTTTGAATTTTGGAATGCATTACAATTATCGAAGAAATCCCCATTATTATGTGTTTGTACCCAAAAAATAGGGTGCACGTGCTAAGCGCACGATGTGTTCCGTTATAAAAAATGGCTTATTAAAGAAGCCCGACTGGGTTTATTAAGGAAGCCAAGTGGTTTATTAAGGAAACCAAAAATGGCTTATTAAAGAAGCCCGGCTGGGTTTATTAAGGAAACCCAGTGGTTTATTAAGGAAACCAAAAATGGCTTATTAAAGAAGCCCGGCTGGGTTTATGAAGGAAACCAAGTGGTTTATTAAGGAAACCAAAATTGGCTTATTAAAGAAGCCCGCCTGGGTTTATTAAGGAAACCTGGTGGTTTATTAAAGAAACCAAATATGGCTTATTAAAGAAGCCCGGCTGGGTTTATTAAGGAAACCCAGTGGTTTATTAAGGAAACCAAAAATGGCTTATTAAAGAAGCCCGGCTGGGTTTATTAAGGAAACCAAAAATGGTTTACTAAAGAGGCCCAATGGTTTATTATAGAAACCATTAAAGATAAATACAAATCTCAAAGGGATAAATATAGATCTTTTGAGATAATTATGAATCTGGAGAAGATAGATTTAAATCTCTCAAGATATATCCAGATCTATAAAGATAGATATAGATCTTCTTGGATAAATGCAAATCTTGACAAGATAGACATGGATCTTTCAAGATGTGTACAGATATGATGAATATAAACATAAATCTTCCAGGATATATACAAATATTGGGGAGATAAGTACAAATCTAAGTGGTTATCCAACATAACTACAAATCTCATAAGATAAAGGTAAATCTTGGTGGTTATTTGAGATAACTACAAATCATAACAATTAGATTGTTTTCTGCCTATAAATAGAGGCCGAAATCCAACTCAAAAGGCAGACAATCATAATTCATTTTCTTCTCTGAAAAAACCTGTCTAGAACTCTCTCTGACTTAAGCATCGGAGTGTCTTTGCAGGTACCCCTCATCCTTCATCTACAGTTCTTGAGAAATAAAGCAACGGCGGAGATTCGATTCTTGAGAAATAAAGCACAACATCTTTTGAGCGGAGATTCGATCAACATATACAAATCTTGAAGATTGTTGATTGTTGGGGTGATTAATTTTGCACCAACATCTTTTGACGCCGACTAAGGGGATCGTGTAAAAAATCGTGTTTTTCCATTAACAAAGGTGCAGCAAAAAACCTCAGAAATCATGCACAAGATTTCCAAAAAAAAAAGAAGGTGAAATTAGGGGTAAGAAAAAGGCGTTGCAATTCTGTAGCAGAAAAGCGTGGCAAAATAGCAGTACGACCTGATCACGTTATTATCCTCTCCTTTACCTCGGCCAAACTGGTTTGATGAACCCTTTCGTTTGTCTTTAATTTACTTTGATTTTTCACATGTCGTCGTTCTCATATGAATCTGATACCCACTAACTTGGATTGGTTCATATATTTTAAGGGATAATATTTAAATAATTAATATGGTCGTTAATGGTAGCTTTCCACCGTATTTTCACTAACTGTATATTGGCTGTAATAGTCAAGTCTGATAAGTAATGGTTCCGATAATAACAATCTGCTACTAGGGTGATATAGAAGAGGCCGTTGATATCTTTTTACCATATGGACGACTATATCTACATGTCTATCAAAAGGTAGCGTAGATCAAGGTGATCACTGCTGCACGAGATAAGCCTCACCCTAGTCGTAGTCGTAAGCACATCAAAGCCTAGCCCAAGCTGCGAGCATAAAAACATCCAAAGGAACCTGCGTGGAACAACCAGTACTTCTTTCATATCACAGTTCTAACAATTGAAGTGTTACGAGGGGCGCCGACATATGCTACTAGAAACTTAACAGAATCAACCTCAGTAGCGAACCTTGTCCTATGAGGAGTTGGGGATGAAAGCTTTTCGGGAAAACTCGCGTTACTTCTAGTTAACGCAATTCAGCTGACATAACATCCAGCAAGACAAGTCAGGCTAAGGTCTTTCCGCCGACACCAGAAGAAATCAATTGCAGTTCATGCTAGGACGTGATCGAGACTCATGGGTTACAAGCAATCCAGTTTGAAGGGATGAGATGAAGGACGCCGCACTCTTGACAACCAAATTAATCTACAGATCTCGCAGTTAACAGCCCATCTTGAACCCATTAAAAGCTCAGTTCACAATGCCTCCAATAGTTCGTACCGTCGTTTTGAGTCACAAGTATCGCTTTAGTAGGACCGCAACTATCTCCGAACGGTGGCAGGCACTCTGATACAAGTTCAGATCACACAACGATGGTTTCTAAGACAATGAGTTTTGTTCCTCGTTAATACAGGGGTAACACTCAATTTACTTTTCCTTAAGCGCCAATGGAGAACGACGAAGACCCTCGAGCAATGTTGAAGCTGAAAGATGAAGCCTTAAGTTGAAGGAGACACTTAGAGAAAATCTTGAATGCTACTTGCGAGTGATGGATGGAAACTCAAGCCACCGTGCACCAACACTAATCCTAGATGCAACAATCTGACATGGATAACTTCCAAAGGTGAGCAGACCAGCGTAAAGGAAAATGACGATATCCATAGGCCGACCACTCACTGCAGTCTATCACATCTCCTTGTCAAAGACGAAATGCATACCCGAGATCTCGCTTACAGCTATACACACCAATTCTCGTATATCTGTAGCACAACCTGGGAGAACCATGACGCACGAAACCTCTGTGGTTTTGCGTATCTCAGAACACCAGTGCTTTAAAATGAAAGCCCGTCACCCAAGGAACTTGGATTAGATTATTTCGGTTGTGGACAAGGGATGCAACACAGCGAAACTGGACAGTGGTAGGCACGAGGTATCGGTGGTGATCGCCGTGAATATGCTATTCAAGGAAGGATGTTAGAGTATAGGATTGGTAATAATAAATTATATGGAAAGTTTTAGTATTTAAGGTTATATTTAGTATTTGATATATTTAGTATGAATTGATTTACAAGTATTATTCTTGCATACCAAGTTACGGTATCGCTATATATACCCTATGGGTTCTCAATGTAAAATATCCTATTCAATAATAAAATTCTCTTTTATCTTTATATCTCAAGTTCCGACTTGGTATCAGAGGGTTCGATCCAGACCTGTTGCCCACCTCGTTTTCTTTTCTAACCGGCGGCGGTAGTCTCCAATACTACCGCCCGCCGGATCTTTCCTCCGCTGCAATATGATTAGTTTTTCTTATTAGGTTTTTATTTTACTTTTTAGGTTTATCAAAAAAAAAAAAACAAAAAAAACAAAAAAAAAATCGTTCGTTTTCTGCCAAAATCTTTCTTTCTCTACCATCTCTTCCATTCTTTCTCCTCTTTCTCCACGTTCAGTACCCCCACTACTCATTCTTCGACCAAACCAAGCCCCCACTCCTCATTCTTCGACCAAACCAAGACTTCCATCCATTAATTAATTCTTTGACCAATTTTTCTTCCTCATTCTTTCACTCCAATTCTGTTCAAAACTCTCATCGGCTTTAACAAGCCCACTACCCACCGAGCCTAGCATACACGTCCTGTTCCCCCTTATTTGTTTCTCGAAACCCAAACCGTCCAGTTTATCTCTATCCCACCATGACAAGCAAAGACAAAGAAAATGGAAAAGACAATCGTGCTATTCTTTCAAGGTTCCACCCATTAATTAATTCGTACTCCAATTCTGTCAAATACTCTTCCTTTAGGTTCTCTCTAGTCCACTTTCTCTTTCTTCTTTACAATCTTTATATTTCTTCTCTTCCATTCTCTCTGGTCCTCGTATCCATTTTTCGTCAACTTTTCTAATCCCAATTTTGCAGGGTATTATCTCTTTTCTCTTATCGATGATTCTTATATGCTCTATCAATGGTTCTGTTATTTTCGCAACTTTGGTGGTTGTCCTAATCAGTATTCTTTTTAATGGCGACGCGTTTCTTCTAATATTTCTCGGGCGTTTATTGGCACCGCACTTCGTCAACAACTTTCAAGGCCAATCTCATGTGATTTGCAATCCCCATGAGATTGAGGGAGGGTGTTAGAGTATAGGATTGGTAATAATAAATTATATGGAAAGTTTTAGTATTTAAGGTTATATTTAGTATTTGATATATTTAGTATGAATTGATTTACAAGTATTATTCTTGCATACCAAGTTACGGTATCGCTATATATACCCTATGGGTTCTCAATGTAAAATATCCTATTCAATAATAAAATTCTCTTTTATCTTTATATCTCAAGTTCCGACTAAGGACCCAAGCAATTTAAGCCATAGCAGCAAACACGCTTAAATGGTCGAACTCTAACAAAAGTCGCCAACATCAGTCACTAAGCTCGATTACATCAATTTTGCACCCTCAAAAATACTACACCAAAGTATTTTCCATGGAGGACCTGTACGATAGGATAAAGCTGCACTTCACCGTAAATGGATGACTGCCAGTCATCTTTACTAAATCAAATAAACAAGCTCAGGTCCGAGGATCACGAACAAGGAACGCTTCCTTACCAATGCTACAATATTGCAAAAGGTACAACGCACATTTCCGGAGACAAAATCGCATCTAGGGTATCAGTTCACCATCGCAACTTGCAGTGAGAATATGGAAACGGTTCACTATGCAAAGCAAAATCCAGCGCTATCTTCTCTATTTACGAAGAACAGGGATTTTTTCTATTCAAAAGCCTCAAGCTTCAGACATCCAGCTTCCAAAAAGACGGGCAACCGAGCGCAGGTCCATGACCATGATCCCAACGCCCATGCTGGTCCAAAGACTCATCCTCAACACACGGAATATGCCATCCTTCTCTAGCAGCGAGCGCTACAACCTTGTCACTTTACGAACGAAAAGCCTTGCTACAAATGCAAGCACACTACATTCCACTCAAGACTCGACTAGCTCTCGAGCATCAAAAATCCACTACATGGAAAAAAGTCTCGCCTAGCACGTCAACAAATTTATTGCAGGTTACCACAGTTGGGGGTGTCTTTGTCATTTGGCAATAACTCTGGAGATCATGGGGGCGGCTAAAGTGTCGCCTAGCATGCAAGAAAAATCAACATGTTTCAGAAGTCGAACAGTAGGGGACATCCTTTTCAATATCACTGCAAATAAAGGGGGCGACTACGGTTCAAGAACCTACAAGCACCTAGAGAGGTAAGTCCTCACCAACTTTTATGTTATAAATCAAGGTCATAGTCAGAATTGGGAACACTTTTTGCATGTATTTATTAAGGAAATACTTGCAATGTTTTTTTAATAAAGAGAAAAACAAAAACAAAAACAAAAACAAAAACAAAAACAAAGTATTTTGATAAAAGTACTTCAAGAATAAGAAAAAATCGAGAAGAAAGCAAATGTATCAAAAAAATCTAGAGACGGTCAACCTATAGACCATAGATTTTCGTACATACATTGTTCATAGACACAAGAGATCCCATACATTGTTCGTAGACACAAGGTAAATGGAATGGTACACGGACACACCAGACATACCATAACAAGTCCGGATAATGAGTTTGGTGCCATCAGAAAATTTCGGTTTAAGTCTCAAGCAAGCGGCATTTCCATGCTAACGAAGAGCTACTTTGAAGTAATTAATTGTACGTGCTTGCAAGGTACTTAATCCTATGAGTATCTTTAGTATTTCGATACAAGGCAAATTTTATCTTTCTTAACCCATCAACAAGTTGAGGATTAAGAGGGGGCGATGTTTGTACCCAAAAAATAGGGTGCACGTGCTAAGCGCACGATGTGTTCCGTTATCGAAAATGGCTTATTAAAGAAGCCCGACTGGGTTTATTAAGGAAAACATTAAAGATAAATACAAATCTCAAAGGGATAAATATAGATCTTTTGAGATAATTATGAATCTGGAGAAGATAGATTTAAATCTCTCAAGATATATCCAGATCTATAAAGATAGATATAGATCTTCTTGGATAAATGCAAATCTTGACAAGATAGACATGGATCTTTCAAGATGTGTACAAATATGATGAAGATAAACATGAATCTTCAAGGATATATACAAATATGGGTATATTAATTAAATACCCTTAGTTTTGACACCCAATAAATATACCCTTATACAACAATAAAAATACCCTTATCATTTAAAAACCTTATCCATTAAAATATAAATTACCTTAATACCCTCACTTATAATATTATTTTACATTTAAAAACCTTATCCCCTAAAAAATTTCTTTTTCTACTACTTCACATCACCACCACCATCACCACCAGCATCGCCGCCACCACCACTGCACCACCACCACTTACTAACTACAAACACCATTAATATTCCAACACCGCCATTAATATTCCACCGCCACCACCATTGTTGATGCTGTCACTGCTGCCGCCGCCATCAAAATTAGGTGTCAACAACTGAAGTTGATCCAAAAAATCAAAAGTTCAAAAATAACTTTACTAACTAATATTCAGTTTTTTTTTTTTTTGGGTAAATTTATTAAATACCCTTAGTTTTGACACCCAATAAATATACCCTTATAGAACAATATAAATACCCCTATCATTTAAATACCTTATCCCTTAAAAAACAGATTACCTTAATACCCTCACTTACAATATTATTTTCCATTTAAAAATCTTATCCATTAAAAAAAAAAATTCCTATTATTTCACATCCACCAGCAGCACCATTTCACCACCACCACTCCACCACCACCACCACTCCACCACCACCGCCGCCACTCCGCCACCACCACCACTTACTAAATACAACCACCAATAATATTCCACCACCGTCACACACCACCACCACAGTTGTTGCCGCCGCCGCCATTAATATTAGGTGTCAACAACTGAAGTTGATCTAAAAAATCAAAAGTTCAAAAATATTTGTCAAATTGGGTTGTTGATTCCATTTTTCCATTGTTGATACACAAACATTGGTTGTTGACTCCCTAAAACTAAGGTCAATTTCTATCGTTGATACACAAATATTTGTTGTTGATTCCATTTTTCCATTGTTGATACACAAACATTGGTTGTTGACTCCCTAAACTAAGGTCAATTTCTATTGTTGATACACAAATATTTGTTGTTGACTCCATTTTTCCATTGTTGATACACAAACATTGGTTGTTGACTCCCTAAACTAAGGTCAATTTCTATTGTTGATACACAAATATTTGTTGTTGACTCCTTACACTAAGATTAATTCCTATTGTTGATACACAAATTTGGTTGTTGATTCCATTTTTCCATTGTTGATACACAAACATCGGTAAAATGCCAGCTTCTGAATTTACCAATGTAACACACTCTGTCTACCTTATTTTGAATTCCTCTCTAAAAATTGCACAAAACTGCCACTAGTTAGAGCTATGAGAATTCCAAATACACAATTCTATTCTATTCCAGAAAGATAGAGTTAATCATTATAACTAGAAGTTGGTTTCAAAATGTGCATAAATTTAATGAATTTGAACAGCTTCATAAGAAAATGAACCAAACAAACATCATGGAAAGGCACAAAATCAACATAGTAAATCATCATTACAACCACTGTAAAAACCAAATTTCTTTACCAATCTTAGTTTAGCACAAATAATAAAATAAACCTAAAATTCAACATACACAGTAGAGAGAAATTAAGTTAAAATAAGAAGCCCTTAAAAAACATTCCCACATGTAGAAGAAGGTCTTTGAGTGTAAATACGCCAGCTGCTGGATCAGAATAGTTTCTGAGCTTAATTGATGATTGATAATGTTGTTTATCTCATCATTTCTCCATTTTCTCACTTCACTTTTATTTACCCAACCATAATTTCAGAAACAATAGCTAGATCGGAATGGCACAAATGTTTTCTCACTGTGAAAATATTATAGAATCCATGGAAACCTAGAACAATCATTTTTAGTATTAGCTTAATATTCCATTACTTTAATCAAAGATCAAATCTAATATATATTCGTGGATCTTCAGTATTTCCAGATATCGAATCTTAAAATCAGATCTCGGTCTCATTAATACTTGTCGATTAAATCCCGTACCAGTTAGCGGCGGCGAAGGTGGCAGAGCTGGTGACGATGAATCTCTCGTTTTGAATCTCAAATCTTTTCTCTCTCAAATCTGAGTTCTATGGCTTTTGATTGATTCCTAAATCTATTGACAACGTCGGAGATGGTGGTAATGGTAGTGGTAGAGGTGGAAGAAGAGATGGGAAACCTATGATATCGACTGTGAAGACGGAGATGGTGATGGTGAATAAGAAGATGGTGGTGGTGGTTATGGTTATAGTACTTGTGGTGGCGATGGAGATGATGGTGGTGGCGGCATGGATGGAGATGTTGGGGCGGTTTGATTGATTCTTTTTCTTGTTTTTATCAGAAGTGAAGAAGTTCACATAACACACAAAGGTTAAAAATGGGAATTACGATGATTATGATCTCGGCTAAAATTTCAATTGTGCCACTAGGGGTATTTGTGAAGCCTGTTAGGGATATTTATGAAGGTCCATCAGAAGTAAGGGTATTTATAATATTTCCACTTTTTTTTTTTTGCGTCAACAATCGAAGTTGATCCCAGTGAATGGAATCAACAACCAAAGTTGATACAAAAGGTAGAACTCAGGAACAATGTTTCCAGATTATAGTGTCAACAACCAAAGTTGATCCCTTTAAATTGGATCAACAATTGAAGTTGATACTATTAAGTGGGATCAACAATGAAAGTTGATCCACAAAAAATGGGATCAACAGTTATAGTTGACAACATTTATACGAGTTTGTCTACTGTAAAAACCAATAAACCTGAAACCTGCAAACTGACATATCCTTAACAAACACAAGAGTAAAAAAAAATTCTGCAACAACCATCTATGATTCAAAAAAACGAAATGATATATAGGAATGAGTGAACTTGGTGTGAGTTGAACACGCATCATCTGACGTCGAGTCAGTCATGCTACCATTGCACCACAAATTCAACATTAGAAGAACTTTACATCTATAAAATCCAAAGACACAACTAGTACAATCATTCAAAACAACAATACACAAACGCAAACCAACAAGAAATCAAGCTAATTTTTTAAAAAAATATGAATTAACTACAAACATGACTATACAATTCCAAAAAGAAAATGCTGTCAACATGATAGGAGTCAGTAGTTGATTCTATAGAAAATGCTGTCAACAACAAGAGTTGATCCCATAATGGAATCAACAACGGTAGTTGATCCATAAAAAATGGCATGAACAACAATAGTTGATCCCGTTTATGGCATCAACAACAAAAATAGTTGATCCCGTTTATGGCATCAACAACAATAATTGATCCCCTAAAAACTGAATTCCAGAGATCTTTCCACCATGGAAGTTAATACTGAAGAACCATACCTGTAAAATGGATCTGGAACAGTATTTACAGCATTTTCATGTATCACAGCAACAATAACCAACAACCTCCAAGCTCAACTCATCTGAAAATCAACCAACACCAAGCAAACACCACTCCCTTCTCTTTCAGACATCAACAATAGTACCTCCTTCTTCCAAAACCACCAACTCCTTCATTCAAACTCAGAACAACTTCAGAACCATGGTAACATCACATCCATCACCCACCATGAGTTCACAGCTCAACCTCCAACACCATAACCTCAAATTCAGCTCACCTGCAATACCAACAGTAACATCAATTTCTTTGATTTGTAACTGCAATCAGAAAAATTCAAGTATAACCCTAATAATCAATTCCAGTAACAAGCAAAATCATTATCAAAACCAAATCAAAAATGAATTTTTAGAATATAATAAAATCACTAACAAGCAAAATAATTATCAAAACCAAATCAAACAAACCAACTGAAATCAATTACCGGTGAAGATTTGAAAAAATTCAAATAGATATTATCGAAGATTAGAGTGAGACTGGTTGAATCGATATCAAAATCATAAGAAACACAAACTAGTTTCCAGATCTGAAACTAGAATGATTCTTCAGGTAGATTTTTCTTATTGATATCATACTGAAACAGTGGTGGCGATGGATGAAATATATTTTCCAGATCTGAAATCAATTTTTTTGTTATTGATTTTCCACTGTATTCTTCATCCGTAGTGGTGGTAGGTGGTAATGATGGTGATGGCGGTGGCGGTGGCACTGGTGTTGGTTGTGATGACGACGAAGATGATGGTGGTAGCGATGGAGACGGTGGTGACTTCGATCTTTTTTTCTCTTTGAATAGAGATGGTGATGGAGAAGTTAATGGAGATGGAATCGAAGATTAAAGGAGGAAGGATAAATGTGGAAAGAAGAAAAATATTGATGGACCCCTGATGGGCCTATAATTGGAGAGGGGTATTTTTATTGTCCCATAAGGGTATTTGTACAGGCCGTCAGAATTGAGGGCATTTATATAATTCCCACTACAATATTGGGAGATAAGTACAAATCTAAGTGGTTATCCAAGATAACTACAAATCTCATAAGATAAAGGTAAATCTTGGTGGTTATTTGAGATAACTACAAATCACAACAATTAGATTTGTTTTTTGCCTATAAATAGAGGATGAAATCCAACTCAAAAGGCAGACAATCATAATTCCTTTTCTTCTCTGAAAAAACCTTTCTAGAACTCTCTCTGACTTAAGCATCGGAGTGTCTTTGCAGGTACCTCCCTCATCCTTCATCTACAGTTCTGCAGAAATAAAGCAACATCGGAGATTCGATCAACATATACAAATATCGAAGATTGTTGGTTGTTGGGGTGATTAATTTTGCACCAACAGTATGCATGAGTGACGATGAGGATAACTAAGTGTGGTGAAGTGTGGTGAAAAACTTTTGAATGACTCACTATGAATAAAATTTATATTATGAATGACTTGCTATGAATAAAATATGTAGTTTGGATGACTTAATTGTGTTTTTTTTCATTTATTACACCACATTACAACCCATTACGACTATTCAAGAAGTCCTTATGTATCGCAAATTAGCTTCATAATTGAAATATGAAAATTTCCATTTTCTCCATTCCTTGTTAGCTTAAGCTACGACTTCAACATCCGTTTCACCTCTAAGTCGAGGTTCATTACAAATACGAAGTAATGCCATATATTCTTCAACTTGTTTGCGTATGTTTACAAATCAAAGAAACAAATCAATTCCATCACGATTATTAGTATTACAGGTCTCACTACAAAAGTTTTCATGAATCTTTTTCCAATAATTAACACTCACTCTACCACCTTGCCTTTGCTCTTTTCCCCTCTTTATATAACATAATACATAATGTTGACAAATAGATAAGTCTTCTTCCAAAGTAAAATCGGGTTTATCCATTTTTAAGAGTGAGAAGATTCTGGATCTAGAAGGTGTGATTTTGATTTGGGATGGATGAGTATATTTAGGTAGACTTATTTTTGATATATGTAACGGTTATATTCTTCAATAACTAGCTAATTAGTCTTTCAACATCTTTTTTTGTCCAAATAGATCCAAACAAAAACCAATTTTGGAAATAACCTACGACGGGGATAAGTGCGTTGCCAAATCGTAGGAAAACTTATGGTTTGGGAACATGAGAATTTTGAACCATCAAACTGTATAAATTATTCCTAGAAAGTCTACGGCTTGGAATTATAACCGTAGACCTGTCAGTCACAAAGTTTGTGATAGACATACGGTATGAAAACCAAGTTGTAGGCAAACACATGACAGCTTACGGTGGGAATTCCAAACCGCGGGTAACCCAGAATTGACATACTGTTTGGAATCCCCAGCTTATTTGAACCTGGCAAACCAACTTATGTATGTATTACATTCTTCGATATGGAGAGCATACCGTAAGTCTTCCTGAGTTAACATACGGTTTAGATTCCCCATCGTATCAAAACTCAGGGTGTTCTTCGGTTTGAAATCCACATCGTATTAAATTTGGATTCCCAATTTTTTGTATCATGTTTGTTTATATACGGTTCATAATCCACACTGTAGGTGTCCTTGAGTTAACCAACTCTTTGGAACACCAACCGTATCCAGACTCAAAAATAACTTACGGTCTGAATTTCGAACCGTAGGTGACCATGAATTTAAGTTTTTTACTTAACTAACTGAGTTTTTTCATTGGATTTTAACTTGGACAAATCAATAAATAAAACCCATTCATTCATTCATTCACACCAAATTCAAAGTCTTAACACAAAAGAAATTCATAATCCAACACAAAGGAAATGTATAGTTCAAAGTATTGACACAAAATAAAGAACTTCGTAGTCAAAAAAACTAAATAATCCATAACATAACACTACTACAAATCCGTAATTGCTAGGAAATGCATCAACGATCACTTTTACGAACAACTCGACCACGAACACCTCGCCCTTAACCATGTCCACCTTTTGGTTGAGTTTGAGTTTCAACCTCCCTTTGAGAGTTGTCGGGAGTAGATGAAGAAGAATCCTCGCTATATGAACCAGACCCAGTGGAACTAGCTTCTTCCCCGCTAGTTGAAGACATGTTCCTCTTGGAACCAAATGGTTCGCCATCTGAATATTGATAGAGATATTGTTTTTATGGGATGGGTATCCCTCCAACTCGGTTTCGCAGTGTCCTCTGTTGTGGAATCGTCATCATTTTTTTAGAATTAATGCAACCGCTCATGTCCTCGATAAGCATCACAAGCTTTATTAACTTATTGTATATAATTCAAAAACTTACATAAAAATAAATTTAATAAGGTGTAATATCGAATCATCATCAAGGCCCAATCCTTCCAATACTTCACCAACTTCAGTAACTCATTCCCGGTTTTTGGACTAACCTCTTTTTCTTGAAGTTATGTCGCTTCCGGATCCATATTAATCAAATAAGAGTGACCCCACTCAAGAAACCAAGCGAAATAATCGTCATCGACATCGCTATGTAGTGTATCTAGTACAACTACAAGATGAATTTGGATAAAAAATGGTAGCAAGCTACCTTCTCTCTGATGAACAGAGCCTAAACTTCAGTTGAAGTTAAATCTGGTTTCATTACATAATTCAGGAGAGAAGAATGATTGGTCTTTAATAGACTAATCCTTAACAATTGTATCAACGGCTAGAAATGAATCATAACACAGTGTTAGACTCGAGAAGGGACCCTAGGATTAATATACCCAACTCAACTTAGTTACACCCACTCACTAGTTACTCATAATTACAAGGTATGTGGAATGAATATCCTGTGAACATGACATTGCCCCTCCCATTTAGAAATCCTTGTCCTCAAGGATGAAATCTGGAAATTGAGCTTTGATGTGAGCAGCATCCTCCCATGTTGAATCAGTTGGTCTGCATTGCACCACTGTACTAGGACTTGGGGAATCCGAGAAGATCCTCTGACAGTAATTATAGTATCTAGAATAACAACAGGTTCAATCACAAACTGGCCTGCATGGTCCACCAAAGGTAGCTGAGGTGAAGAAACTGACTGCAAGCCTATTTTCTTCTTTAGTTGTGAAACATGAAAGACTGGGTGTATCCTAGACCCCACAGGAAGTTTCAGCTTATAAGCAACCTCTCCAATTCTTTGTAATACTTCAAAAGGACCAAAGTATTTGGCAAATAACTTGAAATTCTTTCTTATAGCTACTGAAGTTTGCCTATAAGGCTGAAGTTTCAAGTACACTAGATCACCTACTGCAAATTTTCTTTCAGATCTCTTCTGATCTGTAAAGAATTTCATCCTGCTCTGTGCTTTTGAGAGTTCTTCTTTAAGTAATTGCAGCATAAGGTCCCTCTCCTGTAAATAGTTGTCTACAGTGGCAACAGATGTGGTAGTAGGAATAGGAAAGATCAAATGAGGTGGAGCATACCCATATAATGCCTGAAAAGGAGACATCTTCAAGTTGGAATGATAGTTGGTGTTAAACCACCATTCAGCTAAGGCTAACCACTGGATCCATTGTTTATAGTGAGAGCTTGTCATGCACCTTAAGTATTGTTCAACACAGGCATTGGTTCTTTCAGTCTGGCCATAGTTTGTGGATGGTAAGCAGAACTGATCTTCAAGGTGGTACCTAAAGTCTTGAACAGTGCTTGCCAGAAATTGCTGATGAATATTTTGTCCCTGTCACTTACAATGGAGCTGGGAAGTCCATGGATCTTGAATACATGCACAAGGAACTCTTTAGCAACTGTAACAGCAGTGAAGGGGTGGCCTAGAGGAATAAAGTGACTATACTTAGTCAGTCTATCCACAACCACTAAGATAACATTCTTCCTAAAAGACATTGGAATCCCTTCTATAAAATCCAGAGATATGTGTTGCCATGCAGTGTCAGGTATAGGAAGGGGTTGAAGTAGACCACCTGAAAGTGAGTTTTCTCCCTTATTGCATTGGCACACATCACAAGTGGTTACAAGCTGAATGATATCAGTCTTCATATTGGGCCAAAAGAAGGAGGTTCTAGCTCTGTGGTAAGTACCATTGATTCCAGAGTGGCCTCCTATAGCAGAGGCATGTAAGGAATGTAATATAGAAGATCTGATTGTAGTACCTGAGCCAATATATAGTCTCCCTTTGAATCTTAAGAGGCCATGTGCATAAGAATAGTTGCTCTGGTTTGGAGTGCCAGTGAGTTGAGTAATAAGTTTTTGTGTTGTTGGGTCAGACTCATAGCTAGCATGAATGTCTTGGATCCATTGTGGTTGAGACAAAGATAATGCTGAGGAAGAGGCAGTTGGTAATCTTGACAATGCATCAGCAGCCTTATTATCTAACCCTTTTTTGTACTTGATGACATAGTCAAAACCCATCAATTTGACCAGCCATTTTTGTTGTAATGCAGTAGACAATTTATGATCCATTAAATACTTCAAACTTTGATGGTCTGTATGAATGATAAATTGTTGGATGCTTAAATAGTGTTTCTATTTTTGAACAACCATGACAATGGCCAAAAATTCTTTCTCATAGGTAGATAAAGCCAGTGCCTTAGGACCCAATAGCTTGCTGAGGAATGCAATGGGTTTACTATTATGCATAAGTACAGCACCAACTCCCCTTGAACAAGCATCAGTTTCTAGAGTAAAGGGTTGAGAAAAATCAGGCAAAGCCAAAACTGGTGCTGATGTCATGGCCTTCTTGATGGTGGAGAAGGCAAGAGTGGCAACATCATTCCAAGAAAAAGAGTTTTTCTTGTGCATATCAGTCAGTGGCTTGCAGATGTTGCCATAATCTTTAATAAACCGTAGTAACCGGTAAGCCCCAAGAATCCTCTGAGTTGCTTCAGTGTATGAGGTTGTGGCCAATTAACCATTGCAGCAACTTTATCAGGTTCAGCAACAACACCATTGGCAGTAATGATATGACCAAGGTATTATAGTTGTGGCTGAGCAAAAGCACATTTCGACATCTTTGCGAATAAAGAATGTTTCCTTAACAAAGACAAGGTAAGTTGAAGGTGCTCTATGTGTGCTTCAATGGATGGACTGTATACTAAGATGTCGTCGAAAAACACAAGGACAAACTTACGGAGATATGGTTGAAACACCTCATTCATGAGGGCTTGAAAGGTTGCAGGGGCATTAGTAAGCCCAAATGGCATAATTTGAACTCGTAATGGCCTTGATGAGTGCGAAAGGCAGTCTTGTGAATGTTAGGTGCATAAACTCGGATTTGGTAATACCCTGAACGAAGATCAATCTTGGAAAATACCACAGAACCATTCAACTCATCCAATAACTCTTCAATAAGAGGAATAGGAAATTTATCCTTGACTGTAATATCATTAAGCTTTCGATAATCGACACAAAAATGCCAAGTACCATCCTTCTTATTGACTAAGAGAATAGGAGCAGCAAATGGGCTATGGCTGTGTTGAATCACACCACTAGATAGCATTTCCGAGACCAATGACTCCACAACAGACTTATGTATAAAGGGGTACTTATATGGTCTTTGAGAAGTGGGGTTAGACCCATGTTTGAGTGGGATTTTGTGGTCAAGTGACCTAGAGGGTGGAAGGCCAGTGGGTTCTGCAAAAACATCTGCAAAAGTCTCCAAGAGTGTAGAAACTGCAGGCGGAGGTATAAGTATAGGAGTTATAGAAATAGAGAAGAACTGGCCAATTAGGGATGGGGTATTACTCTTAATAAACTTCTTCAATGAAGAACCACTAATCATGCTTAGAGAAGGTTTAGAAGTGGTACCCTGAAGTGTAATATGACTGCCTTGATGTAGAAATGAAATGCTCAATTGACTGAAGTTGAATGTAACATCACCAAGTTGGCGCAACCAATCAGCTCCTAAAACAATGTCACAACCGCCAAGAGGAAGAGCTCGTAAATGTGCCGAGAAATGATGGCCTTGCATATCCCAATATAGGTTGTGGCAGATACCTTGACTGATGTTGCTATCTCCATTAGCAATTGTAACCAGCATTTGGCCAGTTGGAGAAACATGTAGACCTAACTTTGAGGTTAAAGCAGCATCAATGAAACTATGTGTGCTGCATGTATCAATAAGGACAATGACAGAGTGCTTATTAAGATGACCATCAATTCTAATTGTGTCAGGGGCAACATTCCCTGTCAAGGCATGTAAGGATATCTCAATGGGAGAATCAGGAGTCGAAGGAGAGTCTTCAGAGACATCTTCAGTGGATAATGACCCATGCCATTCAAGGTCCTCATCAGCAATCAACATAAACATTTGTTGAGTTTTACATATATGTCTCTGTCTGTAAAACTCATCACAATTATAACAAATCCCTTTGTCTTTCCTAACCTGCATCTGTGCATGAGTGATTCGTCTAATAAGAGGAAGAGAATTGTCTGGGGATATTTTAGTAGGTGTAGTAGGATGAGTCACAATGGGAGATGATGATGATGCATTGTTCTTAGTAAATGTAGAGGATGTCGTGAAAAAAGGTTTGATGGTAGATGGTGGGTGGGAAACAGAAAGTGGTGAGGGTGCAAATGGCTTAGAGAAGGATTTAGTTGATTTAGGCTGGTGATGTATAGAAGCCTGCTGCAGTCTAGCCAAGTAAAAAGCTGCTGCATATTACCAGGTTTAAACATTTGCACCATAGTACGGATCTCCTCTTTTGACCCACTAATGAAACTCAATGTATAAAAAATCTCAGGTAAAGAAGGATTGTTAGCAACCATGAAACTTTTATAATGTTCCCAAAGATCATAATAATCCTCAACACTGGTGGTTTGGTAAAGTTTATTGAAACTACCTACATAATTGTCCTGAGAAATATCCTCAAATCGAACACATAAATCCTCAACAAAAGTAAACCATGGAATGAAATCTTTACCCTGTTGGTAATTTAGAAACCATGGATCTACTGACGAATCGAAGTGAATAGCAGCAATATCAACACGTTCATTATCAGGAATATTATGTAAATGGAAGTATGTTACACATTTGAGAGCCCAACCACGGGGATTTGTACCATTGAATCGAGGAAAATCTACTTTAGGGGTACGAGAGAACTTACGATGTTCATTATGAGAAAGATTGTGAACTAGCTTCTGAAAGCCTGTAATTGAATTTTCCAGATTCGGTTGAGGAATCTCAGATATAGAAGGATCTGGAGGTGAAGTCGATCTCGGTGCAGCCTCAGGTAACCCAATGATAATGTTCATCTTAGTGCTCAAAGACTGGATCTCAGATTTAATCTCAGTAATTTAATTGGTGTGTTGAGAAATGGTTGATGAAATCTCTTGAAGCTTTTCTTTGGTGGCCATGGCTATAGGTTCCAGGATGGAGTCTTATACCAATTGTAGTGTATCTAGTACAACTACAATATGAATTTGGATATAAAAAAATGGTAGCAAGCTACCTTCTCTGATGAATAGAGCCTAAACTTCAATTGAAGTTAAATCTGGTTTCATTACATAATTCAGGAGAGAAGAATGATTGGTCTTTAATAGACCAATCCTTAAAAATTGTATCAACGACTAGAAATGAATCATAACACAATGCTAGACTCGAGAAGGGACCCTAGGATTAATACACCCAACTCAACTTAGTTACACCCACTCACTAGTTACTCAGAATTACAAGGTATGTGGAATGAATATCCTGTGAATATGACACGCTAGTTCCAGAAATGTGTACTAACTCTTTCATTGGAAGTTGGTACTCGTATGAAATGCGACAATTCCGATTGGCGATCCTTGGTGTTGGTTTATAATTTAGTTTCACTGGATTTATTGAAAAATATGAAATGGTAGAGTGTTCTTTGTCCACTTTAAAACATTATTGGTTAACTAATATTGTTTAGAGAAACCCAAGTTGATGATGAACTCTATGAGGATTTTACATCACAAAACCTGTCGTATAATACAATGGTCCATTGTAGCTCGACACACTTGAAAGGATGCGTTTGTCTTCTCCAACATCATCGATCTTTAGGTACGGGTCAAAAACTACCTTGTCCACTATCATAGCGTCCAACTTGAACCTAACCTCAGCAGTCAACGACTCTTTATGCTTCTGTTGAATTCTATAGTAAGGGTATATGCTTCCTATAGGTAAACCTAAATGCCATTTTGAATCCTCACTTCGCCTCAATGTAGGAAAATGGTCATAAACCCATGACTTCACAAAAAGAGAACAATACATACTTGGTTATATAAAATTAGAATTCTGAAAATAAATTACCAAAAAAATACCTGGATAATCCTAACATTTCTTGCAACTTGAACGCAATTCCACATCGAAGCTTTACCAAGACTTTCAAGCAAGTAAGAAAGGGTTTAGGTGGCCCACGAGTATAGCGGTATCTCGTTCCTCCCCCGATCAAGAGAGAGTGTCTTCAACAATTAAAGATAACAAGCATTAACCATGTTACCTGAAATCAGGGAAAATGATGGTCCCAAGAGCATACAACAAATAAGCAATAAGTGTATGTCTAAAACTTACTTCGTCCATCAAATCATCTTGTTCATTCTTCAAAGAGCCTTCGAAATTTTCCCTCAAATTCTTCAATTTAATCTTTCTTGCGATGTCGACTACTTCGATTACTCCTTCCTTGTTCCTTACCATTTTGGCTCTAGGTTGGGCTCCAACAACAAATTCAAAATATTCTTCGGCCATATGTTTGTCCCACCCAAGACATTGCCGAGCCAACTCATAAAGATTGTCAAAAGGCACAGAGTTGTCAAAACCTTCAAAAATAGCTTTACCTTCCACAGAGAGCACAATAATTTGAGAAGCATCGTCCAGGATGATGGTCATCTTGCCGAACAGAAGATGAAAGGTGGAGGTTTGGGGCAAAAAATATTTCTATAAAGTCATAAAAATTAACAATGTCAAAGTCCTTTTGCACATACGCATGTCATAAATCACTTTTTTGTAGTAAATTTGATTGTATGTTTCCGATTAAATTAATCATGGGTTCTCTTGTGGTTATTTTTATTGAGTATTTTGGATTTAAATTCATATTCGTATGTGATTTGTTATGTCCAAAGAAATCCTTCTTTTCTTTTGAAATTAAGGTCGCTCTTGTTGTTCTTTCGGGAATGACATATTATGGGGGAGAGTTCTTAATTGAACTTGTGCTTAATTTCCAAATCTTTATGGGGAGTACGGCTATGGAATATTATATGGGTTATCTTGTATCTTTATAAACTCCTTGATGAATGCATTTAGCTTCGGCTATATGATTGCATCTAAATAAGTTGATATGTGCTTTCTTTTGGTCATGAAATGTCTCTTTTGGAAATTTCATTAGGATCCCGTTTTCGTACCTTTGCCAATTTTATTGACAAAAGGGGGAGAATTAATATGTAGTTCACACTACAAATACATATGGTTTTCGAATCATTATGTAAGGGGGAGTGGTTTCCATGTGAGATGGAGTATTGACTAAGGGGGAGTGATACATATCACCATAGTATTGTTAACGAAGTTGTGATACAATTGAACTTTGATGCTGTATAATAATACTATGACACTGCATAACAATGATTGAGAATTCTTGTTTTCTTATTGTTATAGCTACGGATTTTCAACAACGATGATGCTGAACTTACAACCTTTGGGATCATTGGAGTACTTAGAAGTGACGAAGATTTCGAGTTATGTTGAAGATTAGGCATGTGGAATAGGAGCTACAAAAGTTAATTCATTAATTTTTGTATTCCATATGTATTGATAGTTTTGTCACTAAAATTGACAAAGGGGGCGATTGTTAGAGCACTGCTCGGTCGAACTCACATGCGTTGCTATCTCAAGCATGTTTGTCAATGTTAGTGATCAAAACTATAAGTCTTGATTTCTAGTCTACTATAGCTAAGTCTCGGACTAGATAGTAAGTGTAGTTGAGCTCAAGAACTCAATGGCAATCATCATACAAGACGAAGAACTACTCAAGGAACTGGTGGAACTTCATCGACTAAAAGGTATGTGGAGACTTGAACTTATCTATCACTCAAAAGTCTATCTACTCTATCTCCTATTTTGAGACGAAAGTCGTTTTGCTATATAGACTTTGATTATACACATTTGCTATTTCGATCCGAATTTATCTCGCCTATCTATTTCTTGAAATACATGTTGGTAAGCTTTCGCTTTGGCCAAGTTCATCTTTACCTAGTGACGAAAGTCATGTTATGTTTCAATCACTTTGAAACATGCTTTGACGAAAAATAGTTTGTGAATAACTACTATATAATAACGTCCTCTAAGAATGTTTCAATGATTGGAATGAGAGTTTAGATTATATAAACATTGTTGGATATAAGCATTGTGTGGAAACACATATATGTATAAGTCCTTATTCCTTGAACCAAAGTATGCACACTTTGTTGATCAGGAAAACCGGAACAAGAGTTGTGAACTCAGTCCGCGAACCCAGTCCGCGAATTGGCGGAAGTTCTCATCCCGAGAATATCTGTTGGAGTTTGTGAACTCCTTCCGGGAACTTAAGTCCGCGAACTAAGTCTGTGAACTTAAGTTGGTTATATCTAAAGACGGTTTTTGTGAACTTATATTTATATTATCTAAGGAATGCAATTGCAAACCGTGGCTATAAAGTTCATGAATCGATTCAAGTGAATCAAATCGTTTTTGCTTCAATTGTGTCTTGTATACTTATAAAAGATTTATACAATTGAACAACTCTCTAACTAGTTCATTTGAGTCATTTGAACTAGTTATGGTGAAGAAGAATATGGTTGATATGAAAGTGCTCATATGGCTAACCATTTGGTTAACTATTGTTGAACCAACAAATGTACATGTTTGGGTACGGTTACACAAACTTAAAATCGTGCATTTCATTTGTGTGTAACAAGCTAAGTTTTCGATCCAACGGTTGAAATATATTAGCTTGAATCTAATCAGGTTTTCATCTAACGGTGAATATTGAATGCTTTGTTACTAAGCTAACATTGATTGCAAACCCTGATTTGAAAGACTATATAAGGGAGAACTCTAGCAACTGGGAAACCTAATCCCCACACCTCCTGTGTGATACTAGTTGTATAAGCTAGAGTCGATTCTCCTTTAAACTTAGGTTTCTTATCGAGACCCAGTAGGTTAACGACTTGAAGACTTCATTGGGATTGTGAAGCCAGAACGATACTAATTTCTTGTAGTTGTGTGATCTGATCTTGCTGATTCTATCGTGTTGAGTACAATCGTAACGATTGGCTTGAGATTAATATCTCCGATAGGCAAGATATAAAAGTAGTCACAAACATCTTCGTCCCATCGTTTGTGATTCCACAATATCTTCTTTCGCCGCGTCCATTAAGATTATTGTGAGGTGATTGATAATACTAGGCTATTCTTCGGGAATATATGTCCGGGTCATCAATTGGTTCCTGTTCACCTTGATTTATCAAAAGACGGAACAAAACTTGTAGGTATTTCTGTGGGAGACAGATTTATCTATTACTGTAGACTTTTCTGTGTGATATAGATTTGTTTATTAAAGTCTTCGACTTTGGATCGTAGCAACTATTAGTTGTGGGTGAGATCAGCTAAGGGAATCAAGTGCCTAGTATCCTGCTGGGATCAGAGACGTAAGGAGTGCAACTGTACCTTGGATCAATGTGAGATTGATTGGGGTTCAACTAAAGTCCAGACCGATCGAAGTTAGTTTGTAGTAGGCTAGTGTCTGTAGCGGCTTAATAAAGTGTGTGTTCAATCTGGACTAGGTCCCGGGGTTTTTCTGCATTTGTGGTTTCCTCGTTAACAAAATTATGGTGTCTGTGTTATTTCTCTTCCACATTATATTTTGTTATATAATTGAAATATCATAGGTTGGGAGTTAAGTTCAATCAATTATAATATCCAACCTTTGGTTGTTGATTTACATTGATTGACACTTGGATATTGGTCTTTGGTACCATCTAAGTTATTTCTCTTGTATTCAATTAGACTTGCAGATTTCTATTTGCTTGAGTAAGAATTGAATCGAGAAAGAGAGATATAACTCTTTGATATACTTTTTATTGAGATTGAGTCTGACTGTCTAGTTGATTCTCTTAAAAGTATATTGGAGTTAGTCCATACAGATTGCTAAGTGAAATATTGGGTGTGGTTGTTGTACACCCCCTTTTTCACTCGTTCCATCATAGAGTGTGAATGTTGTAGAAGTGTAACCTTTGGGAAGAAGAACTCTCTTCACACTAGAAGGATATGGAGGTTGGTGAAGGTGGACCGAGAATGTACTATCTTTCCCACGATCCTCCAAAAATCTTTTTAAGTCTTCATGAGTGATGAAACTTGATGGCTCATTCGCTAGTGGAGTGTATGTGGTGTGGAGGACTTCATCATTTCCTAGAACATGAATTGGGGATATTTCAGGATCAGCGGTCGAGGGAACTTCCTTAGTTTTTCCATCCTTTAGTTAACATTGGTCAGACGAAAATTGCTTTATCAAAGTCTTTAGATAAGCAAGAAGATCTTTTTGTGATGTAGCCATATCTCCCTGGGTCTTTGCCAGGGTTTACTGCGCCTGCATAAGATCTGCAATGGTAGGTAAATTATTCCTCACTTCTTCAGCAGTCCGTCCAAAAAGAGGATTGTTGACAGTGTTGGTGTTAGGTTTAACACCAGTATTTTTGTTGGAGAGCACTGCTCGGTCGAACTCGCAAGCGTTGCTAACTCAAGCTTGTTTGTCAAGTGTAGTTGTCAAAACTATAAGTCTTGATTTCTAGTCTATTTATAGCTATGTCTCGGATTAGGATAGAATGTTTAAATGAGCTTTAGACTTCACGGTGTTCACCGATCGAAGACGAAGAACTACTAAGGGGAGCTTGTGGAACTTCATCAACAAAACATATGTGGAGACTTGAACTCATTAACACTCAAAAGTCTATTTCTATTCTATCTCTTATTGAGACAAAAGTCGTATAGGTATATAGACTTTACTTCATACACATTTGATATTTCGAGCTGAGTTTAACTCGCTTACATATTTCTCGAAATATGAGTTGGCAAGCTTTCGATTCAACCAATTTCATCTTTTATTCTTGACGAAAGTCAAAAGATAATCATCTGAAAATCGCATGGTAACATCTTACATGATTTGTGTGAGACAGTCATTTGATGTAGACTCGGAATCTTTCGTATTGATCATTTGATCACTTGAAAATTGCTTTGAAGCTAATAGTTTGTGTGAGACAGCTATTCCCGTCTTCTAAGAATGTTTCAATGATTAAAATGGAGTTTAGAACAATTAACCATTGATTGGATATAGCACATACTTGTATGCTAACTGTTGTAGATATATTCCAAGTCCGGGAACTTAGTATGCATACCCATAATAGTGTAGTCAAAATCGCTCTCCAAGGCCGATTACTCACCGAGTAATCGCTACAAGCTCTATGACCGAAGCGATTTCCGATTCTAATACCTCTCCGATTTTTAGCAATTAAGGCGGCCGATTTGGACTGATTCTTTAGCAAAACGAGTTAAATATTTTTCTGAGTTGGACTTGCATGCACTTAAATCAGAAAATAAAATATTCATAACCCTTAAATGAGAGTTATAAAATAGAAAAGCCTCTAAATACATGATAAATACGTTCAATATAACAATATTACACACTTAATTACATCATAATGTTAAAATTTTAATTTTAATTAGGTACAAATCACGACTTATGAGCAGCAATATATAAATTATTAATAAATAAATTCCGAGTATTAGACCGATTTTTGGCGATTTCCAAGTCTGAACTTATTGCTCCTCGCTCCAAGCTCCCCAACCGAGTAGCACCGAGGAACGATTTCGATTACGACTCCCATATGCGTACTGGTTTGACAGTTGAAATCCGGGAACCATAATATGCATACCCGTATGTGTACTGATTTCAACTGATGTTGGTCATGAACAATAGTATGCTTACCCGTTTGCATACTGGCGAACTGACCAGGTCCGGAAAATCTAGGTATGCGTACACGTTTGCATACCTGAGTGAGTTAAGTTCAAAAATCGGTTTATTCATGAACAAATAAATTTAATAAAATAAGGAATGTTATCTTTTGCAAACCGTGGCTATAATGCTCATGAATTGATTCGAGTGGATCAATATCTATTTTGCTTCAATTGTGTCTTGTATACTTCTATGAGAATATAAACAATTGAACAACTCTATAACTAGTTTTATTTGATTCATTTGAATTAATTGTGATTAAGATGAACAAGGTTGATATGAAAGTGTTCATATGGCTAACTTCGGTTAACTATTGTTGAGCCAACTAAGTGTACACGTTTAGGTACCGTTACCCATATCTAAATGAAGTCACATTTCATTTTTGTGTAACAAGCTAAGTTCGATCTAACGGTTGAAAGATATTATCCTGAATCTAATCAGGTTTTCATCTAACGGTGAATATTGAATGCTTTTTTACGAAGGTAACATTGATTGCAACCCCTGATTTGAAGACTATATAAGGGAGAACTCTATCAACTGGGATACCTAATCCCCACACCTCATGTGTGATACTAGTTGCGAAAAGAGTCGATTCTCCTTTAACCTAGGTTTTTTTCTAAAACCATTATAGGTTAATGACTTAAAGACTTCATTGGGATTCTGAAGCCAAACCCAACTATTTTATCTGTAGTTGCGTGTTCTGATCTTACTTTGTTATATCGTATTTAGTACTATCTTCCCTAAGATTTGCTCGAGATTCAATATCCGATAGGTAAGATAAAAAGTAGTCACAAACATCTTCTTCTCGTCGTTTGTGATTCCGCAATATCTTGTTCCGCTTCCATACGGTTAAGATCATTATGAGGTGATTGATATTACTAGGTTTTTCTTCAGGAATATAAGTTTGGTGTATCAATTAGTTCCTTTTCACCTTGATTTATCAAAAGACGGAACAAAAACTCGTAGGTATTTATGTGGGAGACAGATTTATCTATTCAATAGACTTTTCTGTGTGAGACAAATTTGTTTATCAAGTCTTCGACATTGGGTCGTAGCAACTCTTAGTTGTTGGTGTGATAAGTTAAGGGAATCAAGTGCGTGGAGTCCTGCTGGGATTCAGAGGCGTAAGGAACGCGACTGTACCTTAATCAGTGTGATATTGGTTAGGGCTCAACTAAATTCCAGTCCGAAGTTAACTTGTAGTAGGCTAGAGTCTGTAATGACTTAATATAGTATGGTGTTCAAATATGAACTAGGTCCCGGGGTTTTTCTGCATTTGCGGTTTCCTCATTAACAAAATTCTGGTTTCTGTGTTATTTCTTTTTCGCATTATATTTTCTATATAATTGAAATATCACAGGTTGTGCGTAGTTCAATCAATTAGATAATCCAACCTTTGGTTGTTAATATAAATTGATTGACACTTGAACATTGGTATTTTGTACCGTTCAAGTTGTTTCTCATATTAATC